>JAJKFY010000299.1:0-159220 GCA_021066465.1 Trichoderma asperelloides
TATTTTTTTAACAAAACCCAACACCCCCTCCGGTTTTTCCAAAAAAACCCGTTACATTTTTCAAATTTTATTTTGCGTTAAAAATTAAAACCCCCCCCCCCCCCCCCCCCCCCCCCCCGATATCCAGCTTACCAGGGGCATCTTTGTTTTCTGCCAGATCATGCAGTAGTCAATACATGGAACACTTTCTTACAGCCAACAGTGAGTACCTTTGCCGGTGACTGGGCCGGCGACTGGGCCGGCGCGAGCTGACACAATTGTCAGTAGGTCGTTCTCAATTCTTCAAAGGGTTATTTTTTACCTCTTCACTGCTCCTCTAAAACAAAGGGTCAGCAACATTGCATTATATCATAGAAGTAAGCGATGGGTAGGACAGATATGGGACTCGCCTTCTGGCCCTGGGGGGGCTGCGACTTTTTGCCGTCCTACAGTCAGTCGTCTTATCTCTCACCAGCATAGTTTCATAGAAGAATGTGGTGGGCAGCAAGTGTCAAAGATTCGATCGATCCACATGGTCAACGTACGTTCTCTTTGTTTGCCTAGAGGAGTCAACTGACGTTAGTTGGATCTTTCTCAAGTATGAGGAGAGTGACGGTTTAGGAGTAATCGTGCAACCACCTGCTTGTAAATGCAGCATGAGGGGCGTGGGAGGAGTGTAGATGTGTGTACGAACAGGCATCTTGAATTTTTGAATGTACTAGAATCCAATGTATTTAACACATGTTGAACTGTTTTTCAACCTCATACTGATTTATACGAACTCTTTGAGTCGGGTACTATGGAGCACACGATTAGACAACCATTTCGAAGGCTCGGCGGCTCAGTTGCATCGTACTTGGGAGAAAAGTGGTGCTACAAAACAAAAGTCAATATCGCAGTCCAGATCTCATCTCACCTGTTTCATCAACGGGAGGATTCGTTCGGGATACTTACAGCACAAAGTGGGCGATGGTCTTGAAGGAAAAAAAGGAAAGGAAAGGGTAAGAAAGAAAGGAGAGAAATCAAATGTTCAGAGTAGGAAGGCGTACAGATGTTGCATGTCAAAAAGGAAGGAGTGTTGGGTCCAGGTATCGATGCCAGCGGCCGATATCAGGAAAACAAACAGTCCAAACAATTACGACAAAACAGCATTACAGCATTGGTGTTGTAGTATCTAAACATTCAACTAAGCGGCATACATGTAAGCACAGGATCCTCACGTCCTGCACGGCAATCATACTGACTTTTGTACATTCAATTTCTTCCAATAATGTTCATGGAGTTTTCGAATCATCAGCAGCAATCGCCCCACCACGGAATGTACAAGCTCTCTGAGACTGGAAATCCTTGAGCAGAAGTGGCAACCCAATCCCAATAACGGCTTGAATTTGTATTTTAATGCAATCTACTGTGGGAAACTTAGTTCAACATCTTGCCAGTACCCAGATTTGGATCTGTCTAATAAAGGGATTGAAGCGAATAGCATATTATACCGTGATTGACCCTGCTCTATTATAATATCTAATGGTGGTTGAAAGAGAAGCTTGGCTAAGTGCCCATGTTAACTTGCGCATGTGTTTCTGTTAGTGGCGCCTATACGTGTACTCAGATGTAGACCCCAAAACGACACATGCAACAACTAGCTCAAGAATTAAAAGAGAGGAAACTTCATGCGCAAATCCAAAATGGAAAAAAAAAAAAAAAAAAAAAAAAAATTGCATATCCCCATGCAATTGGGGAAAAAATTAATTCCACGGGAATTGTGACTCGACGGAGACAGGATTCGAACCTGCGAGGCCGAAACCATATGATTTCTAGTCATACCCATTAACCACTCTGGCACTCCGCCTTCTGAGCTGATGCTAAGACTGGGGCAGTAAACAGATATCTAAGCCTAGATCCTGGAGCGCATGCTCCGAAAACCAATTGTTGCGATTTTGATGATATGAAGCACACAATGTATGGTGTTGGGAGATGATGCGCACAATGGAAACATGCGCTGTGAAGCCGGGTGAAGTACATTATGTGCAGGATTTCCCAAAAGGGCCTATCCGCAGTCACTACTACTCCTCGGACATACATTGCGTCCTTTTGCGATATTCACCGACTTGGTTGCCCATAAACAATCTCCTCGCAAGTTTTTGTCACAATGGGTTGAGAGAGGTAATCAAATCTATTTAATAATTATTATTTATGTATTAATATTAAAAGAGAGCTCGAGTGGAACGCCTTAGGTTACCTAACAGCATCAGCGTCTTATACTCTTGTAGAGTGTTTGTGAGACTACTATAATCAGGCGTGTTACCGATGGATGAGAAATCGATCGCCATGAAATAATCGTTGCGAGCATTTCCCCGGCTTATTTGATAGTGTCATATGGTCGTTCACTCATACAAGTTTCCACGTTGAATTCAGTATTAAATTATCTTTACTCCCTACCTAAATACATGGGCTCTTTGTGACCCAGTCTCAACAGTTTATCTACGATTGACACAAACTACACAAAAAAAAAAAACGCTTCTAATCACGGCTGTTCATTCAAATACAGGGAATAAACATCAGATTCAAAATATGGCAACTACATATATGTACTATATAATAAATATACTGATCAAGCTTCCAGTCACCCAAGCGCATAGCCCTCGTTATCTCTGGCGCAAAATCCCCCATTGCCTTCTCACACTTCAATCCCTTCGCCCTTAGTTAGTGCCAGAGCAAGCGACAAACTTATTCCCACTGGCTCCATTGTGTGTAATAAGGCCAGCAACCGTACAGGCACTGTTGATCACAACGCGGTCAGGTCCCGGAGAGCCTACACGTCACATCTCGTCAGTCACATAAGATAAAGCAACGTCTTCAGCTGAAGAAAGTAAAAAGAGAAGAAGAATAATCAAGCAAGAATGAGCCAGAAAATAGGAGGTTGGGTGATGGTGTAACACACGTACCTCCGTTGTAAACCGCACCAGTCTTAATAATAGGAAATTCCTGGTAAGGCCCAGCAACCCCGTGGAACTTGAACTTTTCGCCATTGTTGAACTTGTGCGGATATTTGTTCGACCCAACCACCTTTCCGGATTTAAATAACGTGCACGCCTGGTTGGCGGCGGCGGCGACTTGAGCATCGCCGTAGAAGGAAGCCTGCTTGACACCGCAACCGCCAGAGAATCTCTCTACGAGATCGTTGGCCGGCTCGGAGGTGGGAGCGGCGCTTGCAAAGGCGACGAGGGCGAGGAGGCTAAGAAACTTCATTTCGAATGCTAAAATATGACGAATTAAGCGTAAGGAATGAGCGAGGATTCTGTAGGATGGATGCTGGAAGCTCAAGCTATTGACTGATGACGATAAGTAAAGAAAACGATAAAAGCTAGAGATGCGACCAGACTATATACTCAATGTACTGTAATACAATTCTCCCTGCAACATCTCACTAATCAATCTTGGCAACCGATTTTCTACTACACCACCACGATCACAGGTCTGGTACATATCCCAGCACCCATATTTCCCACCGCCGTGAACTTACGACGTCTCATTTCACGTCGACTAAAAGCTCACGGCAACATCACTTGCCCTATTCATTCCTCACTCCCCCACCAGAAACTGGAATACTTCATACTTCGCCCAATCAACGCAACGACATCCATCAGAGTACCAAGGCGATGATCTCTCACAGCATCCTCTTGGCATTCTCACTCGCCGACAAATACCATTCCAAGAAAACCTATCCAGCGCCTACATATCGCAATAGAAAAAAAAAAAAAAAAAAGTGCTGACATTTGATAACACGCAACGCCCTTCAAACAAGTAAGATCTTGCGCAACTAGGAAGGTCGAAACAAGTGCATGTGTATTCAAGGAGGCTGAGGACCAAATTCCCCCCAGTGTGCAGCACGAATCGGCAGCCTCGGAGCTCCCCCCAAACTGAGAACGATTGCGCCCGCATCAACAGGAATTTGTAGAAGAATACGGGGGTCCTTATAACTGTCGGATGATGAAACTTCCCGATTCGGGATATCTTGCTGCGCCTCGGAATGAAGATCCCTTATATTTTATGCAAGTCTTGGCTCTTTGCTTAGTACCGATCCAATGACAGGACAAGATCCGAAGCAACTCGAGGCTAAATCTTTTTCCCCCTTTTATTTTTTTTTTATTTTTTTTTTTTTTTTGTGTCGGAATTGGTTAGTTGGGTTATCGATGCCGTTTCTCATGGAAAAAGGATACTCTCAAACGTAAAACCGAAACCACTTTCATTCAGAAAAGGCCCTTGGGCCACCAAAAATACTGTCAAAGGTCAAACAAATAAGCTTATCCGGATGCTCCCACACGGCCTAGGCATGCGCCTGATACAGCGCATTCATAACTAAATATACACCTACCGAATTCGAGAAGATGCTTATCCCATGCCTAAGCTGACGATGCCTATTGCGGAAATGCACGTTGGAATCAATTTGTCAGAGAAATTGCAGAATAGGCACCGGCGTTGATGATCTGAAGTATAATATATTGTTATTATACTATATTCTTGCGTTTATTACTTCAACAAAAGAAATAATACCATTTACAACTTACACTAGTCGATGAAAGACAGATTATACATGCTGCGTTTTCGTTAACTTCAAGGTTATAAAGCCAGTGACTAGGCCTATGGATATATATAGTAGGTATTATTTCCAATCAACCATCTAGCTACTAGTACCCAGTTACCTTATATAGGTACTTAGTAAATGGCAAAACTACCTACATGTAGTGTTGCTAAATTGGACTTGACTACGGCTAGTGTGGCTTTATATTATATTATGTGTACTTTTGTATTAAGTACTAAGGCACCCATGATAAAGTTATAACAGGACGCACTAGCCCTACCATTTATGCCATTACGTTACAACATGCCTGGCCACCGCAAATGCCAACTTTCTACCCTTCAGTAGGATCAAGATGTTTAGCCCCCGCACCTTACTCTGGTTGACCTAAACATTGTCCCAGAATAAGCTGGACGAAATATTCCGTTCGCTCGTTTGCCCCTTCTGAGCTATTTGTACATAGCTTAGTGCGAAAGAGCAATAGGATGAGATAAAGCCACACTATCAATTCTAGCTAAATCTCGATCCCCATCACGGATTATATACCGCCCAAGGATAGCCTTCGTGACAGCTGCAGCAGTGGCCGCCGCAAAATCTTGCCAGGATTTATTCTTATGGCTGTCGGCATAGTCACAGATGCCCTTCACAACGATACACGGAATTTCATCCCAGGCTCCAGCGCCTTCCATTTCGAAGGCAATGATGTTGTGTGCGCTGGCGATTCGATCACGGTCTTCCCCGCTATTCATAACTGTATTTCCTGACCCTACTCGACCGATGAAGATCTCTGGGCTGAAATTGGCCTCTTCGACAGTATGCTCTCTTACAACCAGGTCGGTTGAACTGCACCCCGCCACGGCACACGACGCCTCAGAAGCTGAGTCACAGAAGGTGTCTAGAGTAGTACACAAGTCACACGATGTCCGATGTTTGTGAACATATGCCGGGGGGTATAGTTTATCTTCCACAATCCCGGGATATTTATAATCTGCCCGCCGTCGATCCTCTCTAGCTTTATTTTGCAAATGTTTCAAGTATTCCGAAGCCTCCTTTTGTAGCCGCTTCCTCATCAACTCCGTTTCAAAAACCGCAAGGAGGCCTCGAATATCCCTGTTGGTGCTCCCAAGGCTGTCTTCGACGGTATTCTTCACTACAAAGTGTCCAGGGTATAGCCTGCCGTAGTCATAGTGGATGATAGTCTTGCTCACTACTACATCACCTAGAAATGCATCGAGGTTGGCAATGCGAGGGACTCCCCCACAGATACCGACGAGGATAGCGAGCCTAAGGCTGGTATAGCTCGATCGCAAGCTAGCAGTTGCAGCAGCTGCGTTATTTGTCCCCATACCTGGGAGGAGAGCAAGAACAATGTTGTGATCCCCGATGCGACCGGTGATATAGGTATTCATGTCGCCATCAGCTCGGCCGTAAAGATCACCCTCATCGTCCCAGAATTTGTCAAAAAGCAGAGTGACGGCATCGAGTTCTCGAGGCAAAGCGCAAATGATGGCAACATGGAAGTGTGTGCGGTCGGCAGGAGGTTGTAAGGAAATCCGGCCACCCATTTCATTATCAAAGAACTGAGATAACTTATATTCAACATCGGATGTCAAAGTCGTATCCAGATTCGGTGACGGGTACGAACCCAGAGAATATAATTGTGAATATCTTTGTCCCCATTTGCGTTTGAGCGAAGGGACTCCGACTTGGCTTGGAGCAAGCGCCATAACCGTGGATGATGGTATCCGAGTGGGTGTGAGCACTCCAGAGGGCAGCGAAGTTGCTTGGCTGTCTTGCTCTGGTCTGGTTATGACCTGGCCCCACTTCCCAAAATCCAGATCTCTAGCATATTCGTCAACACCGTCTAGCGGTATCTGACTGAAGCCTTGGATTAAGTGAAGCTCCAGCAGTCGAACAACATGTTGATATATCCGCGACTTGAGAGTCTCACTGTCGAGGGGCCCGCCTTCTTCATCCTCCCACAATTCACCATCCAAGCAGTTGTCAATGGCCATAAGAAGAGGAGAGTCTTCGGGGATCTGGGATCGCCATCCCTCCTTGCCAGTTTCCTCATCGCCATTGAACACCTGATCCACGTCGATGAGGGTGATGCGGCCGCTGGAAACCTCGATCAGTGGGACGTCATGCATTCAGCCAATTTTTTGAATGGTTTGACGAAATACACCTCTATGAGGACCACGGCTAGAGCAACCATTACCGGGAAGCGATGCCCTAAATCAAGATCGTCCGATGTTTCATCGTCACTGTCCCCACCATTTACGACGAGTCGAAAATCATCTGCGCCGGCAGGATTAGTCTTGGGTAGCTGAATTTGAATAAAAGGTCGCAATGGAGTCTTGCAGAAAATTGTCTGGAAGAACTTGATATTTGCTGACCCCCACCCTGGCTGGAGCCAGGAAGTGCCGTTTAGGTGCAGAATTGTAGAGCCGATGATGAGGGAGAGGATTCGCTTCGTCTTCTCCGTGAAGAAGTCGTGCCGATCTTCAAAACATTGAGAGAGAGAGATTGGATTGGCGGTCTTGTCGATCGGAAAGTTGCTCTTCTCAAATCCCATCTCAAAGAGTTGGCCACTGTTGAGCTTCAACACAAGGCGTTGCAAGGCCCTCGTTTTCGTCTTGGTAATTGGCTTGCATAGCCTCTCTACTCTTGCGTGTCTATCCTCGGTGCTGCTTACACGAGGTGACGGTGCCTCACCTAAAATATTAAAGCAAACTCCCCGCTCTTTACCGACCTGGACTCGAACCTCATGCCAATCCCGCTCCATGGAGAGAAACATGTCAAAATCAAGCTCCCCAACAGTATTATCATTTCCACGAGGATATCGGGCGCGTTTTCGAATAGACTTATCGAGCCGTTTCTTGTTGACTTTCTTGTTGGGCCTCCGGTACGTGCCCAGTTCGAGTTTCGCCTCAAACTCATGCGGATTGGAACAGGAGCATCCCTTGCAGTCTAACAGTGCATCGAAGATCGATTGGGCCGCCTTGCATATGGTATATGATGGCTCAATGATGTTTAGAGATGGAAAATTGTCTGCTGATTTCTTGGAAGCCTGGTCTGGGTGTTGTTTGTCGAGTTCGTCGGCACAGCTTTCCAGCGCGCTATCCACCCAGCCTTGTTGCTCCCCAGGTGTCAACCATCGGCTTATAAAGTCAAGTCTCCTCTCGCTTGACTGCTTTCTTTCCTCACTCCATAAAAGGTTGAGCATCCCGAGACGAAATTCTAACGTGGCCGGGTTTGACGGCGATTGCTGGAGACAGCTCTTTGAGACGATAGAACCGAGGTGGGTCAGGGCCTGATTGACATGTTCACTGCTTATTCGAGATGAGCTCTGCCTTGCGCGCAGTGAGTAGTCTCGCAATCTGACACAATGGGATGCCAGGTGACTGTAGAAGACCCTGGTTTCTTTATTGGCGTCGTTGATTCGAGCAAGGTGCGCGATCTCCATAACTGACTCGGACGTTTTCAGGAGCAAGTCAGAATTGCAGCCCTCGTCCTCGGAAGCAAGACATATGGCCATCTCGCCCGCCCTCTACTGCGCCACGACTACAAATTCTGGCGTCAGCGCTGCGAATGGACTAAGGTGTTGGTCATTGTTGACGAGGAGGCTCTTTTATAAGCATGCGCGGGGGCGGGTACATGTAGCTAGATGCAGCTAAGACGAGATCTTATCGAAGTGACATCGCGAGCTAACGAGTACATAGGAAGGATCAACTCCGTAGCAAAACAAATTCTTGTTCCAAACTTCTCGGGAATTTGGATAGACATTCCAAAACTTGGACGATTTTTCTAGCATTCAAATTAAACGTCATAGATTATTCTAGCGTATCTTCTCCCCTGGTTTCTAAGCCCGTGAGCTCTCAATCTGTTAGTGTTGCTTCGTCGAAACTGCTGCCTCATCGAAATGGCCAATAACAAAAGACTCAGAGAGGGGTTCAGTGGATTCATGCCTTAACGCCTCGATGTGGCACCATGAGACCTCTCTCATCTCACAGGTAGCACGTTCTGTCATGAATGCCCATGAGTAGTTGTACCGATGATATAAAATCCACCTTTTAATACAATTCTACCACCCTAAATTCGGCGACCTTTTTGCCATGACAGATGCAGACGAGTTTGTAGGCCCAAAGGAGCCGGCTATTGCCGTCTGTACCACCCAGTGCTTGGAATCTTTCCAGCAATGCCTCCTCAGGGCGTTCTCCGTACATCCTAGGGAATTCTCAGCAGTAGAAGACCAAATTGCGAGGCTATCTACATGGGCTGCAAGCATCGAAATCTTTGCACCTGGGCAAGCGTCCATGGATAATCGCCTGCGATACGCGCCGGAAGTGCAGAGGGTTGTCACTGGCCTTCTGGAGTCTCTGGACTACCGTATCCGTGCCTGTATGTCTCACTCTTTCAAGATCACCTTATTTTGATTTTGTTCTGGCCTCTACCGCCAAATGGTGAACAATTCAAGTTAAAAATACACAGGCTCGGATGTCCTTGATGTGTTGGGCAAATTCGCGGCATCAGATGCTCGGAGTTCTGCAAACGAACAACTGGAACAGTGTCTTGTAGACATCGCAACTGAGATTAACCGTCTCAACAAGACTTCGAATACAATCCGCAGAGCCAGCAAAGCAACCCAGGTTCTCAAGGTAAGCGATTTTCAGATCACAGACAACGATGGAAATAGTGTGGAGCCTCTTCTACTCGATCATTTCGAAAATCACATTGCCTCTCAGTTTCCCAATATTAGCAAAATAATCCAACAGAGACTTGCTCGCACAATGCTCCTTCGACAGAAACAAATCCTGTACAGGAGACATCATAAAGCGAATACCACTATCCAGCCGCAGATAGCAATTCCCAAGGCTTCCATTGCCTTACCAGCTGCTCAGCCAGGAGTATCCTCCCCTCATCGCGATCCCGAACAGGATAACGGTCCAATTTCTATCGTAGCATCGACCATAATTACATCTCCACCGAATCGAAGCGTGACATCTTTCTCCCCCGACAGCTTCATGACAGCCTCTTCAAGCCCTTTCGTTATTTCCGTAAGAGAGACGGCCACCCTGGGTAATGAGACACTCATATTCCCACCTGCTCCTGGTCTCCCTGCCAAAAGGAAGTACGAACAACTCAAGAGTGAACGCGTGGCCGATTTTCATAAAGCTTTAAGGCTTGGGGAGACGAGATTAGTCGCGGAGTCAAAGCTTAATGATTTGCTGGAATCAGATCTTCAAGCAATGGGAGAGATTATTTGTCCTTATTGTCTGTACGCTCTTCCAGCTCAAGAGATGTTCGATGAGCAAAAATGGCAGTGAGTAACCTGACCCTCAACCAGGAATCATCAAATCTATCACGTTCTTGCCGTCTGGGGATAATACTGAACAGACTTCTAGAAATCACGTCAAAAATGACCTAGACCCTTATGTGTGCCTCTTTGAGGATTGTGAAGAGGCAGACATGCTCTATAAACACAGTGATGAATGGCTCAGCCATTTGCATCAACACAGCAGGCTCTGGCGCTGCTCCTCTCACCGCGAGCTGGGTCCATTTTCTACCCGCGAAGAGTACATCAGACACATGCGAGATGTCCACAATACCAAACTCAGCGATACCCAGCTCCGCATCTTAGCGAAGAAGAATACCCGCAAGGCTGTGAGGCTGTTTTTATCGTGCCCAATGTGTGACAAAGATGCGGCCAAGATTGATGGCCATCTCAAGGACCACATCGCCGAACACTTAAGTCGCCTAGCCCTCAAGTCTCTTCCAAGCTACCAAGATGAGATACCAGGCGACACTGAAGGTGAGAAGGGTAGCATTGGAGCTTCACTGCCGCAAAGCAGCGGTACTGTGGGGGACGACGAAGATCTGGTTGAATCTGGAACGGAGCACATCAAGGAGAAACATCCAATTACGACCAATAGCATGGCAAGCCTCGCAGCCACATATCATGCACAAGGCCAATATACGGAGGCTGAGAGGTTAATAAAGCAAGCCTTAAATCTCCAACAGGAGGCGCTTGGGGAGAAGCATCCAGATACAATTAATAACATGGCGAATCTCGCAATAACGTACCATGCACAGGGTCAATACAATAATGCTGAGATATTATATAAGCAAGCATTGAATCTCCGACAAGAGGTGCTCGGAGAAACGCATACAGATACAATTAGGAGCATGGCGGACCTTGGGGCAATTTACCATGAACAAGGCAGATATGACGAGGCCAAGAAGTTAAAGGAGCAAGCATTAAGTCTCCAACAGGAGGCGCTTGGGGGAAAACATCCAGATACAATCAGGAGCGTGGCAAACCTCGCAATAACGTACCATCAACTGGGCCAATATAACGATGCTGAGAGATTATATAAGCAAGCATTAAGTCTCCGAGAAGAGGTTCTAGGGGGAAAGCATCCAGAGACACTTAGGAGCATGGTAAACCTTGGAGCAATATACCATAAACAGGGCAGATATAATGAAGCTAAGGAGTTGAAGGAGAAAGCATTAAGTCTCCAACAGGAGGCGCTTGGGGAGAAACATCCAGATACAATCAGGAGCATGGCGAGCCTTGCAATAACATACCATGAACAAGGTCGACATAACGATGCTGATAGGTTGTGTAAGCAAGTATTAGGTCCCCAACAGGAGATACGGGGGGAGAAGCATCCAACCGGAGAGAAGCATCCAGATATAACTGAGAGTATTGAGGATCTTTGGAAAGAAAGTACGTTTCAAAACCTTAAGATTCAAATATAACAACCAAAATATTTCAGAGATAGGAATTTTAAACAGGGAAATAGGAAATCATATAGTAGATTTTTGGGCAGGAGTTTGAATTTTGTTCACCAAACCTAATTAATGGTTTGCTTAATGCGGGTAGGCCAACATAAAGCTCATGCCCATGTCTGTTGAGACCAAGGACATGAAACCCTATGTAGGCTTGCTAACCCCTCAGCCATATTGGATGGCAGATGCTACCAGTTACAATATCAAAAGCCATCATATTCACAAGACATTTCAAATAAGTACTATAAAAAAAGCAATTGTCTAGACAATCAGATTCATGAAAACGAGCAAAGCGTACATGAAGTGTAAAAGAAGCAAAAAAGAAAAGTTGAGGGGCCAAACCGTGGATTGAACACGGGACCTCTTGCAGTTGAGTTGGTAACCCAAAGCAAGAATCATACCACTAGACCATTTGGCCTCTAGCTGTTATGACTAATGATATATTACACTACCTTATAAAGGCAATTCCATAGCTACTCACTAAAAAGGCAAACCAGTATCCACCCAACTACCTCAACCCCACAATAACACCGCGGCACTAAAAAAAAAAGCCAGACTCCATCCGCTAGACAATTTTCCTCCCTTCCACATAAACAAAGTACATAGCCTACAAAAAAAAAATCGCAAAAAAAGAAAGACCACGTGGAGACAGAGGGATTTGAACCCCCGACCTTTTACAGGCTTGTATTGAATGAACAATGCAAAGCAAACGTGATACCCCTACACCATATCCCCGATGTTGAAAATGCGGCTTTGTAAAGAGACTTATAAAGCTCAAAGAGAAAAATAGAGGCAGAGCTGCAATTAGATAAAAGTACGATTTCCATCCATCTTGCTCCTTCTGGCTACTATTAGAAGCAGCCATCACGCTGCATTGTCTTGACATCTCATTATAAGTAATTGGTCAAGATGTTCTACTGTTGCAGCAAATTATTTCGCCAAGAATTTATAATCTGCCAGCACTCTTACAAGAAAAAACGGAAGCTCCCTAAAAATAGGCAACGCACAACATTAAAGGGAGGCTTTAGACTTTCCGCCTGCGCCCACACGTGGAAATGACGTCTATTCGTCAAGCAAAAGTCAATGGAGTTGTTATTCCTCTATGCGCTAAATCTGCCACTTATTAAGTAGTACCTATATCCTCCATTCCTGCTTCAACGCATTATAAAAGACAGGCTCTCTAAGTTGTATGTATGTACTCCTATACTGTATATATATATATAACATCTCTCTTCAAATCATACCATTAAATATCCAAAAAATCAAATCATCAAAACGCAATCAGCATGTAGCCAAAAGCAGCCCCCGTCAGGAGCAAGCTGCCGCTCAAGGCCTTGGCCCCTGACGGCGCTGCCGACTTGCCGTCTTTGGAGGAATTGTTGGTGTCAGAGGAGGGATCGTTGACGGGATTCGCCTTGGAAGAGGGCGAAGGGGTTTGCTTCTCAGCGCTGGGCGTTGTTGATGCCGGCGAGTCGCCGCCAGTGCTAGACGGGTTGGGGGTGGGCGTTGAGGTGCCGGTCTCTGTGGCCGTTGAGATTGAAGTGGGCGTGGGTGCGTATTTGGAGTCGAGAGTGAACTGGTCGAGGATGCACTGCTCCATCAGCTTGTTGTCGGTATAGTTGCCGGGCTCGCCAAGGGGTGTGAGCGTCAGGATGTAACTGGTGTCAAAGCTTCCGGCGCCCCATCCGACGAAGCCGATGTAGACATCGCTGTTGGCACTGATGGCCTTGTTCTGAGCACAGAAATCGGTCATGCACTATTTTTACCATATTAGTCACAAATTCGAGTGTCTCATTGTCTCTTACTTCGTAAATGAAGACAAAAAAAAAAATGAAGAGAGTCGCTCACCGAAGGATCCATGGATGCACCAGTTTCCGAAATGATAGCCTGGCGCTTATTGTCTCTCAGCCACGTCGCGAAATCCTCAAACGCCTGGACGTTGTCGGTGGTGCACAGCACGTGAGAGCCCGAGTTGTTGATGTCGAGATACTTGTGCACATCAAAATACAGCAGGTCGGTGCTATTGTCCGGGTTTGTAATGGCAGCGAGGGCATCGGCGCTTCCGCTGGACACGTACGTCCCGACACTGGCAAAGTTGGTTCCGGGCAGGAGAATCATCTGCGAGGTGGCGCCGGCCTTTCGGATGCCAGTGACGACCTTCTGGCAGGTTTGGGCCCAGATGTTGACGTCCAGATCGTGGGGCTCGTTCATCAGGCCAAAGATGATCTTGTCGTTCTTCTCGTAGTACTTTGCAATCTGGACCCAGAGGTTGACAAAGACATCGTCGTCCACGCCTCCCTGGCCAATGATTCCGCCATTGTATCGGGCAAAGTTGTGCATGTCAATCATGCAGTAGGCGCCGGTGACGAGACAGGCATCGATGACCTTGTTGTAGGATCCCCAGTTGAGCTCATCCAGCTTGCCATCTACGGTGTTGTTGGTGACGAATTGCCATGTAGCGGCTAGCAACAATCGATATTAGTATGAGCGACATGACACGGAATGATATGACGTTAATATGAGAAATTAGACACTCACAAATGCGAAAGACGTTTAGGCCGTCGTTCTCTGCGAAATGCTTCATCTGGCCGGCGCCATCACCTCCCTTGTAGCTCAGCAGCGGAACCGACGAGGTATCGGTAGGACAGCTGCCGTCAATGTCGCATCCAAAGTCGATTCCGGGGATGGCAACGCCCAGATACCTCATCTTGCCGGCGACGGCGCCAGAGGCCAGGGCCAACGCGGCCGCAAAGGCGGATGTTGCGCGCATAGTAATATCGTATATGTTGTGTTGTGTTGTGATTAGAGAAGAATTTATATTTCGTCTAAATATTTATTTTCCCCTCTTCTGTCTTTCTTGGTGTTAAACTGGTGAGTGTCGCACAAGCTCCGGCCGGGGCTTGGTTTTTAACGAGATGGCGTATGCGTATTAGCGAAGGGAACTGGCGATGCCAAAACGAGACGGTCAAGTAAAAGTAACGCAACAGCAAGAACAGCGAGCAGAACCGACGACAGCCAGAATAACGAGATAATAACGAATGTGTTACAGCTGCGTCATGGTTTGCCGGGACGAGCGAGCGAGCGAGCGATGGGAGGCGACTGGCCAAGAAGAGGTGAGAAGAGGTGAGAAGATGAAGAGGAAGCGACAGGAGAGCGAGCCACGCCCCCAGAAATCATGCAGCACGCACGACCGCCCAACTAACTGACAGCCAGCCCGACCTGGACTGACAAGCGGCGCTTCCTGGGGCTGTGAAGAGCAAAACGGCCGGCTTTAGCGCCTCCCGGCCTCTGGCGGATGCCACTTAGCGACGCCCAATTGCCTGTCACGGCTCGTGTTGGGGCCAGTTTGGGCATAGCGGCCTGCCCTCTTCGTATTCTGGGCTGTCAGACTATCAACACAATGCGCTGTGCTCGTATTCATTGGGGGTTGCTGTTTATTGCTGCTTGTCACGCCACGGTTGTTTTAAAAATTTACACTTTTACAGGTGAAATGCATACATATGCAAGGCGCAGAGTAGATTTTCCGTTGACACGCGCCACCAAAGTAGGCGTATAAAAAAGAAGAAAGAAAGAAAAAAAAAAAAAACTCCATATACTAGTGACATTCAGTGATTGGAAATTCAACGCCGCCGCGACAAAAAGAGAAAAAAAACGACGCAGGGCTGCGGGCCTTAAAGCGGAGCCGCTACGGGTACCTGTTCAAGGCCCAATGGTTCTGGACGGTGCTCCTTACTCGTACAGGTACGACGGAGGATCAGAAAAATGTCCAGCCAATGCGTATTACGAAAGATACGAGGTGGAAGAGAAAAAAAAAAAAGCCAAGGTGCTTACTCGTGCCTGGGCTCGGATTACGGCTGCCGTGGATAAGACGGCAAATCCTGCACGAGGTTGGTATAAATACGGATTACATGTACTCGGTACGTATACGTAGATACGATGCTCACCGAACACGACGGCAAGAAGACGGTGGCGATAGATTATATGTAGATGGTCAAGATGCAGCCTGAATCGATTTGAATCGGTATGCGATGCAGAGGGGACATGGGCAGATCGTGAGCCAAAGGCGGAGGATCCGCGCGCACTAGCAGTCGGGGGTTTCCAATACGGAGCACAGCGACAGGGTTCACCCCGTATCAAAGGCCGTACTCTATCTATTTATAATGCTGCACTGAATGAGCCTCATCTTGTTATCTTGCTGTGCATGTAAAGCATCTGCTTCCTTCACTTGACAAGCTCGCCGTACACAGCCCGCTGCAGGTCCGCATACAGCCGCGACGACGCCGGGTCGCCAAAGGGAAACATGGCCACCATCAGCACCGCCGCGATGCCCGACTCCGGATCAATCCACTAACATTGTGCGCGTTAGAAAACACAGAAGAACGTCAAAAGAGAAACGGTAGACTAAAAAGACTCACCCATCGCGAACTGCACGCTCCACTCCACGACAGACTGCCCTTCCTCCTCAGCCCAGCAACATCCTCCATCGTCACCATCCCGCCATACCCATACTGCAGCGCCACGCCATCCGGCAGCTCAGGGATATACGCAGCTCGCGCCCCTTCACCATAGACAACGTCCGTCATCATCGTCTTCTGCCCATCATCCAGCTGCGGCGCAAACATCATCCGCGCCGTCTCCGCCGAGACCACGCCCGGCTCGGCCTGCAGCATCGCGCGCAGCAGCCGGACATAGTCGTTGGCCGTGGTGTGGATGCCCGCCCCGGCGCTGTCCATCTCGGGCTCCTCCGGCACAATGCCGTCGAGGGCCGACAGCGAGCCGCTGGCGGCGTCGCGGATGGCCACCTCGGCCCGTCGACCTGCGGTGTGAGGCAGCTGCCCGACGCGGAAGCCCGTGTCGTGCATCTCGAGAGGATCCAGGACGTGCTTCTTCATGTACTCGCCGAGGCTCTGCTTCTCGAGCGTCTCCAGGCCGACCCCGGCCCAGTCAAGCGCAGACCCGTAGGCCCAGCCGTCGCCGGGGGGGAACACGAGCGGCGTGTTGTAGCCGTCTCTGGAGATGCGAATCGCCATTCCAATTGGGCGACCGATGGCTTCGGACCATCGTCGCAGATTCGGGTCTACCACGTCGTAGTGGAGGCCGACGGTGTGAACCATCAGCTGCCTGTAACCATATCAGTATTTATGTATGTGTGTGTTGCGTTGTGTTATACATTGTAGACATCTACATCTCAGCACTGCTCCGTACTCTCTATGAAAGAACTCACTTGAGTGTTATCGGCCGTGGATTGTCCTCCAGCACGGGCTGCCCCTCGGCTGTAAATTCCCGCAAGATCTGCATCTTGTCCAGCTCGGGAACAAGCGGCCGCATGTTGTCGTCCAGCGAAATCTTGCCTTGCTCAACCAGCTGCATGATGCAGGTCGCGGAGAGGAGCTTGGTAATGGAAGCGCCGTAGGTGAGGGTGTCGCCATCGAATTTGGGCGAGTTGGCGTCAATGCCCGTTCGCCCAGCAGAGCCAGAATAGATGATGCCTATGGGTTTCCATAAGTGATGCAGTGATGGATGGCATGGGCCAATAAAAGAGATATAGTAGATACGCAAAATAAAAGGATAATTGCTCACCATTCCGGTCTGTCACTACAAATGCAGCTCCAAGCAGCTTGTTCTTGGTGTCGTCCCCGTTGGCGACAGCCCGCTCCAAAATGGCATCCAACGTGTCCATTGCTGCGTATAACAAGCCTCTCCTCTAATCTAACGACAATCAAGGATAGGTATTACGACTCTGTAGCTTGTCGGTGTGGCTTGTTTCCCACAGTGTAATTTTTAAATTTTGAAAAGAAGCCCAATCAATCAATGGTGGCTGCATGTGATGTGATGCAAAAGAGAGCTAAAGCAATCGAGATGCAGATCTTGGACCCCCTCCGCGTGATGTCAAAAAAAAGGCTGCCAAGGTGCGGCCACCAATGAAGATTAAACAAGATTGAAGCCAAGAAAGCAGTTAGCGCGTTGTTACGTCCGCTGCGTACCAATTTGCAAAATACATGTATCCTCACTTATACAAAAGCTTGATTCAACAGCCACCAATTGAACCATTTTCTAGAAATGGCCACGGCGAGACATCCATCCATGCTAAGAGCGGGGACCCGTCTCACAGCCCACCAACCAGTCAAGGATAAAGTGCCTTTTACCAACTAACTACTCTTTCATCTCAGCTCTTCATCCAGTCTGGTCTGTTGTGAGACAAACATCCGCACCAGCTTAGCTGTTATAACTTCAATCTTCACTCTTCTTTAAGGGCATCTTATCAAGCATCAAGTGATTGTCTTGTTCTCGCCATCATGGCCGCCCCCAGCGCTCGCCCATCATCAGGGCTACTAGACCTCATCACAGTCTTTGACAAGTGAGACCATCATCACCATCTTGACACCAAACTCACATCAACTCACCTCCTCCAGCGCACCCCTCGATTTCGAACTCAACCACCATCCCTACTACCGTCTCATCCTCGCCCCAGATGACCGCGTCCACGGCTACATCCACCCAACCACCATCGCCCGCATGCCATGGCCGCCATCCTTCTCCATCAACCACGACACGCGCCAAGTCATCCTCTCAGCCCCTCCAGCCGGCACCTCTCCGTCCGACCACGCCAACTCCGCCTTCCAGCAAGCCGTAGACGCCGCCATCGACGGCAACATCTTCCCCACGCTCAACGGCCTCCACAGCGAGTACTTCCTGGTCCCCGGAGCCCGGCACTTTGTCCAGATCGAGCGCTTCGCCGCCTCCCTCTTCGGCATCGCCACCCGCGGCGCCCACCTCACGGCCTACACACGGGACGCCGCCACCGGCGAGCTGCGCATCTGGGTCGCCCGGCGGAGCAAGACGCTGCACACCTACCCGGGCATGCTGGACAGCACCGTCGCCGGCGGCGTCAAGGCGAGCGACTCCCCGCTGGACTGCATCCTCGCCGAGTCCATGGAGGAGGCGTCGCTGCCGCAATCCCTCGTGGCGCCTCGCCTGCGCGCCACGGGGGCCATCACAATGGTGAACCGCAACCCGCGCTCGGAGCTGGTCCACTCGGAGATTCTGTACACTTACGACCTGGAGCTGTCCGGCCAGGGGGAGCAGGTGCCGCGCCTGGGCGACGACGGAGAGGTCGAGGAGTTTGTGCTGATGAGCTGCGAGGAAGTCGGGCGGCGCATGTTGGCGGGCGAGTTCAAGACGAATGTGTGCGCCGTCATGATTGATTTCCTGATTCGACATGGGAGGATCACGCCGGAGAATGAGCCGGACTATGTGGAGATTTGCATGAGGCTGCAGAGGAGGCTGCCGGTGCCGACGAGGTCGGATGTGTAGAGTGAAGTTGGTTCAGAAGCATCATGAGCATGAGATGGATTCACATGTATGTATGTATATATATAGAGTAAAGACTGTGGAGTAATACCTAGATCAAGTACACAAATGTTGGCTAGACATGTCATGATTATACCAAATTAGATTTAATCCTAGAAATATTTACACATCAAACCCCTTGACTGCGCAATTCTTCATCCCTAATTATATACATATCGCATATTTGTCTACCGGCTTCTTGCAGCAGCAGACCTATAATTAGTTGTGACGTACCACCACCAAAGGGCTACTAATCCGGCACAAACACCGATAGCCGCTCCCGCACCGTCCCTCCAAAACATTCTATCTTATCCTTATCTCTACTACACATACCTTTTTTTTTTCATCATCAGTATCTCTATCCAGTATTAATCAACAACATCTCTTCTTCCCTTTCGTCAATTTATAATTCCTTATTCCTTCTTCATCTTCTTTTCTTCTTCAAACGTCTTTTTTTTTTTCTCTCTCCTCTCCCGCTCCTCTCCTCTCCACCCCAACACGAAAACTTCTCGCCCTCGCTTCATCTATACTAATCATCACCGACATCCATCACCGTAGAAAGAAAAAAAAAACCCCCCCAAATCCCACGCCACCATCGCCCTCTCAAACCTTTTCAACATACATATACAAAGTTCAAAATGTTACTTTTACGCTTTACCTCGCTTGTACTGTTCGAGCTATTCGCACAAACGCACACATACAAACAAACTTAAGCCACCGCAAGGCTAATACCTCAAACAAAGTGTGACTTTTCCTAGCCTCAACCCAACCCATTGGTATAAACAGCCAGCTTCTCCCTCACCACCTCCGCTTCATTCCTTGCCAAGGTCTTTCTCTCTTCTTTATCTCTTCTTCTTCAATTGTTTCCTGAAAAGAATACAGAAAAAGAAAAAAGCGCCATCCATCCACTATCCTATCTCCTATCTTCGTCCCCATCAACTAACTACAAACAAAACTCCGCATCATACTAACTAATAAGCCAACTCAACAGATCCATGACCGCAATCCACTCCGTTAACACCCTTATATCGTCACGATGCTGAAACAACCATCTCTATCCTTGATTCGATCCTCTTACAGCAATGCACTGCCAAGTCTCGGATAACAAACAACACCCACCAGGCTACTTTACAACATCCAGGGCTTCAGCAACAGCCATGCATTATCCAAGTATGCACAACGAGCCGCACACAAAGCAAGCAAAATCTCGTCTCAGGCGTCATGGTCATATTATACAATTCATCCTACACTACGTACAATTCGTCGCGCCCTCCACCGCGGCCCATCCCATCCATCCCTTACCGCCACCCTCTTCTCTCGCGTTCTCAAGGAGTATCAAGCAGCAAAAAAAGCAAATAGAGAAATTGCAATAGCGCAGCGCAATTCCAGCGAGAGAAAAAAAAAACCTAGTCGTTACCAGCCAAACTCCCCAGCGCCTCTTTAGTCCTCCCAATACGTTTTTTTTTCTTCAACGGCCCTCTGGACTATTCCTCCGTGTCCCTACCATTTCAGTCAGACCACATGGCTCACTCGCCGCCATTGAGCAGGCGAATCAAAAAAAAAATTACTTGGCCGAAAAGCACATATATCCCCTCTAACTTGCAACCGTCATTGCAGGTTGCGACCTCAGTACCCAAACGAGCATATAACCAGCGCAGCTCTTTTATCCTCTTACAAGCAGAGACAAAGTACGCCCCATAGCGAATCTATTTGCGGAGAGAGCAAAAAGAAACCCCCGGCTTTCTCTTACTCTTCTTCCGAATCAGAGTCATCGCTCGACTCGTCATGACGACCAGCCCCCGGCGCAGAAGGTGCGTCATCGGCAGGCTCTTGGCCGGGCTTGTACAGCTGTGAGATGGCTGTCAACTGTGCGATGCGTGCCTCCTGCTCCTGCGCGCTCATGGGTTTGTTCTTCTTAGGCTTCGAAGCCGATTTAGGAGCCTGCTTTGCGGGGACCGCCCTATTAACTTCCGGCGACTTTGCTGTGGCGTTTGAATCTTTACCGAATCCAGGGAGCACCTTCTTGCAAAGCTCCCATAGCTTGATCAGCGCCTCGTTGCTGAGCTGGTCAATATCCAGCTCGAGTTCGCCTTCGTTATTTTCCTGTTCAAGGCCAAATATTAGCACGTCGTTTTCTTTTCTTTTTTTTTTTTTCTTTTTTTTTTGAACTGGCCCCAACCCAGAACAAGATGGAGAAAGGGGGGAAGGGAGCAAATCAAAGAGGCACTTACGTTTTGGCCCGTATCGCGCTTAATTATGTCAATAGCTCGGTCGAGGTGGGGGTATTCAAGATCGTTGATGGCGCTCGCGATTTGATCCTTGTCGGCTGCCGACAGGCTCTTCTTGGGAGCTGGCTTCTTGGCAACGCCCGACTTCTTGGGAGGGGGTGCATGGCTAGACGACTTACGCGCCGGGGCGCTGCCGGCCGCCTTGCTCTTGCTTGGCTTGGCTGCCTTCTTGGCCGACTTGTCTTGGTGCTTGGCCTTGCCCTCGCCACCCTGGCTCTGCGCCACCTTGTAAAGGGCCTGTTGCACGGTCTCGACAATGACCTTTTGGCATTCAATCAGAGCCTGCGGCGTGCCGGAAGCAAACATGCGGTTGAGTTTACTGCTCTCTTCTTCCAGTTTCGCCTTAAGTTCCTGGATTTCCTTGGAGTTGTCTACGCTCGGGGCGCCAGCATCCTCCTCCTCGCTGTCATCCTCTTCCTCGTCGTCACTAGCGTTGGAGGCGGTCGCAGCAGGCGCATTTGCCTTGGCGTATCTAGCCAGCCATGCATCCTTGCCCTTCAGCTGCTGGTTGTAGAGATCTTCAAGCTGCTTGGCTACCATGGATACGGGGTTGCCCTGCTCAGGAGGTCCATTGAACTGGTAGCAGTTGGTGAAGATGAGCCGCATGTTCTTGTCAAATTCCTTGGCGTTGGTAATCTCGCCCGCGCTGACCATGCGCAGCACCTTGCCCAGGTCCATGGGCTTCTTGATGATGGCGTAGTAGTCGGGAATGTTGAGGCCTTCAGCGTCGACGGCATCGAGGAACCACATGTTGAGCGTCGAGTTCTTGGGGTGCATGAGCTCCGCCAGTACCTCGTCGCAAAATTGCAATTCGGGCTTGAGTTTCTTGCGAGAAGGCTTAGTGGTATAATCGATATCCTTGGGCTTCGGTGCCCTTACCGTCCGTTTTGGTCTATCTCCGTCTGTGGCTGTTGAGCCGCGACGATCCGCAATAGGCTCTGCGGCCTGCGGCTTGGGTTTCGGTTCATTCACGGGGGGTGGCGGGCTGGACGCAGGCCCTGAGGATTGCCTTCGCGCGGCGCTGTCTGGGGGTCCGCCTGGTAAGACGCGAGGCTCACGGGGAGGCTTCGGCTTGGCTACGGATTTGGGCCGCGCAGGCTCGTCGTCGGGGATGGTAACGGCCTCTTGCCATACATTTCGTACTGCGTAGAATGCTGCATCTGTAACATCGTGTAAGGCGCCGTTGAAGGTCAAAGTGTTCTCAAAGATGAGTTGCAGGTCCTTTTGCACGTCACCAAACGTAGTGTACATGCTGTTGGGGTCGCGGAGGCCTCGGTCAATCTCAGCCAGGTCCATGGGATTCTCGATCCTTGCCAAGTAAGACTCTCCCAGTGCCGGCCACAGCTTCGGGACGGAATCCCGGAAGTGACCACCATGTTTGGTCTTCTTTACTCTGCCGATAATCTTTCGAATTTCGCGACGCTGGAAGGGCGAAATTTTCTTTTCACGGATTCCTGAGTCACCCCACTTTTGCAGAGAAGCAAGGCGTCCCAGACCACGATCGTTACCAGGTCCAGGCGTACCAGCGTTCTCACTTTTGGGTGTCGCCGTGATGACTGCACCTTCATCCTTTGGCTCAGTCTTTGCTCGCTTGGCAAGCGGCTCATCGTCCTCTTCCTCCTCTCGTTCCCGAGCATTTTTTGAGCCGAGGGCGTCGGTCATGGACACTTCGATGGAGGAGTTAACAGGGGATTTGGAGTCAATGGCCAATTGAGAGATACCTGATGAGCCGACATCAACATCTGACGAAGGCGGTGCCTCGTGGGTCTCCTCAACTTTGGGCTTGACGGACTCTTCGGCGGGCTTATCATCGGTCATGATAGTGTCGGCATCAGCGTCGACGTCAGCTTCGGCATCGGCATCGGCATCGATGTCTGCACCAGCATCGGCAGCAGCTGAGGGTTTAGAATCATCAGAAGCCTTCTTCTCGGTAGTTTCTTCAGGAGCAGATTCCTTAGAACTCGTAGGCGCAGCAGTATCTTCATTGGAATCTGTCATTTGTACATCAGAATTTTCTTGCGTTGACGCAGCTTTCGGTTCTTCTTTCTGCGCTGCTGGTTCTTCAGAGGCCTTTTCTTCCTCCTTGGCACTATCAGCTGGTTTATCTTGGCTAGTTTCGGGCTTTGCAGCCGCCGCAGGCGTTGCGTCGCGTGGCGCGTCCTTGTTCTCTAGCTTGTCGCCCTCTCCATTGACAGCAGCCACGCCGTTGGGAGTGGCGGCATCAGCGGGGGTCGATTTGCCATTGACAAGGGCCTCGTCAGGCTTGTCCGATGAGGGCTTGTTCTCAGGTTCTGATTTCGGCTGAGTTTCAGATTCGGTTGGGGCGTCCTTGGTTGGCTCCGCGGCGGGTGGTGCATGACTAGACAGAAACAGACAACGCTCATGTCAGCACTACAGGCGCATCTTGATGCGAGAGAGGCAACGGTCAAAAACATCTACAGAACACTGCGCCAATAAGCTCACAGCGCGAGAATGCACTCACCCGTTGACATCGGCAGTCTTTTCCTTGTCAGGCAAAGACGGCGAGTCGCGCGCCGCAGGGTCCACGGTCGGTGTATCCGTAGTCGGCGACGCCATGGCTGCGGTTGACGATGCGAGAGGCTGCAGAGAAAAGCGTGCGCCGGAGAGTCGGGTGAATGATGCGGAAGATGGTGAAATTAGCAGAGATGGCGCGACATCAAACTCGGCAAGGGCGAGCGCCCTGCGAAATCAAGCAGTATCGATAGCAACAATGGAAGCACAAAGCTTCGGGGTTGCGACAGGCGCAGAGGGTCGGAGTTGAGAGCTGCTGTGGTGATGATTAAACAGGGCGTAGGGAGAATAAGTTTTGAAAGAAGTGAAATTAATGCGATGGATGAGTGAAGCGTGGAGTGATGCGCCCACAAAGACAGCAGAAGCTATTGAATGGTGGGAGGCGCGGCGGCAGCACAGACACGAGCGAGTCTGAATGGGCCGAGCAAATCTCAATAGAGGTGCGGATGCGCGCGCAACGCGGAAGCTTCAGTGCACCGCAAGCAGCGTCCCAGAGTGACGGGACTGTGACAATGCAATGCAATGCAGAGCAATGCCTGGCAACGAGCAAAAGCGCCCGATGCGATGCGATGCGATGCGATGCGATGCAGCAGACGACGGCGCTGGGCTCGGATGCGCAGCGATTGACGAGAAAGCGGCTAGTGACGAAAGCGGGCGGAATGCCTTTCGTCACGATGGCAAGGAAGCTCCCCCAAAAAAAGGTGGGCGGAATATTTTTTGGAGAGAGAGAATGCGAAAGGACGATGGTTGGTCGGAATGCGGAACAAGTACCGTGGACCTCTTGCGACGGGCTAAAGGTCGGCAAAGGCTGAGGCGCAGGACGTGGTTGGCTGGAGAGGGCGCGATGCGAGGCGGGCGAGGCGGCAGGTACTTGCAGGAGGGGGATTATCTATTTTCCTTGCGGCGTCGCGGCGAGGAGGGGGAGGGGAGGGCCTTTGCGAGGAAAAGCGCGTGCACGTCAGTGAGGTTTTGCCGGTCGGAGGCGCGGTGGTATTTATGAGAGAGGAAGGCAGCCGGCGCGGCGGGCTTGATTTGAAGCTACCGGGGCGGCGGGTGGATTATTGCGTAAGCGGGGCCATCACTGTAAGGGAGACTGTGGCTGGTGGCTGGGCCTGCAGCTGCGGTGATTGGCTGCAGTGCGGCCAAGTTCCATGCGCCACTCCGAGGTCTGGCTGGGGCCACATTGCGGCGCTCGCAACTCGCTTGCAAAACAAAGGAACAAGAGACCAAAGAGGCTACCGTTTATTATCGCGACTGCACATAAGCCAGACTGCATTGGAACTGACCGCGTCTTTGCCCATGTCCCTGCTTTCAGCTTTCTTTCGATCTGGACGTGCACGTTGTACAGATACGAGTAGGCAGCTGTGGCCCAACTGACTAATACAGAGTCGGTGGCTAGAAGGGATGGCTGCCTGCATGTAAAGACCCGGTGGTGATACATGGTATAACTCGACTAGAGCAGCAATACCGTGACTGGTTCACGGGCGCAGAGACAAAGACGATCCATTGGGTCTGGCTGGTGGGTTCGCCTGAAATAGGAGGCTTGTCGTGTCTCTGAATCCCCCACTCCCTCCCATCCAACCCGTGTTTCCTCCTACCCGGCAATAAACAGAGCGTTGATTGTATCTGGTGGTGGGAGGTGAGATGGCCTAGGATGATGAGAAGAAATCAACATTGTAAAGCCATTGCAGTGCTCAGCATGTTAAATAGATGATGAATGCATTTTTGCATTAATGTAACAGAGGGTACAATTGCAGAACCGTGTCAGCTGCATCTCAAATAAAGGTCTGTAGCCAGTTTGGATGACATCGTGATCCACGCGTCGCCGATAACAAGAAAAGCTGGAGACGCGCCAGGAAAATTCTTTTATCGAGTCTACACCCGTCCATATGCAATAAGCTTGGGCTCCGCACCTGAAAAAGAAGAAGAAAGAAAAAAATCATTACAGCTGTGGCGGGTGCAGAGCTCCAGCGCCTCTCTAAGCCTAATCAGGCGATCCGCACCAAAAGCAAACAAGCGCAATTCGGACGGCTCTGGGTCTTGTATGTACATATGTACCTGGGAAAAAAAACAGCCGGCCAATCAGCAGCCGCAGGAGGAGGCACAAATTTCAGAGTCTGGTTAGACGCAAGCAACAACCTTAGTTTCTGTTGCAGGGATCGCGCCGCTAGCCAACCGACAGCTCCAGCCTTTTGTTCCGCCGATTCTCAGTGACGGCGGGAAAATCTCGGAGAGGCGGCATTGCTCCAAGAGCACGTGCGCAGAGAAAAGAGCATCTGACTTGTCACGTGCGTATCGATAAACAAAAATGTCTTATGTCATCCTTTTTTTTTTTTTTTCCTTACAGCAGAGCCAGTGCAAGTGTGGGGAAAGCGAAACAACCACGCTAGATTCGGCCAGTCCAAAAAAAAAAAGTTCACTTACCAAGACTGAGTAGCGACCCGTGAAATTTTCCCATCTGCTCGGCGGTTGAGGAAGAACGAGAAAGACTATTCAATCCTTTCTTCACATCCCTTTCCTTGTTAATTTCCATTCCTTCTTCTCTCTTCAATAGCAACAAACAACCCGTAGCCGGGCTCTCTTTCTGTCACCATCAAGCGGGCAGAAGAGAGGATAGAAAATCATAGCCTATGGTGCAAGGCTTCTCACTTCCAAATCTCTACGACGTCGCCAGTCAGAACCTTTCGTTTCTTCTCCCGATGTCGACCCCAAAGAGAAAGGCCGCGGCCAAGCTGGCGACCCCAGTCGTCAAGCCCGATGCCAGAAGAGCAACCAAGAACACAATTGACGAGTCCAGAACAACGGTCGCTGGCACCGATGCCCTGCAGAGCTCGCAGGCCGACCCCATAGAGATCTCGGATGACGCTGATAGCGACGAGGATCTCTCTGACATGGAGGACGCCAACGACGAGGCCGATGCTGGCAAGGGCGCAGAGTCACAGTCGTTGGCCAATGGCCCACAGAACCCTAAAAAAGACGACGCAGACGATGGCGAGTCTGATGCCGAGGGCACATCTCCCTCCTTTGGCGAGCTGCTGCGCGGCAACGAGATTATTGATGTCAATGCCCTGCTCCAGCAGTCTGCCGCAGACAGCATTGCCGCCGTCGAGTCGTCGCGAAGCGCCATCGCCCCTCCCACCCACCAGTCCCTCACCACCGTCCTCACCCAGGCCCTGAAAAGCGACGACACAGACCTCCTCGAGTCATGCCTGCACACGACGGACATCCCCACCATCCAAAACACAATCGAGCGCATCGACAGCTCCCTCGCCGGCGTCCTGCTCAACAAGCTCGCCGCCCGGCTGCACAGACGGCCTGGCCGAGCCGGCACCCTCATGACGTGGGTCCAGTGGACGCTGGTTGCCCACGGCGGAGCCCTGGCCGCCCAGCCCAAACTCCTCCACGATCTCAACAGCCTGCAAAAGGTGCTTGCCGAGAGAGCAAAGGGCCTCAACAGCCTGCTCGCCCTCAAGGGCAAGCTGGATATCCTCGAGGGCCAGATGGAGCTGCGGAGGAAGATGCAGCGAAGCGCCGGTCTGCTCCAGGACGGCGAGGACGATGCCGACGAGGAAGACGTCATCTACGTGGAGGGCGAGGAGAACGATGTTGAAAAGGACGCCGCCGCCAATGGCGCCCGCTCCCGGAGAAGAGGTGGCGCTTCCAAGGCCGCCCGCGATGATGATGAGGAAGAAGACGACGACGACCGTGTCTTGAACGGCTTCATCGGCGACTCTGAAGACGAGGAGGAAGGCTCCGAGCAGGGCGAGGACGAGAGCGACGCCGGCGAAGAGCCCCTGGACGAGGATGAAGTGGACTTTGACGATGTTGATGAGTCCATGGGTGAGGATGACGAGAGCGATGTGGAGGTTGCGCCGCCAACAAAGATGCAGAAGGTGACACGGACGTTTGGCAAGAAGAAATAAAAGCGTGAGGGAGAGACAGAACAAGGCACTTTGGTGCTTGTATGTATGCATGTATGTATGTGCTGATGTATTGTGTGTACTGTTGTGCAAAAGAAAATTTGGAGGAGGGAAAGGAAAAAAGAAGTGCTGCAAAGGAGGCATAGCATTATAGGTCTTCACAGTATTGGGCGTTTGGATCTTACTTTTTAATATGTTGTCAAAAGAGTAGACATGATCTTGTTCTTTTTTTTTTCTTCTTAATCTCGATTTATTTCATGTAGAAATGATCTTGTGATGAATACAAGTATATAGTGCTCCCTGTCTACAAAACCAATCAAGGGCATAGAGTGTCGTCTTCTCACCAAAAAGAAAGATGTAAAAGAGTGCAAGACACAAACACTTCAATTCACCAATAACAGTAAATCAACAATTCCTCATTTGCTATCCGCTATAAAACCCAACAGTGCGAGGTAAAAAAGCCATTCTTCTCTTACAAGTAGATTTTATAGCAATGTCGCTTTATAAAATCACATCTCCTCTTTTTCATTTTGTAAGAAAACTGTTTAAAAAAAAAGAAAAAAAAAAAAAAAAAAAAAAAAAAACATTGCCGTCGCTCAAAAAGTCATTTATTCGCTCGCTCGCTCTCTTTCTCTTTGCAGATATTTTTGGTTCGCCATACGTAAATACTATAGTAAGATGAAAAAAAAAAAAAAGAGACATAAATTTGCTGACATTCCTCCTTATCTCTTAGGAGCAGCTACAGATAGAAAATGGAAACACGCCCAGGTACGCCAGTCCACCCATCGCCATGCATAAATAATAAGGAATGTAGACACTAGCGAGCCAAAAGAAAACAGGAAAGAAAGAAACTCGTGTATCTATGGCCATAGAAATAAAAAGAGAAAAAGCCATTAAAATGTCGTATGATGGTGGTGCGAGTGAGAGGCAGCAGCTTGCTGTTTGCTCCAAAAATGGATTGCTGCAGCATGATATGTCAAAAAGCACGCCAAAAAAAAAAAAGTTTCTTTCGCTCGCTCGTCTTGGGAAATGCCACATTGCAAAAGTGCTAATGATAAAACCAAAATGGCAATGAGACGCGGAAAAAAAAAGTGAAGTCAAGGCAGACTCGTGTGGGTGAAAATTACACGGCAGAACGATAGAGAGAGCCGTTTAGATGGCCCAACTGCCTCTCCTCTCGCGTACACCCCAGGCCAATGGGTCGAGATTGTCCAGATCTGGGTGCTGTCTCGCCCACTCGGTAATGTAGGATCGTAGCGCCACCCATCTCGGGCATCTCTCCTCCTCAGGGGCGGACTCATCCACCCTCACCTCCACCATGTGGCCCTTGGCCATTTGCTTCGCGTCGTCCCTCCGCAGCTGATCGATGCCGATATGGCTGATTCGAGAGAGCTCTTCATCAAAGCCGCGCGCCATGGCGGGATAGCCTAGCGACAGGTAGTTGTACACTTGCGTGACAAAGCCCCCGTCAAACTCTTGCAAGATCTTGTCGTCTCGCTCGGCATTGGCCTTCTCTCTCTGGAGCCGCTCCTTGAGACCGCTCAACTCTTCTGCACCGCCGTTGGGGTGCTGGTGAGTTGCGCCGCCCCAGAGACCGCCGCTATTGCTCGAGGTCAAGCCGGACGACGCATATCCAGAATGCGAGAAGATTGAGACGGGCTCTTCGCTGAGAACGCCGGCGTCGACGGCATCATGGCCGGGAAAGTTTGCGGTAATGGGCGTCTCAATCATCTTGGGGTTGTGCAACTCGGGGGGCACGATGAAGCCTCCGGTTGATTCCGACCTGCAGCAGTACCCCCTCCAAAGCCCGGCCTGGCCCGGCAGATCCCGAGCTTGGTCCTCAATCATGTGCGCCTCAAGGGGGTCTTCGGGCTCGAGCGTGGTGAACTTGGGAGAGGGGCATCGTCGAAAGACGAGGTCCTTGCCGAGCATAGGAGGGGAGGGGCCCTGGCGCAACTTAAGAAGCTTAGGGTCCTGATCGGGCGGAAGTCGGAAAGCGCCAAACGGCCTGCCGAAGGGACTGGCACTGGGTTCCTGGCGGCCGGGGACCTGCTGAGACACGGGAGGGTGGGGCTCGCCCGGCGCGCCTTGGCCATGGGCTGGAGGAACCGCCTGAGCGGATGAGGTTTGCGCTTGGGCTGCATGGCGATTGGCCTCTGCCAGCGCCAGCTGCATCTCAGCCGCCGAATCTCGCCGGTCATCGGTGGGCGAGAGTGGCTTGGTGGTTGTCCACATGAGATCGGGAGGGGACGGCAGCTCCATCTTGTCCAGATCAGAGTCAGACCGGATGATGGGGCTGTCTGCTGCAGCAGCGACAGGAGCAGCAGCAGCCTTATCCTTATCCTCCTCCTCCTCCTCCATGACGACAGCCTCTTCATTGTCCACATCCATCCGATCTCCTCCTCGCTCCTGCTCCAGGCGCAGCGCATGCTCCTGCATATGCTTGTGCCACCAATTCAGCCCTAGGTTCGACGATTTGCGCCTGAGCCTATGCTGGCCGGCGTCCTCATCCGGGGGAGAGGCTTCGGGAGAGTTCTCGCTGTCAGATGAGCCCTCCCGAAAGTAGAAATGGGCCACGCCACCTTCGCGGGGGCGGCTGTTGGGGAAAGCTGCAAGGGCGACCTCTTCTATCTGTCGCGCGACTTCTTTTGCTGCCAGCTCCAAGAGATATTCCTGGACTCCCTCCTCCTCTGTCTCCCGCCGAGTGGGCGGCGATGGGCGTTTTTGGACATGGCGCTGAATTTCTTCCTCGCCACCGGCGTGTCCCTGTTGTCTTCGATTTGATTTCGATTTCGCAGAATAAATGTGGTTTGTATAAGGTGTAATGTCTGTCTTGTCCGCAGGCTTGGTGGCGGGCCCTTGTTCGCCAACTCTTCTTGATCGTCTGGACGTCTCAATGAGCTGAGGGGCAAAGCGCCGCCTCTCATGCGGCTCGCTGTTGTCCTGCGCCGCTCCGAGATTGAATTGCGCCTCGGGAGATCGCGGTGATGGCTCCGGGGTCAACTCTGGATTGGGCCCTATCCTGTGCTGCGACGTGTAGTCGTAGACGTTCTTACGATAAGACTGAAACGACGTTTCGATCGGAACAGGGACGAAGCGCCGCCGCGGCGGATCCGGGTTGGACATGTTGATGTCCATGGCTGCAGGTGGGTGGGCGATCTGCGCTGGCGGGGGAGGATTTGAGTGAATAACCGGTTGACAGATGACCGGCTATGAATGGTATAATGTCGCTCTGCGCGTTGGGATGGGTGGGATCAGGTTCAGGAGCCTTGCTGGAAGGTCCAGGAGAAGAGAAGAGCGACGTTAAGAGGAGGACATGCCCTCGGGGAGGCTTTTGTCGGTCGAGGCGGTATAGACGTGGTCGCACGGGTCGTCTCCGTGCTTCGTGCTTCGTGTGCGGTATGTGGTATCGTCTGTGTACTGTATGCAAGCACGAGCAAGCATGCACAAGGTCTAGGTAAGGGTATTGGCGCTGGCTGGCTGGCTGTATGCTTTGTTGGCGGGGCAAAAGCGGCTCTCTCGCTGGCTCTCTCCCTCTCTCTTTTTTTTTTTGCCTCTTCGTGTATGTATGGGTTGTACTTGTACCGTACGGGCTGAGTATGAGTACTCCGGTACTTGTATATTCTCTGCGATTCTAGACGTCCGGCTCGAGCAGGGATGGCGATGCAGATGCAAATGCTTGACCCAGGGCCTTTTGCTTCTTGGGGACTTCCCCGGAGGAGTTCGTGCCTTGCTGAGCGGCAAAGACGGACGGCCGAATGGAGCCTCTGTGCCTGTTGCGCTGCCCTCTAACCTGTCGACCCGAGCAAGTCAGAGGAGGCGATGCGGGGACGCTGCGGATAGCATGGAGTTGGTGCTGCGGCGCCGCAGTCACCGGCCCTCACGATTTGATGGCTGAAGAGTTGGAGATGGAGATGGTCGGGGCGGTGGACGGGCCAAGTGCCCGCACAGTAGGCTGTTAGGTAATGGGGAGAGTGTGCACGGTCTCAGGTGACAGCCGCTGTAGGGGACGAAGCGCTAGGGGATGCGTTAGGGGATGCGTTAGGGACCCATAGGGGGGTTGGAGGCCAGTTAGGGGGGCTAGCATCGGTAGTTTAGGCGCTGTGCTCCCCCTGAGTTGGCAGGTCCAGTACATGGGTAGGTTGGTACCTACCAAGGCATTGGACAATTTACACGACCATTGACGGACTGAAGTGGTGCCCAATCTCGGTCACCACAGCAAGCGATCAATCAATAATATTGGGCAATTAATTAATTAATTAATTATAGCAGCTCGCAAAGGCTGATTAGCAATTCCAACGTAAGAAACTCTAAACAATGCAAGAGCACGCGCACGTGCAGCGAGCCACTTGCGCGTACATGTAAGATTCTGCCCTGGTGCAAGTCGGGTCTACAGTTTGCGTCCAATCCATTGTGCACGGTGCCGGTACCTGAAAGGAGAAAGCAGTCTACTGTACGTACACACCAAGAAAATCTCCAATGCCCCTCCTTCTCTTCTCGTCGTCGTCCTCACCGGTTTTTACGCCCCTCAGATCCTTGCGCCATGGGTGATCATGAGGAGGCTAGTCCGTCGAGAAAATTCTTCCCCCGCATGGCTATAGACGGGCCACCACGTTGTTTGCTGCATCTGTTGGTGTTAGGTAATGCCGGCCGTGAGCTGACAGAGATGGGGAGCATCAGCATCGTGCATTGCCTCGCTAGTCTAAGCTGTAAGCCGAGGCCTCTGAATGCGTCAATCACCACCACTTTGTCCACTAGCATCTAGCATTGCTAATAGCACGTCAATAGTACCATTGAGGACATCACAGAGGTACATGTGAATCAAGATAAGGATAATCCCGCAATCAGCCGCCAACGCCGCCTCCCTTTGCTCCGCAGACAGACAGACGAACAGGTAAAAATTTCGTTATCAAAACCATCGATGCATCCTCGCCGTTTGCGTTCTAGAAGGGCTCAACCAACCCTCCCTCGCCAGGTCCCTTGTTTGTGCCGCTGAAAAAGTGCTGGGGCTCACGGACTCTATCCGGCCGTCACGCCCGCCCTTTCACGATACTTCACCGACACTTTGCGTTTTTCTTTGTCTACTTCGTAGCACTTGCTGTACAGTATTCTCTCTTCTCTTCTTCTCTCTTGTTTAACCCTTTCCGGCAATCTTATGCCGACGGGCAGCGGGTCGAGGGACCATATCCAGCACTGCAGGATGCATAAAGTGCGCATGTGCTCCCGTAGGACTTGATTGCTTGTGCCGCGCATGCACCTACATAAACCGTAAAACAGCAGACCACCATTGCTTGATTTCGTGATAAGCGCGATATTAACTCGACACATCGCGGGCACGTTATTGGAGCCAACGACCTGTCATGCATCCGATGACGGAGTATCGGTTATCTAATGGCACAGCCGTCTGTGTGAATATTGGGCGTAGATACTGTACAGCTAGTATAACGCTTTATACTGGGAATAGAAGTCGAGGGCTCCTAGACAGCTTTAGCACGACCTCTAAAGATGGCCACGAGGTGTGCTAAAGCTGCTAAATCCAGGGGGAAAAAAACGTCAAGTGAGCTGCGCCACGGGGGGGCTGGAGCCGGGTCTAAAATCGCCACAGCAAGCCAGTGACAAAGTGGCTTCTTTTTGTACGAGAATTTTGCAGATCCGAGATTTCGCCCTCCGTATATTGTGGAGTTTGGGAACTGAACTACTGCTTTTGTCTCGGGTGTCCAAGATTTCGCTTAGACACACCAACTTTGGCCCATACCAAGTGCCGAGCGCGCTTTTTTGTAGATACGGGATGTTGCTCCGTGCGGACTGGAGACTCGCCAGCCGATGCTGCTCCATCAATGACATTTCCGGTCTTCATACTGTCGACATACTTGCACACAGTACCTGTCTATTCCTACTACTACAACCCGTAATTACACGCTATTAATTGTGGGCAATGTTTCTATTTTCTGCTTGATCCTATTTTTACTAAAATTGAATCTGCTGTCAGCCAGGATTTTTAATTTCTTGTCCTGAAGCCGCTTTCCTCTCTTGAGTACCCGAGCCGGATCCGGCTCGGGTAGTTATTTTAGGGAAAAAAGGGCTTCTGGCATGTGCAAGGACGAAAGTATTCAGTATCAGTCAGCATTATCAGTAGCATTCCGTAAACATGCCTGTGGCTGCTGGGCAATTGAGGATCCGCGCTCTGCAAGGCGAAATAGACGGCTGGTTCTCGCTTGGAGACGCTGCGGCCACTCGGCCGAGCGTGGTTTGTGTGTTTGGAGCTTGGAGCACATATGAAATAGTTCCTGGGCAGCAGATCCTTTGATCTGTGCTTGGTTGTTTTACCTACCACACCTCAACGGCCGATTTGGTGATTAGCTCATGGTGACATTCCATGTTCACCTGGTTACTCTAAAATGCCAAGCAGTGCTTGTTTCTCCGCAAAATATCTGTAGGGCGAATACAACCTGTACCTTGTCCGATTACAATGAAACAATGCCACCTAGCTCACCGCCATTGGGGAACAGGACAATCACGAGGAGCTTAGCCGCCTCTTGGCAACTGGAGGTAATGCAGGCACGGAATGCAGAGCCCACTGAGATGCAGCCACAGGTGGAGTTGGCAGCAAAGGCATCATGATGAGTGGCCTTGTTTCAGAGGTTGATGCACGAGTTTGTGTACATGTACATGTGGTGCACATGCATGAGCCTACCCTGGAGCTCAGACTTCCAGATGGATTTTGAAGCTGGAAACATAGCCATGCATGATGCTGGGAATAAATTTACGGCAAATAATTACAAATAATATTCGTAATTTATGTTCTTAGAGGTGAAGCGTATTTTGTAGACTGCTATCAGCTCCAACTGCCCAGTCTAGCTCTGTGAAGCTTTTCAATGTATACAATAGGATCCAACAGAATAGGAAAAAAAAGTCACGTCACACAAGACGGAATTTCTTGCCGGTGATCGTGCCCCGGCAAGATCATGCCGAGACAAATAAAGTTTAAGGGGCCCATTGCGACGTGCCACAGGAATTCATGGCAATTTGGGCTGTATCGGCCGGCCCGTTACGCAGTGAGGAGGCTGACGAAATATTACTTACAAGAGGGACCCGACGGCCAATGGCTCCTGGTATTGGAGTAAGCACTTTCCAATTACACGGATTGATACTAGTTTAAGCGTAACAATTAAGATGCGGAGCGTTGCTTCATATAGGTGCCCATTATACAGCGAATATTGGTGCTATCGTGTACGTAAAGGTGCATGCGTGTAGTACATGGCATCTGTACTCCGTCATATGGCCTGTGCTATGCTGAGCTTGGAGCTTTGTGAACGGAGCGTTTCAACCATAGCCATTTCCATTCGTTTCCTTATAATCTGCAGCATGAAGTAAATAGTAAAAAAAAAAAAAAAAAAAAAAAAAAAAAAGAAAGCTGCCACGCCTTGATGGAGATGGAAGGCTGAAGTGCATAGACGCAATTCCTGGGGTTCACCTTCACCCATGTCTATGACAAGAAGAATCATTCAGGCACGCTGACTCAAATACACGTATCCGGCAGCTTTTTGGTCCCTTGCAGAATATGTGGAAAAACAAGTTGGTGGCTTGCCTGGCTGCCTCTTTTGTCTGCTTCTTCCATTCTTTCTTCTCCATCTCGCGGATGGCTTGCAGGAAGACGACCCAAAATGGATACGCGCGATCCTAAGTCTCACCAGCAAAAGATACATCTCATACTTGCCGATATTTCCCCGCGGCTCTCTCTTCTTGTTATTATTGTAACCTCCATTTATTCATTTCATTTCAGTTCCTTTCCTTTCCTGCTTCGCCTGTCTTACTTTTCAGCTTCTTACCGTTGCATCCGTAGTCAGCACTGGCTCTGTTCGTAGTGCGTCGGACATAGTGGTGGCATACACACCAGCCAATCGGGCTGCTGCCCCCTATGCGAGCCAGTCCCTCTCTTTTTTCTCCTGGGAACCCCTGCAGCGTGCGTCCCGGGCAAAACTTGGAAGAAAGAGGAAAAAAAAAAAATGGGAAAAAGACGGTCCAGAATGGCTTGAGTGGCTGCAGGGGTAGTCCCTGTGCGGCTTGCTGCGAGGGACCTGCAATTTGTACGGTGATTGGGTCTTCCGAGTGGACGGCGCGCGGAATGCTGGTGGGAACAGAAGCTGGGCTGACGCTAAAATAGAGGGCGAGAGAGAGAGAGAGAGACATGGCTTGGGTTAGTAACACCGCAGGTCCATACCGTTTCTTTTTTTAGTGAGAATAGACAGCGAGAAGGAGAGAGAGACGAGGAGAGACAGACGGAGAGAGAGACGAGAGAGAAAGACGAGAAGAATAGATTCCACATTACATCACGTTGGTTTGCGTCGTGCAGTCATCTCGGCTGCTGGGAAACTTGTGCCATGCATCTTATATGCCGTGGTGGCACAAGCAGGACGAGAACCCGGCTCATGCATCCGGTGAAGCTGCGCGTGTGCAGAGTGCGACACTCACCACAGAGCCTCCTCAGCTGGATTGGCATGAGCAAGGATGAGGGCAGCAGCAGCAGCTGGTATTATGCTGCTATTCGCAGCTGGAACAAGATGGAGACACTCCTTCTGAATACCAAGGCAGCTAGCTGGATGCCGCTGTTTGGTATACTTGCACATATAGTGAAGCTGCTAAGCATGCAGGACTGTAGCACCGGTCCTATCAAATGCCGCTGAAAGGTGCAGATTGGCTGTGCACCACTTTGATAGGCGGCACAAAAGCCCCGGGTCCTTGCATGGGCCATCCCGAGAGAGCAAGCTGGCAAACAGCAAGCAGGCAAGGATCGGCGGTCCAGGGGCGTGGGAAGCAGAGGAAGCAGAATCTCGATCGCATCAGTATGACATAGAGCCAAGGCTGGACAGAGCAAAATAGCGGCATTAACGGGGGATGGAGTCAAATATGGGAACAGGAGGAGTAAGAGAAAATAGAAACAAAGAAAAAAAAGAAAACAAAGAAAGAACCCACCTCATTTCACTTCATCTGGCTGAAACGGGCCTTTCCCACGTAGAGTTTTGGAGGGCCTAAATAGCAACATGAAGCCACCACACAACTGCAAGCACTAAAAAAACAAGGTTTCCAGCTGATCTGGCCAGCGCCATTGCCCTCCCAGCGCGCATTCAGCCTGTAGCATTTGCTACCTACTGTATAAGCTCAGCGCAGGGATTCATAGGGATTTAGACCAAGAGGGAAAACGAAACTCCTGGGCCTCAGTTCCGGTCGCAGGTCCTGTCAAGTGGAGGTGCTGCGCTGTTCTCGACTTGGTGCGACGGGGGGGCGTTTGTTTATTAACCAACATACAGATGGACAAAGGAAGAGAAAGAAGCTTGGATGCAAATAGAGAGAAGAGAGAATAGAACACAAGCTACTCCTTTTTCTCCCTCTCTCCCTCATCACTCACTTTTTGCCTGCGCTGTGTGTGGCTTGGGCTGCGATACACGCAATTTACACAGGCATTCCTTTTCCTTTGATGCCAACCACCACGGCACGCACGCATTCATTCATTAGTCCCTGCATTGGAGAGAGATAACAACGGCCTCTATGCCACGCTGCTTTATCTCCAGCATCGCCATCACCACTAGCATCGTCAGCATCCAGATCCTACTCGCCATTAGCGCCGCTGGCTGGGCTCTTGATCCGCTACGAGCACTACGAAAAAACGAGGCACACGAGTCCACATACCACTGTCCGTAACAAAAAAAAACAACGTTGGAACGGGCCACGCCGCTTCGGCCGCTATTTGCATCTTGCCGAGCCTAAGACCAAAGTTCTCCAAACTCTCTTTTTTTTTCTCCCTTCCAAGTCGGCAGTTTTTTTTTTCTTTATTCATTCATTTCCATTTTTCTTTGGGCTTTTAATCCACCAGCCCAGTAAAGTAACTCCCGAGGGTGGAAGTTGTTGTTTTGCTGGCTTGGAGGATAAGATTGTTTCTGGGCTCTACTCGGCTACATGCTTTTTGCCTGCCTTGGAATTCCATCTCTCTCTCTTTCCCTTCCCTTGATTGACAACAAACAACACAAATACTCCGGCCCTTCGCCTGCATCAAAGATAACAGAAGCGACGCATTGGCGCTAATACGCTGATACTGCGACTACCCAGCTCAACCTAAGCTGTCACGAGCCTCCGCTTTTTCGCCTCTGGACCCTGGCCGCGCAGCTGCGGCTTCGTTCATGTCTCGGCCATCACGCGCGCACCCAATTGAGCGCCAGACAAGGCCTTCTGCGGTATCGACTACGGCCCAGCTCGCCCACCTGACCTGGCCATCCCGAATAGAGATTGCAGACGCCAGACGGGGGAAACAAACAGGCAGATACCGTATCTGGAGGGACGGGCATTCGTTGCGGTTGATATTGGGCTAGCTAATACGAGGTCGCATTTCCCTTGGAGGCTTTTCCCTCTTGTCTCTTGTTCTTGTTCGCCATGCCAGGAGCTGCTGCAGACGCTGCAGACGCTGGCGCGGATGCTGAAGCTGCACCAGCACCAGCACCGGTTGAGGGCAGAGGCATTGCGGACAGCCACAGCAGTAACACGAGCAATAGTAATGACGAGAGCCCTGACGCCGACGGCAGCAGCAGCACAGGCACCACCATAAGAGAAGCGCCAGCATCAGAACCAGTACCAGGACCAGTACCAGTACAAGCACAGGGACAAGCACAAGCACCACCACCGGCGCAAGAAGCACCAGTGCCGGCATCTGCACCGGCTCCAGCACCTCTTTCGCCACTCTCGACGTCGTCGACGGCAACGAGTCCCGTGTCGCCGACGTTCCTTTCCGTCGCCGGCCGAGTCAGCACGCCTCTGAGCCTGTTTGTGGACTCTGCGCCCAGCAGCGGCGGTAAGCAGGGCAAGAAGCTGCCTACGACATCGTCTCCAACATCTCCCAGCTCAGAGTCTGCCGCAGCAATTCGGCAGCGCTATCTGGCCATGTCGTCGCCCACAGCCGCTTCTGCCATTGCGCCTCGCGTAGCCGGCCAAGAGTCAAAGCCGTCAATCGCAGGAACCGCAGCAGCAGAGGCAACAGAGAGGATGCGACGGGGGCTGCGGGTGGACGAGGCAGGAAACGAGGCAGAGATGGGAGAAGAAGAAGACGAAGTAGACGAGGCGGGCTGGAAAGAAAAAAGCACGGGCACAGGCACAGCAGGGCCGCCGCTGCCGTGGTCCCCCAGCGCGAATCACGGCGGCAGCAGCAGCAGCAGCTATTCCAATAATGCAGCTTCATCATCTTCAGCTGCTGCTCCTGTTTCTCTTAATAGAAGCAGCAATAATAAGCATGACACCTCCAGAGGCATCATTTCCGCGCCCCTGCCCCAGAGCCCCGACGACGCACGCGCCACGCCCGGCCGACACGAGCGCCCCTCAAATTATGGCCGGGATTCGGATATTGCCAGCGCTGCAATTAGCACCACCGTCTGGTCCCCTGCATCTGCATCGTCGTCCTCACAGCCAGGCCTGCTGCGCCGCTCGCCTGCCGAAGATCCTCCATTGCACACGGGCAGCGTGCAGCCGGGCACCAAGCTGGCCCATCCAAAGCCCATCCTGCACATTGCAACCGACGCCGAGGCCAGAAACCACCACCACTCGGATCTGCTCACGCGATCTGCATCCACCATCAGCAACGTCGCCCATCTCGAGGCCACCGCCGAGCGCCTGTCCATGACCAGCTCCATCGACGATGCCATCCGCGAACTGCACGGCGAACTGAAACGAAGCGACAGCAGACGATCGTCCATCCTCGCCGCCCGCGCAGCCTCTGCCGACGAGCACTCGGCCTCCTCACGCCTGCGCCGATACCCGTCCAACGCATCCTCATCCGCTGCCGCCGCCGCCCGCCAAAAGGGCTACTCTCCCGCTGCGTATGTCATGTCGCCCACAAACTCCCTCACCGGCCGCATGCGCTCCGGCTCCAACGCCTCGACAGGCCGGCCGGAGCACGACGCCATCAACTCCATTCTGTCCCGCCACGGCCCGGGCAAGAGCTCCGTCAGAAGCGTGCGGTCGGCCAAGCCCTCGCTGGCTGAGATCTCCGAGTCGGAGCCCATTTCCCTGACCCAACAAGTCCTCGACGAGGCCGAGCACGCCACTGATGCCGATGCCGATACTGATGCTGAAGCTAGCGCCAGGAGAATGATTGAGCAAGACGCCGTTGGCGGTCCGCACATGGACGACTTCAACGAGATGCTGGAAGGAGGCTTCCGGAGCCACAGGGCTTCGAATCTCGTCTTGGTCAACCCAGACCTGCCCCCCGATCACTACGACGAAGCCGACAGGCCCATGACGGCCAACTCCACAAATACTTTCCAGGTGGCCCAGGAGGCCTTTGACGACTTTGACGGCGCTCACTGCGAGACGGATACGGAAGATGAGCGTTTCGCTACGGCCGACATGGGGTCACGCTTGCAGAAGCGAGAGGCGCTGCCGGATATGCCGCTTCATCAACAACAACAACAGGAGCAATACCAGCTCCAGCAGCAGTACCAGGCACCTCCACCAGGCCAGCTGCCCCCTCATCCTCCTGTCGCCCAGGAAGACACCTCCCAACTACGCACCCCCCAACAGCGGTCTTCCGGAGAGTTCGTGAGACCGCAATCCTACTTTGATCCCCAATCCGGCCAGCAGATGCTGTACTACCCAGCTCGTGTTCCGGCCATGCTTAACCTACCCCCTAAGCTATCCAACAAGCCCAAGGCTGCTGATCGAAACCAGCGACGCTCGCAGCTCCTGAGTGCCATGATGCAGCCCAAGGAGAATAAGAGAAAGTCCATCGTCCCCGACTTGGAGCAGATTGCTCTGCCTGACCCTCTGAGTGGGCACCGCAACTCCTTTGCAGCCCTCTCGGTGGCAGACAAGCTGGACGACGGTGATGACGACACTGCCACTACTCCTACGCCATATTTCGTAGAGGGACCCGTCCCTCAATCCAGGGATGTATCTGCACCACCCTCTCTAGACGACCTTCGCCGTCCTCAGCGGCTATCTAAGAATAATGCCGACAAGCGCAAGTCAAACATGGATAAACTGGGCACCCTTCCCCCGCATCTCCGAGCCAGCGTGTTTTTCGAGCAGCCCTCTGAGATCCCCGAGATTGAGGTCAAGGATGGATCGGCCATGGCTACCCTCGATAGCATCCTCGACGCCTCAGCGACCGCTCCCGTCAGTGCCTTTACCGACCATTTGTATGCCGGCAAGCTGGGCAATGAGGTATATGGCCAGGAGAAGAAGAAAGAAAACAAGAAGAAGGCGGCGGCGGCGGCGGCGGCGAAGCACAAGTCACAACAGCTCTCTACAAACACCCTTGGTGACGCATCATCCAAGGGGTCAACCATCAGGTTGCTCACTAAACGAAGCAAGAGTAGCTTGTTAGGAATAGAGGCCAACGAATCTGAAGCTGGCCCCAGTGGAGCTCACGACGACAGCCACGATGGAGCCGACGAAGAAGACGAAGAAGAAGCAAGAAGAGAAGAGGAGGAACCTGAAGAAGGCATCTTTGATGGGATGCCCACGACACTTCTTGGCGAGATTCATCTTCGAAAGCAACGACAAAAGGAGCGAGTGCTCAACCAGGGCAACATGGTGCCCCAACGAATGCGCGCCACTCTCCTGGAGATGGATGCTGTCGCCGAGGTGCAGCGGAAGCAGCGCCTCAAGGGCCGTGTGAACCTTGCCTGGGAGGACCAAAATGTCCCTGCAGAGCAGCACCTATCGGATGACGAAGACGTGCCTCTGGCTGTCATTGCCGCAATGCACGACGGTGCCAAGAATGTGCTCGATCTCGAACGCCCTATTGGACTGATGGAGGCTCGCGAGATGGAGGAAAACGAACCCCTGAGCCAGCGCGCCGCTCGTCTGCAGGGCCGAGCCTCTGCTGCCTTTACTGCTGCCAAGCGCCAGAGCAACCTGAGTTTGGGTCCTACGCGCATGGCAGAGGTACAGCCTGCAGCTGGTTCGCCTCGCATCATTACGCCCGACGGAGCTGTAGATGACGATGCGCGCACCACCATCACTGCAACAGCTGCATCTGCAACAGCATCTGCAGAGCCGCTTGCAGAGGAGATTGAGGAAGAGACTCTTGGAGCAAGAAAACGACGCCTGGCAGAATCGACACTGCCCAGGGCCCGTCCCGTCAGCAACGCGTTTTCTGCGGAGCTCCTGAGCCAGTTTGGCGATCTCGAAGAACCCAAGGACAAGGAAGGAGACAAATCGCCCAACCCAGAGGACGAGACCCTGGGCCAGCGCCGTCGCCGACTGCAGGCTGAACGCGAGGCTCGCGCAAGGGAGATGAGCTATGGCAACCTGACGGGCGAGCGACTCGCGGCTTATGGTAACCTGACAGGTGAACAGGCCAATAGGCTTTCTCGCCGTGTGAGCATGGCCGATATGCTTTCCGTGCACCAGCTAGCCGAAGACCCTCGCATTGCGGACCAACGACGCCAACAAGAAGAGCAGATGAGAATCACCGAACAGAACGCCAGGATGGCTGCCATGAGGGCTCAGATGCCTACTGCCCTGGCGCTCCCGGGCAACGCTCGCGCGGGAGGCTTCAAGGGAGGCTTGTACAATGACGGAACGGGCGGTCTCGGCATCGAGGCGGCGTCCAGATCGACAGTTGCTCTCAACACGCTGCACAGCCGGAGCTTCACCAACACCGGTCCTAGAAATCACCGAGCTACCATGATGATGCCACCCCAAACAGCTTATGGCATGCAGCAGTCGTACAGCACGCTGACTGGCTTTCACGGGGCTGGCATGAACCAGATGGCCAGCAATCCGATGTACAACACGGCTCGCAATCTGTACAACTCCAATGGGGTTATCCAGCTGGGCACGGGGATGGCTCTGCCGAATGGCAGCTTGGACCGAGTTGAGAGGTGGCGACAGGGTGTTTTCCCTTAGAGGACACTGACATTACTGTTTGCGAGCATCGTATGAAGGAGTATTACTTGGCAAATCGAAACTTTTTTTTCTTTTTGTCTTTTTTTTGACTGTTGCTGTCTAGATGTGAGAACTGGGGTTGGATATATCTACCATCCCTTTGCTTTGCTATTAGCGGCGAGTCATATATAGCCTATATAGCTTCCCCTTTTTGGTGGCAGCGATCCATTTGATTTTGATCCAAACTCGTCTGTTTTTTTTTTCTTTGTTTACTTTGTTGTTGTTGGGAGAGGATTGTGTATTTTATAATACGGGTTAGCATTGCGTGGCGCCTTGGGAAGAAAAATTGGATTACAATTATATTTTACGTTGGGAAGGATGGAGGGGAAGAGTGAAGAGCAGACTTTGTTTTTACTTTTATCTATTTTCTTTAATGCAGATGGGGGAGAGGGGGATGCGTTCTCCTTCTCCTTCGTCTTCTTCTTTTCTTTTTGAGAGAGAGAGAGAGTGAATAGAGATGTAGTGTATCAATGCATTTGGATGTTTCTTTCTTACTTTGTTTGACCTGGTGTTTTCTCTTGCATCGATATGTGTAGCGAGTTGTGATTTGTACTGCTTATGTGTGGAGTATGTAGATGTTTGGATACTCGTTGCGAAGCGGGTTGAGGTTGGGCAAGTGAGGTAGGTGCTTGAAATGGTAAACTGAAAATAGAGGATGCTAAGACAGTAATGATGAAGGAGACTGGGCTAATTAATATCTAAGAATGATCTGGATCTAGGCGGCACGAGAACTGAATAAGATTTTGCTGGTGATTATTGCTTGCAGTATTGAAATCTGGCCCATATTTCTTCATTTGCATCTTGGTTTGAAGGTGCTTGGTGTTTTTGGCCTGACAATTGAGCTACTACGAATTGGATGGATTGTGATTAGAGACGCTTTCTCGGTGTGGTGAAGCGTATGTGTACTGCTCATTAGGATTAGGATTGTCTATTATTTAGAGCCACCGATAAGAGAAACCTATCGAGGTTGCATTTGCTGCAGTTGCACCATTTGAGCCTCTAGTTTCGGGGATTTACACGGTAAACGTCCGATACAAGTTGACCAATAGCTCCCAACAAGCCGTGCTCGGCGCCATGGCGCCATTCCAACAGCCACTAGTTTTTTGGGCTGGGTACGAGAATGTTGCCAGTTTAGTTCCCCATTGAGCAAGGCTGTGTGGGCTGCAAAAGTCCTCCATAGCGCGTGGAACTATCCGTTTAGTGCCACGCTCTCCACGTTTCTTCACATGGGGAATGTGTGCATGGAGGAGTTTGAATTGCATGATATCAACGCAGCTGCTTTTGATTACCATTATTGTTTTTGAGAATTTGAACAGTATTTCTATTAAGAAGAAATAGTAATAATACGGATGATCAAGTGTTTGAGGAATCCCAGACTCAACCTCGTGTGTATAAATGCCCAAACAGGCAACACGAAATTCAAACACCCACTTGTGGAGAGAGCTACACACAAAAATTGGGTGAGCCAGGGGCCCGATTGCGATATCAGTGCTAATACCGCTCCGCTAGACCGCGTCTGGTGAGAGGGGGAAAGATAACGAGCTTGGGGAGCTTGCTTTGCCGTTTTTTTTTTTAATCACTTACTATGTACTGTTGTAGTAATAGTAAGACCTTGTTAGTGCCGAGGTGCGCTTACGGGCTTTTTGGATGGTTTTTTTTTTTCTTTTCTTACCTTTTTAACGATGTGGGAGACGAACTCTTTCTTTTCTTCCTTTCTCATTGAGTTGGACGCAGTAGAAGAATTGTCTCTGTGTGAGACATACAGACGAAGAGGAGGCACGTGTGTGTAACTGACTTACATGCAGTTGGTAAAGCAGAGCTGAGGATTTTGGGAATATCCTTCCCCCCCCCTTCCCCTCTTAGTCTTGCTTCAATTCAACTACTTTCTTGCAAGATTCAAGCTGAGGATAGAGAAAGAAGACTTGAAGCAGCTGTTGAAGACATACTGCAAAGCAATTACAGAAGAATAACAAAAGAAGCCATCAGCCTTTGCCAGGGTATGACGAGTGCAAACCGAGCATCTGCTTCCAAAGCTTCTTCAACACCACCAAACGCAATGTCGCCACTCATCGATCGATCTGAAGGCGGAGGAGGCAACGGAGGAGGAGGAGGAGGAGGAGGCTACAACACAACACCATCATCAAACTACACCTACGGCAAAGACAACTCAGACATCAAAGTCACCGCCACGCCCGACAATGCCATCGACATCGAGCAGCAGCAACTCTCGTCCCACCTCATGGACGACAACGACCCCATCAAGGGCCTCGGCGACCTCGACGGCGACCTCGTCACCGCCACCGAAGAGCGCGACCTCAAGCGCGGCCTCAAGGAGCGCCACCTGACCATGCTGGGCATCGCAGGCGCCATCGGCACGGGCCTGTTCCTGGGCCTCGGCAGCGCCGTCCAGACGGGAGGCCCGCTGGGAGCGCTGCTGGGCTACGGCACCGTTGGCTTGGTGGTGAGCGCCGTGCAGTTTGCGCTGGGCGAGGTGTCGGCGCTGCTGCCCGTGACGGGGTCGTTTGTGCGGCACGCCGAGGTGCTGGTCGACCCGGCGCTGGGCTTCGCCGTCGGCTGGAACCTGGTGTACGGCAACCTGCTGTCGATCCCGAGCGAGATCACGGCCATTTGCGTGCTGTTTGCGTACTGGCTGCCGGACCTCAACCCGAGCGTGTGGATCATCATCTTCATCATCCTGACGGCCGTCGTGGGCTTCTCCGGCATCCGCTGGTTCGGCGAGGTCGAGGCCTTCTTCGCCACGCTCAAGATCCTCATGGTGGTGTTCCTCATCGTCTTCGGGCTGGTCATCGACCTCGGCGGCATCCCCGGCGTGAAGCCGACCTACTTCCGCTTCTGGAAGGACCCGGGCCCGTTCGTCGAGTACATTGCCACGGGCAGCTGGGGCAAGTTCCTGGGCTACTGGAGCGTCATGACCGGCGCCGTCTTCTCCTTTGCCGGCGTCGAGTCGCTGGCCATGGCGGGCGCCGAGACGGCGAACCCGCGGCGGGCGATCCCCCGGGCCTGCCGCAACGTCTTCATCCGCATCATCCTCTTCTACATGCTGGCCATTCTGATTGTCGGCATGATTGTCAGCTCCGACGACGACCGGCTCAACGACGAGTCCGGCACCGCGGCGCAGAGCCCCTTTGTCATCGCCGTCTCGGCCGCGGGATACCCCGCCGTACCGTCCGTCATCAACGCCATCGTCATCACGTCGGCCTGGTCGTCGTCGAACCAGGCGCTGCTGTCGGGCACGCGCGTGCTGTACGGCCTGGCGCTGAAGAGACAGGCGCCGCGCGTGTTTCTGCGCACGACGTCGTGGGGCGTCCCTTACGCGGCCACGGCGCTGTACATTCTGTTCTCCTTCCTGGCGTTCATGAGCCTGAGCAACGGGGCCTTGACGGCGTTTTACTGGCTGATGGACCTCGTGGGCGCGGGCGTCTTGGTGAGCTGGATCTGCATCGTGCTGAACCATGTGCGGTTGCGGATGGCGTTGAAGGTGCAGGGGATTCCGTATACGCGGCTGCCGTGGCACAACAGCTGGACATGTAAGTTGTTTTCAAAACTGGGCTACGCATATTATGTGATGGTGCGTGCTGACAAGAAATGATTTTCCATCAACAGTGTATAGCTCGTCTGCTGCGCTCTTCATGTGCAGCATCATCCTGCTGACCAACGGCTTCTACGTCTTTACAAAGGGCAACTGGAGCGCCAGTGGCTTTGTCTCTGCGTATTTGTAAGTTTTCTCTTCTTCTTCTTCTTGTTGTTGTTGAATCTTCCTCCTTCTTGAGTAGCTAATATTGATAAATGAAAAGGGACATTCCGCTGGTGTTGGCAGCATACCTGATATGGAAGTTTTACAAAAAGACAAAGATTGTCTCGCTCAAGGAGATTCCTCTCGAAGAAGCGCTAATGCAGGCCGAACTGAAGGATGCGTTGGGTAGTTCTTGATAACTTTTTTGTTTTGTTTTGTTTTTTTTGTTTTGTTTTCGTCTAGATGTGTAGATACCATAATGTGCGTACAAGGAGAGAAAGTCTGACGGTTCAAACGCAAAGCGAGCGTCATTCAGATATAAGAGCTTTCAAAACGAATAACATTACTATACAATATATGTCTATGTTCCCTCTCATGACCATTTTTTGGTATCTCGTCTTAGTGTTCTAGTGTATATCCAGGCGTTTCAATCGTCATCTTGCATCATCTCATCCTCTCCCATCGTCGCCAGCGTATTCTCCAGCACCCGTCGGCATCGCTCCCTATACTCCAAAGCCAGCCGTTGATTCGGCGACAGCAGCTCCACATCGTCTCCCACAACCTCCATGTCCGTCTCGTTTAGCCTCTCCAGCTCCTGCAGCACCTTGTGCTGGATAATGGCCACGGTCTGTTCCAGATATTCCTGGCACTCGTCGTTGACGTGGCCGGAGAAGAATCTCTCCTGGCGCTGCCTCACTGCCTCCTCCTCCGATGGGAACGTGTTGGAGTTGAGGGGGATGAGCTTGATGAGCGGTATGGACGAGTGCTGGAGGAGCGTCATGAGGATATCCCAGACCATGTCGTGCTGCACGTGCTTGAAGGCTCCGAGAAGTCCAAGCGCCGGAGGGTTGATGAGAAGAGATTGCTTAGAGACGGCGAGCAAGGAAGACGGATCGGTTATGGGCCGTAGGGAGATGAGATACTCCTCGGGCACGCTGCTGCCGGACTGAGGATTTGCAGGCAAAGGGGCCGACGGGGCAGTGCGCTTCCGAACGTGGATATAGTCGTTGTGCAGCTCATCCGTGACGGGGAGCATGAAGCCGTATCCCAGGAGAAGCTCGGCGTTGGTTTTGGGGCTGTAGTTGTTGAAGATTTGCTGCCCCGGCCTGTGCTCCCGGCCAACCTTGAGCTGGCACGCAGCCCCTGAATTCCGACCATTTGCACCATCCGCAGCTGCAAGCTCCCACTTCACGTCCACCGTCATGTCATGGTTTCCAATGTCAAACAGCGGGAGCAGTACTGAAAAGTCGTCGACCGATACGTCTTCCGGAAGGGACTGCTGCTGGGCCTCGGACATGACAAGCGAGGCCCTGAAAGAGCGACTTGAAAAGATGCAGTACGCCCAGTTGTACAGCTCCTTGGTCAGCAGTTCGCTGAAATCGTCCTCGGCATCCTTTTGCGACGCAAGCAGCAGGGCCTTGGCATCCCGAAACTCCCTCTTCAGATCATCGCGGATCTTGTCCAGCCCAATCTCGACGTTTGTGCCCTCCAGCAGCTCGGCCTCTTCCTCGGGCCAGAACGGCGGCAGCGCCCAGTCGTCGACGTCCTCTGGCTGCGGCAGTGCCTGGATATAGGGGTACCAGAAGGACTCCTCGCCCCTGAGCAGCTCCTTGATGAGGAAGAGCCGGCCAATGACATGCGGCTTCGTTTTTGAGAGGAACTCCCTGGGAAAGGCGGGCGTTGGCTGCAGGGCGTTTACATAGGAGAGGGACAGATTCGTCGGTAAGCTGACGATGGGCTCGTAGGGCGAGATGGACGACGCTGAGGAGGGCTTGACGCGGAACGAGAGGCCGGTTTCAGCGTCGTCGTAGACTTCGGCGGAAGGGTGCAGCGTTGCGTGGTGAGAAGCTGCCCAGTCCAGGAGGATGGAGATGCGGTCCTGGAGCGAGTCCATGGCGGCGGGATGCGATGAATCAAAGGAGTGAGATGAGATGAGTCGAAATGAGCAACGGGATGTCCCTGGACAAGATTACGAGATGGCCAAGAGATTCGCTCGCCCCTCGCACAGTCGCCAGCCAGCTGCGACGAGCCTCATCAACGTCAAGCAACTACAAACCTCAACTGGTGAACACTCAAAGAAACGGGTGAAATCAATCAATCAATCGCTATACTGCTGAAAGAGCCGCTCAGCGCGTCGTCCTCATATTTTTCGGGGAAAAGAGTCGCCTCGCAAAAATCCCCCCGCACTAAGAAAATTGTCCTGCCGTGTTAGTCCATCGCGTCCGTTTTTGGCAGAGCGCGCCGAGGTTTTAGCAGCCACTAACGGCCGCCGAGTTTGTTCCAGAGAAGCTTCACCAGCATCGACGGTGCTTGGATTGAGGAGAGAGGATTTTGCGTGTGCAAAAGGGACTCGCATTTCAATTGATTGGTGTATTTGCCCATTTATTTGTCTCGGGGGAATCTCGCCGCTATATAGGTAGGATGCTGTTAGCTGTAATGTAACATGTTTCTGAGATGGTTCGCATTAAACCCGCCTTGGAGATGATGCTACCACCATACAGCCTCAACTCAGCTGTATTAATTTGAACAAAAAAAAAATTAAATTAAAAAAAAAAAAAAGGGCCAGACGCGAGTATTTCGTACAGTAGCAGCAGCATCAACCTCAGCTCGACCATCGCCCGCCTGTTGGTTCCCACCCCCAGACGTTCAGCCTTCGCCTCGTATCGTACCATTCACAACCGCAAACAGCAGGGAGCATGCCGTAATTCCTATATTTATTTCCGAATTATCCCCCCACGACAAATAACTAGCTCAGCGCCGACTTAATCCGCTCACCGCCAAGCCGATCGGGACCCACGCAACATAATATGAACGACTAATAGGTACTCGCCCGAATCTGACTGAACGGGGCGAGAGGAACGTATTACTACTTGTAGGTGGATTGCAAGGGAACAACCGGCTGAAGATCGGCAAACCTTGTTGGAACATTCTCTCTATTGCCATGAGGATTATCTGAAAGCATCTGTGGCAATTCCAGTTCCTCTGTCGGCTATCTACAAGAGGAATTTGGTGTAAGCCGTGAGGGCATGGCAAGGGTTACCTGGCGTGGGGATGAAGCATTGCGGTTGCTTGCAGCGTTCCAACTCATTGGGCTTGATTTATAACATTGATCAATTGGTGTCTGATCCGGCTGCAAGGACAAGAACAAGAATACGACTGAGAAGAACAGCCTATCAAGTTGTCGGAAATGCTTGAGTTGTTTGGTTGCCTGATTGATTGAGTTGTTTCGCCAACATAAACGCCGAACCGTTGAGCCATGTTTCGGATATTACACAGAGATCAAACTACTATGTATACATGCCGGTTTGTTTCAAAAATATACATTAATTACTTTAAACTTTTCTTTTCTTTTCTTTTCCTTTTTCTATTTGAAAACATTAAACTATCTTTTCTTGACATTCTATTTGACAAGAATATATTTAAACTTCAATTTTTATTATCATATGTATAAACTTTTTTCATATACGAGTTATTTAGTTAATGATATTTTTAAACTTATAATCTCTATAATTTCACAATAAGATACCCAGAAAGTATATAATATATATTTAAAAGAGCAATGTAATTTTATAATATTTTCCCTAACTGTTTTAGGTCAGTAGTAATTAACACTAGTTTATAGTTTACCATTTACAACTTAGTTATTAACTGAAATAACAGGCGCTAAAATTATTAGCCTTTTCAGGTTATCTTGCTCACACGGCCCACTACTGACTTGGCAATATGCAATGCGACTCTAGTCAGAGCAACGCATTAGTAGATGGCTTGAGAGGAACAGAACTACAAGCATGGATGAATCGTGATAGGAAGAGAGCTCTGCAAAGGCATCAGCTGTAAAAATAAAAGCACAAAGGCCTTTATATAAAAATATAAAGATCTATGTAGTTTTTATGGAATTGGTATATAAAACATAGGATGTGAAAATACTCTGTAACAAGACCTGATTTACTTGATAATGTACTAAGAATTTGATTATAAATACACCCATTAGAATATGAAGTGGCGTTAGGCCGGGACCTTATTACTACCTAACAGACTAGCCTCCATCAAGCCTAGCAGCTCCCCGATAGGCAAATGCCAAAAGTCTTCCGGATTCCGGCTCCAGCACCTCCAGATAAAGCCAGATTAAGCATGTGAAGAAGCGGACCGCCAAGCTGCCAAATGCCGAATTGGAGGATTGGAGGCATGAGAACGTTTCTCTGTCGTTGATTCGCCTTAATCCCCTCTTTTGAATCGGAAGCACGGCTGGGTATGGGGTGGGATTGGCGAGATTAAGCAGGAAGATTACTTACGGTGTAAGACGAATCCAACTTTTCGGTCTCCGATGGGAGCCCCACGAAAATCTATTATCGCTGTTTGCAAAAGCAGAAATAAGCTGAAGAAAAAAAAAAAAAAAAAAAAAAAATCGTACCAGGCCGCCCACAGGGGTGGACATGACAAACTGATAAGCCCCAACGAGTCCCTCATTATGAGGGTCAAACAACAGCAGATATGTACGTACTTGGGCAGGGCAATCTCGGGATATTTCGAGCTACTAGGCGCAGCACTATTTGTTGATCCTCGCTCCACTAATCAACCGTACTTTAGTTTTTTCATCTACTGCCGGAGTTTGTACTAGTAGCATGGAGATATTGGCCAATGGGCCCACGATGTCTCGGTTCTAGCCAACGCCCTAGTTTTTAGGTCTCAGATACGCTCATTCTTGGCCAGATAGACTGAAGGAAGACAAAAACAATAAGAGAGAGCGACAAAGACACACACACACACATACATACATACATACATGGATACAGTAGATGATGGAACTGGCATCACACAAAATCTCGCAATGCAACCTCGAATTATGGGCATATCAGATCGCAGCCGAAAGAAACTCGCAGATTGACACACGACGCCCTGCAGCTCAGATACTTCATGCTACTACCCTGCCAAGGTTCGATACAACGGAGCAAGTTGCCTGTTAAACTGCCACTAGTCAGTCAACGTGCAGGCCATGTATGCATCTGTTCCCGCCCTTATGTAAAAAGAGCCCAGCCCCCAACAACCAACCAACAGCCAGTAGTAGTAGTACTAGTAGTACCTATTATGTATACATGTAGTTATCCAAGATAAAAAAAAACCCCAGAAAATTAAATAAAATTAACCCACACACTACATGTACCTAATGCCAAGTCCAAAAAACACAACCACATGTGCAAAACCAACAGACAGACCCTTCCCCCCCCCCCTCCCTTGTCCCAAAAATAACAAAAACTTCCCTTCGCAGTTTAGTAAAAAAAGAACCTGCAACCGGTCAGCTCAAAGAATGCAACCTCCCTCGAAGTCGGCCTGCTTCCCCCCCCACCCCTGTCTCGGAAATACAGCTCTGCTGTATATACCAGCAGGGGGGGGCTTACTAATTCCGACGACGGGAAGCAACCGCTTCTCTGTAAAGATGCCGAGGAGGAAGGGAAAAAAAAAAAAAAATATTGAATGCGTATTCGGACCTGAGCTGGTTTTTTTTGACACATGGTGCGTAGCAATTCATATATACTTAAGGGGACGTGCTGCTGCTTCGAAGGATGTGAGATGTTGGAAAAAGAGGCTTGTTTTCTTACACGCTTCTGCGTTGGAGCGAGTGTCGGTCTTCTCTCTTCTCTGTCTATATATATATATAACACAAAAATATATATATATATATCTGACACTTGCTGTTGATATTTCTTGCAATTGGCCTTCGTGTCACAGTATACCTATATACCACACACATCCACTCTATCCTCAAGAACAGAGTGTATAGTGTATAAGTGGTATACATACATCACAGCACCTCCTCCTCCTCCTCCTCGCCATCTATCCATCTCCCTCACCATGACGGACGAAAAAGAAACCGCCATCACGGCCCCCTCCTCCTCCACCTTCAACATGGGCCTCGAAACACCCTCCTCCGAAAAAGAAACGGCCGTCGCCACCTCCTCCGACGAGGAATCCGCCCAGCCAGCCACGCCCCCGTCCTCCTCCAAGCCCGTCCGCTCCATCACCGGCCTGCGCTGGCTCCTCGTCTGCTTCGCCCTCTATGTCGGCACCTTCATCTACGGCCTCGACACGACCATCGCCGCCGACGTGCAGGGCGCCGTCGTCGAAAAGTTCGGCCACGTCGAGCAGCTCGCCTGGATCGGCGCCGGGTTTCCCGTGGGCTCCGTCGTCGTCATCACGCTCTGGGGCAAGCTGTACGGCACCTTCAACATGAAGTGGAACTTTGCCGCCGCCATGGTGCTCTTCCAGGCCGGGTCCGCGCTGTGCGGCGCCGCGCCGACCATGACGGCGCTGATTGTCGGCCGCGTGGTTGCCGGCGCGGGCGGCGCGGGCATCTTCATGGGCACGCTGCAGTACTTCACCGCGCTGTCGCTGCCCAAGGAGCGCGGCACGTACCTCTCCGGCACGGCCTTCTGGTGGGGGATCGGCGCCGTGCTGGGCCCGCTCGTCGGCGGCGGCTTCACCCAGTCGAGCGCGACCTGGCGCTGGGCCTTCTACATCAACCTCGTGCTGGGCGGCGTCTTTGCCCCCGTCTACGTCTTCGGCCTGCCGGACGTGCACCCCGTCGTGGGCAAGACCGTCATGGAGCGCATCAAGACGTTCGACTACGTCGGCCTGGTGCTCGGCGCGGCGGCGTGGGTGACTTACACCATGGGCTTCACCATGGCCGGCGGCCAGTGGCCCTGGAACGACGGCCGCACCATTGCCACGCTCGTCGTCTTCGGCGTGCTGACGGTGCTGTACCTCTCGCAGCAGACCTTCTGCTGGTTCACGACGCCGGAGAACCGCTCGCTGCCGGTGCACCTGTTCCGCTCGCGCACGCAGATCCTGCTGGCCCTCTCGACGCTGTCGTGCATCGCCTCGCTCTTCGTCCTCACCTACTTCATCCCCATCTACTTCCAGTTCGTCCACGGCGACTCGGCCGTCGACGCCGCCGTGCGCCTGCTGCCCTTTGTCATCATCACCGTCAGCTTCAACCTCGCGTCCGGCCACTTCCTCTCGCGCATCCAGTACTACATGCCCATGTACGTCATCTCCGGCGTCATCGTCTCGCTCGGCTCGGCGCTGCTCACGGCCTACCTCGACCCCTCGACGCCCACGAGCTACATCTACGGCTTCACCGTCCTCACCGGCGCGGGAACCGGCCTGACCATCCAGATTGGCTTTGCCGTCGCCTCGCTCAAGTGCGACCCCAAGGACCAGGGCAACGCCCTTTCCATCCAGAACATCTTCCAGGTCGGCGGCCAGGCCGTCTGGCTCGTCATTGCCGGCCAGGTCTTCCAGTCCACCGCCATCAGGAACCTGACACAAGTGCTCGCCGGCACAAACTTCACCGAAGCGGACATCCGGGCTGCCATTGCCGGCGCCCAGAGCGTCATCTTCGAGGAGATTACCGGCGACCTCAGAGCCCAGGCCATCTTGGCAATCACAAAGGCCATGCAGCGGACCTTTATCCTGGTCTGCGCCGGCGGCGGTGGCATGATCGTCACCGGCCTTTTCATGAAGCGTGAGAAGCTGTTTGGCGAGATTATCGTGACTGGTGCCTAAAAGAAGAAGAAGAAGGAGTAGTAAAGGAAAAAGAAAAGGACAGAAAAAAAAAAAAAAGGGTCGGATGAGGAAATTGTATGAATGATATTTCAAGGCGTAAACGATGTATAGACAATAATGGCAGTCCCCTGTTATTCCCTCCCCTATTATTTTAGCCTCCTTGATTGGCATAATAGACGGCAAGCATGATTGTGGTTTTTGGGTTTTGGAACTGGAATAAATATAAACATTTTCTCTCCTATTATCTTACCGGTTTTAATTAGACTGGAGAATTAGCATAGCACCTAGAAGCGCCTAATAAACACACCCAAATTCATTACCTATATGCACGAATCACTTTTGTTGAAACTTCATGTGAAGCACGGCGTTACTCGGTTCCGCCCAATTACCATCTCATAGAGCGTAAACGGCTCCATCGGCACCTCCCGAAGGTCTTGCTGGGTCCACGCATCTGGCACCATCCTATTCACAAGGGCCATGGATCCTAGAGGCCGACGCTTCACAGACTTCTCCAACACTTTCAGCACGCCGGCGCGGTGCTCCTCTGTCCGAGACTCAAGCCCAATGATGAACAGGGGCCAGGGCCGGTCGCAGTATTCAATCTGGTTAAGAATCTCGAATGCCTGGTCCATTGCGTTGGCTAGGCATTTTGACGTTTCAGGCTCGCCTTTGGCCATGCGTAGGAGATAGATGATGGCGGCGAGGCGGAACAGCTCGGCGGTCTGGGTTTCCTGCGTTGCTTCCTTGCCATCGCTTGGTAATACGGCAGCCTGCCGCTGCTCCAGATACTTTAAGCGAATTTCCAAGGACCGTACCGTCTTGAGGTGTGATTCGGATAGATAATCTGGGTGTCCCGGCTCGTAAACATTATCAACCACTTGGCATACAATATCTAACAGTTCCAAGGAGCAGCCAAGGATCGGCACAATCTTAATCACCCAAGTTAGCAATAACCCCGCCGTTTCTCATCGAGAACATCACCACCTACAGTCTGTCTCTCGGGCGAAAACACCGCCTTGGAAAGAACTTTCTTCTGCCCCGCTAGGTGAATCTGATCATGATTCTTCTTCCGCCAGTGCCGGATGCTAAACTTGTACATGGCGTCGTGATAAAAGATCCAGTCGATAATCATTGCCTCGTCTCCAAAGTAGGTGTCATGCTGCTTGGTGACCAAGTTTGCGAGCCTCTTTGTGCCGCAGAAGAAGATGGCCCAGTCGAGGTCCGAGGTATCAAAATTCAACGTCTAACACACACACATAAATGTCATTAGCATATACTGCTAGCTTAGATGGGAACAAAAACACAGCTATTGTGCAGTCTTTAGCAAACCTCGTATATGTTCAGCAGCATGCTCGCCGCCATCAGCTGCATGCACTCCGCCGGCGACGCCGTCTCAATAGCCGTCTGAAGAGCGCGTATCGCCGCCATCTGATGCATCACCGCCGCCCTCTCCATGGCCAGATGCTGGTATGACAGAGCGCTGATGGCATATCTCGAAGCCAGCGATGGCAGGCTGTCGTCCTGAAACGCCATCCTGACCAATAAGCCGTAGAGCTCGTCGTTGCGCTTGCTAGCCGACACGATCCGAGCAACGGGGCTCCAGGCTATCCTCTCTCTCACATTAGCACAAACAGCCTTTTTCATGAAACGAGTATTTGTTCCCTTTGGCCTGAAAACGCAACTTACTATTTGTAGCAAGGAAGGGATCCAGCTTGGCCATGTTGATATTTGGCTGTCTTACACACCAACGATCGCGCAACGCAGGCATTTCATACCGAGCCAGTGCTTCTGAAGAGACAAAAAAAAAAAAAAACGAAAGAATCATCTCGTTAGCCCAAACCAACCAAAATCGCAAAGATGTCAAAGCTTCAGGGCGTCTTATTAATACCGTTTTCCTGCAACGCCCTCACATCCTCAGACGTCGCATGAACAAAAACCGCCTCCTTGGACCGCACAGGAATGATAAAATGCTTCTTATGCAGCAATGCGGCGCGCCGCTCATCGCCCTTCCGCGGCCACGACAGCTTCAGCCCGTAGCCCAGACATTGTCGACCCTTCTTCACACAATTGTTGCAGTGAGGTTGAGTCTTGTCACAAGCAATCTTCTGTTCTGTGAGGTGAAATTGCTTCCCAGTTAGCGGCTGAGTCGGGGGAGATGGAAGAGGGGGCGGCTCTCTCTCTCTATCTAGCTTGATAAAAAGGGGGGGAGCTTTGAAGGAGGTCCTACGACGACAATTCCAGCAGCGTTTCTGAGTTTGAGTCATAGAGAAAAAAAAAAAAAAAATAGGCGTTTCGGTCGTTTCGATAGGGGTTGCGAAGAGAGTTTATCCAGTTACAGACAGGCGAGTTGCGAACCCTGGTACTAAGTAGTTGCAGGCAATTTGCTTGATGACAAATGGAACAGAAAACGAGGTAACGCTCCGCCAGAGCTTAAAATCCAAAGAGAGACGGTCCGGCGGCGCCGTTTATTAACCTCATGGGTATGGAGCTTTCAACTATTAAAAACTCTGGGGACAATTATGTCAGCGCTGCCAAGTCAGATTAATTCATGCGCCAGCCCGACTCGGTAAAAGCTCAATGACTATAATGGCAATATCTACACGTTGACGTAGCCATCACCATTGGATTCTTCCTCTTGAGTAATATGCCTGTCGCCTATTCGCGGCTTCGCAACTGCAAGTCCCTCACGGCCAAGTTGACTCTTTTCCATCTCGATGGCAAGTATACAGTTTAAAACTCAGCTGCCCAGATCCCAAACATCCTTCTATTGTGTACATGTACGTCAATATGCGCTTTAACAACACCAACACCAACACCAACACCAAGCATACAGCCGTCATCTTGATATATTAATGAAACTCGGCTTCCACTCGCCCATATCTCACGCCATCCACTTTAAGCTCAAATCCCAACCCCGCACTATCCACAATCATCTCCAACGTAAAGTCGAGGTTGTCGAATTCCACGCCTCTAGTCGTGGTTAACCTGGTAAACAAGCTCCTCGGCACCGCGTTTAGATCCGTTGTCAATGTGCATACATTGACCAGATCCCTCGTGTATGCCGCAGGGGGGTCGTCAGCGTCGCACGCAATCAAGTCGTCCGTCACGATGAGCGACTGGCCGGGACGAAAGTTGCGAGTATAATGGAACGCAATGGGTGATAGAGGAGAGAGCGATTCACCCTGCGTTTTAAGTCAGTTAGATGAAAAAAAAGAAAAAGAAAAAAAAAAGAAAAAAGAAAAAAAAGAAAAAAAAATTTCCGAAAAGAAAACATCTTTCAAAAACGTACCTTGGCAATGTGCCACTGCATCCGGTCTGATACCATCCAGCGCTCCCACAGCGGTGACCAATATCGCTCGCTCACCGAGTGCTTCTCCTCATCATATACCGTTGCAAACGATGTTCCGTAGTGCATCCTAGATTTCCTAGAAATGACCATGTTGCCCTCCAGACCCCTCAGCACCGCTCCGCGCACAACTGCCGTCCAGGCATACACCGGCTGCATCACCTCGATGGATCCGCTGTCCTGCGAAGAGTTTGCAGTCGCATGCGTTGGCCGCTCGCTGTACGGAGGCGGCGCGGCGCTGGAGAAATGTGACTTGAGCCGTCGGTAGAGATAGTTGCTCTGGCCGAATCCACCCACTAATACTATGCCAGAGACGATGCCTCCCTTGGCACGGAGGCCGTCCACTTGACCTTGAACTAGATCGCACACCTCTTTGATGACGGGCTCGAAAATGTCCTTGATCTGCTCGGCGCTCATGACCATGAATCCTGAGTCAAGGCCCGCTTCTTCATCATCCGGAAGGCCAGGGAAACTGGAAAAGTAGGTTAGCAGATAGTCCGGTAAAGAAGTATAGCGTGCATATGAGAAACATACGGAACATTAATCTCCTGATGCTCATCCTCGTTGAAATTGCGTTTGACAAACTCTTCAAAGTACCGCAAGCCCATCTGCCATGTCTTGCCCTTTTTTGTCTTCATCTCGTCGAACCGGGCCTGACCCAGCCTTGTCCGGACATGCTCCTCAAATCTGTAATTCAAAAAGGCACTTCCACAGAGCCCTCCTGTTCCCACAGCAGATTCCTCAACTCTCAAAGGTTTCAGGGATATAATTTTGTACGCAATCAAGCTGAAATCCTTTAGCAACTGGTTTACCTATAACTATTGGTAAACAGGGGAATAGGGTTGATACTTACTCTACCGTTCCACCGCCCGCGTCACACACGATGAAATTATCACCAATGCTCAAGTGATTGGGCTGAATCGCCTTGAGCGTATAAACAGCCGCCGCTTCAGGCTCACTGATCATCTGAATCTCAGACCGGCTGCCCATGCCCGCCCGCTCAGCCGCCTGCAGCGTCGTATTCTTGGCCGCATCGCTCCAGACCGCCGGACAAGTCAGCACAAATTCGACCTTTGTCGATGCCATAAAGGACTCTCCATAACGCCGCGTCAGGGTATCCATGGTGTGCCGGTAGATCTGAGTAAGGTAGTCGCTGACGGCATCCACGACATTCTTGTTGAACTTCTTAAGTTGTGCCGCCGTGTCTAGTGGGCTGACGTAAAAGGGGAGCTTTTGAGAGCGATCAAGGAACAGCTTGATGCACCGCAGCCTGGATTCGTCTGGCTTGAACTGGAAACCCCATTTTACAATGGGCTCAGCGCCAGTTGTGTCGTTGGCAGGGAAGCTGTATGCAATCTCCGTGGGAACTTTGTCCGAGGTGATTCCATTGCCGCCTAGCCACGTCTTGATGATTTCGACGTCATCTGGCGTTGATGTATATACCGCAGCGACACTGAGACGATGTTAGCACAATGATCCAAGGAATTTTCATCATCCTCCCAAAGCAGATAGCAACAAAAAGGACGCCGTCTACCCACCCTGAAAACGTCGTGCCAAAGTCCACTCCCACAATCAACCGATCCGTCATCGGCGGCTGCTCCCTCACCGGCTCCCTCACCGGTCCATTAATCGCCTCGGTAGAGCTCGGCGGCGTGTAGCTGGTGAAATAGCTTCTGCTCTCCTGATTCCGCCGACTCGGCGTCGACCGCACCGGCAAACTGAGGTTCTGCATCTCTCTTCAAGAGGCGGCTCAAAACGCCCGCAATATCCACTCCCGTGATTTTCAGTCCGTCCTCAACGAACACAGCCAGAACTCACTCCAGGAGTCTTGGCCCCCTCTTCTCTCTCTCTCTCACTCTCCAACCCGTCCTCCGTCGCTTGCGTGAACCGTATAAGAAAAGAGACCACGTTCAGAAAGTTGCCCAGATGCGATACAAAAACCAGCAATGCAACCCGCTGATGAGAAAGCCCTGAATAGTCGCCGAGAGAAAGAATGGTCCCGGGGGTGTGAGTAGAAGCGCCAGTCCCTGAATTCGCACAAACTTTCGTCTATTCGCGCGCCTTATCTTACCGCTAATTCACTGACAAGCCCAGGCAGAAATGTCGCTGTCGCTGTCGTCGTCGCCGTCCACATTAAAGGCCCCCCTCCTCTTTTCTCTTGGTGTTCCCCCCTCGAATGTAAGTAAAGGTGAAATGTAGCAAGATGAGACCCGCAGCCGCTCAAAGCTCTGGCCTCTTCGCGCAGACTATCTCATATAGTATCCTTCTTCACCAAACAGCAAACAATGCGACGAGAGAAGCAAGCGTCTTGGAGAGAAACGAGCATATAAAAGGCCAAATGTCCCCTGGTCGTCTCAAGATTATCCTGTTGCCTGGTGTCCTTTTTTTATAACGTCCAAGGCTGCCTTCAGCTCCCTCTAGCGGTGTTTTCCCCATTGTATAGCGCTGGGCTGCCCCGAGTTTGCCTTGGAGGGGCTTAGCGCGCTCACGTGACCACCAGTCGTATGCTTCTTTTCCCTTCTTTTTTGACATGTACTCTTGTACCTTTCGCCTCAATGCTTATGCCTGTAATTCACTGTATTGCAGCTTCAAAGCGTATTGCACACGTAGAATTATAATTTGCAACATCTATAACTGGCATCTCTCACAAGCCATATCCAAACACTCCATTGAAAATGATATCATGTGCCGATGCTCTAAAGAATAAGCAAATAAAGGGTTGACGTGGCAGTGCATATCAAACCAAGCAATAGACCAGGTTCCCGCAAGGCTCCCAGATTTCGCCTGTGGATCTTCCCGTCGGCACACCTCACTCATCTCATATCAGGTAGGATAAAGAATCTTTCATTTCCTCGCGTAAGCTAGGCACCGACAAACAGAGCAACCGAATCACCTTCCCTCGTTATTCGCCTACTATTGGGTCTACCGACGTACGAATAAACGAAATAAACAAGGGAGCGATGAGGGCGAGTTCGCATCTCCGCCGAATACGCTTACATGGTGTCCACTTGCAACCCTTACAAACCAACTACGGGCGCACACATACCGCTTAGGCATCAAAGATACAGCCACAGCGTGTAATAAGCGGCATCCGGAGATTTCTTCATATACGATATATCATATCGCTTTGGCTCCATCCTCGTCATTACGTGGTTGCTCTGCACTTCAAACAGATGTTCAACCATAGAATCACTCAATAGAAACATGACAAGTCGAATAAATGTATATGTATAAAGAAATTATGGAACAAGATAGAAAGTTTGATAAATTATGCTTCATTGCCTTTTAACAAATTGTGTGGAGTGTAAAGCAGGACCAGGTTCACATCAAACAAAAACTCCAGTTTCCAATGAGTATAGCAACAAGAAATAAATGCACCTATATTGCTTCAGCCACAAAACCTGGGGGATCTTTTGTCTGCAAAAAAAGTTGGTAAAACGACCGTAAAGAAGAGATATACTATAGATATATATATAATGTATTCCAACCACAACAAAAACAGGAAAAATAACGCCACAGACTCCAGTCCCTAATCTTCAGTCTTTCTTCTTCTCATTCTTCTTCTCGTCTTCTCCCCCTCCTACTTGGTATAAAAGAAAAGAAAGGAAAAACGATGTTGACAAAGGAAATAATATAATATGGTGTACTATGTGAGGTATTTTGATTCAAGCAAGGCGAGAGCCATGCTCGCCCCTCTTTCATTTTTTTTTTTCAGTCTATAATGGGGTATTTCGGGTGTTATGAGAGCGCGCTCAAATATTTCAAATGTCGAAAGAAGCGAAAAATCCAAAAGGCATAATAAATAATCCGAAGGTTGTCTCGAGCTGCGGCTTCGAGTTATAATGTCGAAAGCCTTCCCGAGGGTGATATATCGTGTGTAGATGGATGTATGTAGGTTGAGTATGTGTTTGTGCCAGCCGAAATACGCAGAATAAACCAAAAGAATTTGATACCCCAATCGAAAATATCGAAAAAAAAAAAAAAAAAAAAAAAAAATCAAATGATATGATGGTCGACCCGGCGACTCAAGATCCAAGGAGTGAGAGAAAATGTGTCGCACACCAACACCAAAACACCATTTATCATGCGAAGAAAAATAGTACACGCCATATTAAATAAAAAAAACCCCCCCAACTTTTTTTTTTGTTGCCTCGCCACTGAACATGAACATGTCCGAGAGAAGAAAAAACAAAAGAGACCCCCTCAATCGCTCGACAAATATATTATTAATGGGATCTCTTAGATGCGGTTTCCAGCAGCCCAAATGCTTGCGGAAGCCGAAGCACTCCACTCACCACCCTCGTATGGGGGAGTGGGCCACTTGTACTGGTTTGAGGTTTTTTTGCTGAGATCCAGAGGTTTCGGTGCCATGGCCTCAGCGCCGTCTGCGTAGAGCAGTTGGTTGCTGTTGGCAGATGGCGATGGACTAGGATATGGCTGGGAGCTGGACAGGCCCAGGTTGCTCGCAGACTGCCGCAGCGGCTTTGTGTTGTTTTCTAAGCGCTTCATTGCTCGCTGAGTCGCTGTAAGAGCCTCATCGAGGAGTTCGTCTTCCTCGGCTGGCGTCTCGTACTGCTGAACATCGTGAACCGCTTGGGCACGTCGAGTACGGCTCGAGATGGGACCATTCCGGGCAGCGCCAATCAGGTTGTCGACAGATCTGGGCTGTTGATACGGCAGCGAATGGTGGCGCTTAAGCTTTCCAGCTGCCGCAAGCTGATGTGAGGGGGGAACGGGAGCTCGGGGCTCAGCACCCTGGACATCGTGTAGGGCTTTATCCAAGGACTCATATCCTCCTTCGGCCTTTGGGACGACGCTCACTTGCTGGTCAACAAGCATAGATGATCTATTGCTGTTCCAAGGGCTGCACCCCACTTGCGCTTCCATGTCGTCGTATGCTGGCGAAACAGGAGTCTGGTGGCGGCCAGAGAAGCGTCTTGCTCGTTTCCGAAGGTGCGAGAAGAAGCTCTCCTTGTGAGCGCTAGGGGGCGAGGCAAGGCCCGTCTGTCCGTTTAGAGCGCGTTCGGCCTGAGCGCGGTGCAACTCGGTGTAGTTGTTGGTGCTCGAGTTCACGGAGAGCTGTCGGCCAAGCTTCTTGCTCTTGTCTTGGCTCTCAGTGTTGCTGTTGGCACGCGCCGTCACGGCGTCGGACAAGGGCGAAATCGGCTTGATGGAAGGCAGAATTGGCATTGGCGCCGCGCTGGAGAGACCGTTCGCCCAGGTGGTCCGCTTGGACTTGGTAATCTGCTTAGTGTTGGCAGTATCGACAGTGCTGGAGGTTTGCACAGGCGACGGCTGGACGGGGGCAACAACCACGGTTTCGGGAATGTCGCTGCGGCCGATGAGAGACTTGCGGAACCAAGAGGGCTTTGAGACGGAGTTTGAAGGAGCCAAGCCCTCTTTGGAGGCGCGGCTTAGATCGGACTGCTTGCGACCCAAAATCTTGGAAGCGGATGACTTGGGCCTTGACGGATCCGTAGCGTCGGCGAAGTACTCGTGGTTCAAAGACTGCGTAGACGTAGGACGGTTCTTGGGATCCCACATCAAGCACCAGGTAACAAAGTGGCTCAGCGCAGGCGGCCACTGAGGAGACTGCAGGATGGTATCCATTGCGTGAGGCGCCATCTTGGGAAAAGAGAAGCCCAGCTTAGAGGCCAGTCTAGTGCCTTCGCGCCATTCACCTCCTCCCACGCGGGCACCAGCCTTGTTGTACCAGTTTCCAGGGCTGCCCATGATTTCGCAAACTCTCCACACCTGGTCAACCTCGTTTCCACCAGGGAACAGCGGCTTCAGCGTAGCAATCTCCACGGCCATGGCGCCGACGGCCCAGATATCGACGGGCGCCGAATACTCGCCGGCGCGCAGCAGAACCTCGGGCGCTCGGTACCACCTCGTGGAAACGTAGGTAGTGTACGGGAGTTTGGAGTGAGTCTCACGAGCGAGACCGAAATCAGCCAGCTTGACGGTGTAAGTAGGAGGAGTCGAGGGTGGCGTAACCAGGGCAGAGTATCTTCGGAATGAATTTGAGGTGTCCTGGTGAGCTGACGTGGAAACGAGAATGTTCTCGGGCTTGATGTCGCGGTGGAAGAAGTTGTGGGAGTGGATGTGCTCGAGACCCTGCATAATCTGGAACAAGATGCTCTTGACACTTGCGTTGTCGAGATATTTGTGGTCTCTGGCCTTCATCAGCTGGTACAGATTGCCCTCCATGTACTCCATGGCAATGTGTAGCTTTTTCGTAAAGGGATCTAGGAAGATGTCGAGGGCGGGAACGAGATGGGGATGAGGAGGAAGGGTTCGGAGAAAGACGACTTCTCGAAGCTCAAGGCATGGCGATAGAGACTCAAAAGTCTTCTTCATGGACTTGATTGCGACCTGCAGCGAACGTGTTAACCAATGGTTGAGACGGGGCATACGATTATTTTCGGTGTCTTACAAGAGTGCCTCGGCGGGCAACAGCTGCGCCCGCCGTTCGGGTTCGAGCGAGGACGACGCTGCCAAAACTTCCGTCTCCAATCTCCTTGATGACCTCGAAGCGGTCTTCGAGCGCCATGGTGCCGTGAGGCTGTTGCCGCAGCGTCATTTCCACGGTGGCCATGTTGCTGTGTGTTTGGATCTGACCAAGACGGGCTCGTCTCTTGGGATGGCGCTATCAAGAAGTTGCAGAGCAGCTTCAAGCAAGACGCCGAGGGTTGGGAGAGGGGCGGTCAGGAATAAAAGGGAATAAATTGGACCGATAATAAGTCAACACCTAATGGCCCGCAAGAGATGAGCTCTATCGTAGAGCTGCAGATCGTTTATCGTAGCATTCAGGTAAAGCAAACGGGGGAGAGGCAGATCGAAACTCAGATAGCTAGCTTGCTCGCAGGAGAAACGGGAAAAAGGGTGATTGTGAATGATGCAGTCGAACAGAGCGGTCGGGTTGATGTTTGGAGGAAGGGCGGGTCGCTTACACAGACAAACAAGAGAGGAGAGAAAGAATCAAAAGTGTGAAAATTCCAAAAAAGACGGATGAGAGAAGAGGCCGAAAGGAGGTCAAGTGTAAGGAGTGACTGAGGTGAGGATTGATTTCAAAGTGGATAAGGCTTGGAGGTTATGAAAAAGGGGAGCTCAAGTGTCAACGGCCCAGCCCAGGGGTGGTTGGAGGTACTTTGCGGCACCACCACCGGCCCCTACAATAGAGGCTAGACCCAGCTGATCGCGGACCGCTAATTAGTAGGCAGTTGGGCCTGTCTGTATTTGGGAGCAGAGTCCACTGTACTTTTCTGGACGGTTTTAAGCTTGGCAGCGCGAGCAGGGGATGGCAAGATGAGCAGCAGTAGCGCGAGTAGCAGTACTTGTCGAGATGAGCGATGAGATGAGATGACAGGAAAACTGAGATGTGTTGGGACGGTGACCGGGGGGGTTCGTGATTCCGGGCAGAGCGAGAGAGGTGAGCAGCAAGTGAGTGCCGGGACAAGAGCAGCAAAAGCGAGAGTGAGAGCGACAGAATGTAGGGAAAAAGGAGGGTCCCTTTTCGCGGGGGTGATGGCCTTGGGTCGGTCGATATGTATGCATCGAGCGACGCTGGAGAGAGATTGCGAGTGGACAGCAGCGCAGAGCCAGGCGACCAGCGCTCTCCAGGCGTTGGGAAAACAGCCAGTCGCAGCAAATCTGCGGGTACGAGCGAGCGAGCGAGCGAGCGCAGAGGCAGCGAGAGGCCTGCAGCGAGTCGTATCTTGACTTGAGCGACCGCCGTCAGCCACCGCGCATTTCGATCCAGGACTGGCTGGTGGTTAGCCGGGGGTGGTTTTCGCTGCTGGAGCGCGTGTCGCAGAGGCGAGCCAAAGAATGAGCAGCGGCAGAAACACGCCAACAGGGGGTCGGTCATTCACGGCCCGTGCTTTTACGCCGTGAAAATGCTGGTGTTGCATGCCATTCAGTGTGATTCTGGTTCACGAGATGTACTGGTACGAGCAAGGTGCAGAGCGAGCGAGCAGTGCAGAGGCAGCGCCGTGCAATGGGAATACGAGTAAGCAGAGGCGAGCTCGGCGTGTATCTGTACCTGGCACCGACCGACAGGCTGAAGGGCAGCGGCACCGCGACGATGCTGCAAAAATGGGAAAAAACGAGTGGTCCAGAAGCCTTCTCTCCCACCCCAGCTCGATTTGACTACTGTATGGGGTGACAAAGGACTGCTGTCTGTCTGTAGTGGTAGCGAGCGAGTTGGTCATGCCATGGGGGCTTCGACAAGGTCAGGGAAAAAATTGAGAGAGACCAGGCAGGGGTTTGGCTCCGCCGTCGCCGCCGTTCGCATGAATGGGTTGAGATTTTGGTGAGGAGGAGAAAAAAAGAGCGTCGTGATTGATCGATTTGAGGGGAGCCCGTGGCGGTACATGCAGGCATTTGGTGGTAGTGGTACCTGGAGCTGCCACAGGACTGTGCGCGCAGAGTGAGATGGGCGGGAGCACGCTGCTCGCAAACAGCAGGTACATGCAGCTGCCAACGCCCACAAGTCACGGTTGGTTTGACCGCACTTTGGCTGGGCTGCAGCAGCTTCGGGTAGCAACAGGCCATTGATTGTGCTGTATTGTACTCCCAACCGCGCCGAGCTCTGCCCTCGAGGTACCTTTCCTAGCTCGTGGTGCTGTGCTACCGCCCGCCACTCCGCCCTCCGCAGCCACGTTCAGGTAGCTTCGTATCTGGGCGTAGTATCTGTACCCGTCGCCGGTAGCCGCCGCGGTAGCTGTGCCTGGCCTAGCGCCGGCCATGCACTAGTCCTCGCTCGTCTGGGCTTGCAATAGGGACCTCCGTCTCTTAATTTATCAAGTGGGCCGTGGAATCTACCATAGAACTTCTTTTTGTCGCGCTCAAATTGGGCAATTTGCGTAGCGGGCAAGGGATCCTAGATGGAAGGGGAGGCGTGCTGGAGCTGGAGAGCATTCATCGGAGATACACAGGCAAGTAGTGGCACTGTAGTTGGATTTGCGTGCTTAGTAACGGAGGCAGCACGCGATTCAAGCACGGTATGCAAAACGCTCGAATAGTGCCAACACGTGCAGGCTCAATGCTGCGATATGCTCCTCCACGGCTTAATCGGGCATACATTACATGCCCCATGACGGATGAGAAAACTCTTTGTCTCTGAGTGCAGTACTTTGCAATGCTAGACAGTACTGTAGGTACCCTTCACCGCAAGAAGATGAAATGTCACTGCTACCACTACTAGTATAGCACTATCAGATGGCAGCGGTACTATTGCATGCACAGCAGCAGCATCGTGAGCGAGCATCGGACAATGCAGACAGATACAGCATGTACATGCCATGCCATGCAGTATCAGACTCGAGGCGCCACCCGTCGCGCTGCCAGCACAGCACCGCACCAGTTGGCCGCCCACCCAAGTGTCCCGGGGCACGTTTTGCAGCGCTCCTATTCGAGGATATTCTGGATCTATAATGGGCCAGTCAGAAAGTGCCGGGGGCCGCGGCCAGTTGATACTGGAGCGTGTCGGCTGGAATACGGAGTACTGATACACGGCGTAATGAGGAGGGTACTTTACCCGCTGACACATTTTGTGCCGCGGAATGAGGTATAATGGCCTATTCTGTGCGTATGGAGTACCCCGCCCAGCACCAATCTCTTTCATTTCGGCTGCTTCACAATTTGCTTTTTCCTCTCACTAATATTTGTTTTTTTTCTGTCCCTTCTGTTTTAATCACTTTCCAGCTGCTGCATAAGCGAAGGCGCTCACACGCGACGTCGGCTGCAACGCCAAAAGGGTCCCTCTCCACTACGGCTAGTCTGCTATGAGCAGCGAATATAAAATTTCTAGCTTCCTTGGGATTAGGACGCCTGGATTGGGGGGGCATCTGCCATGTTTCTTTCAGTTCCCGTCACAGAAAAGTACCCCGAAGCTACCGAGTCTGCGCTGTAAATTTTGAATTTTGACAGTGCTACTGTAGAAGGCGCTTCCGGTTGGCCGCCATTCTGAGGAGCGAGATTTGGTGATTTCGATCTGCCCTAGAGAGGTCCTTGATCTTATTTACTCTGTTTATTCTTAGAATCTATAGTGGCATACTACGGAGCACTAATATCATTGCTATATTAGCTCTGCCATGACTGGTTCTAATTAATCTGCAGAGCCCGCTCTGAATAGCAGTGGCGGTAATAATCTTTGTCAGCGCTTTTGAAGCCTCACGGCTGGGCTTAATCTTACAGTGCGATTGGGCTCCCTCAAGACATCCACCACGGCCTGGCACCCATTACTGTATCAGGCCCTACTGGCTGGCCTAGTCTGTGTGCGAGTCCAACTGTGGCAGGGATGCGCAGGAACAGCTAAGATGCCCAGGCTTCCAGCCATCCGGATCGCGACGGCTCGCTGCCGCGGCGTGTTCTTTGACAGCCATCACATCACACTTCATGCTAGTCAGCGCCTTTTTGTTTTTGTTTTTTTTTTCTTGCGTGTTTTTCTTTTCTCGTTGCCTCCTTGTACTTGTAGAAATACATTGGCCGCATGAAACGCCACTGACATGTGCACGGAGACATGAGCGTTTTTCCGTTCGCATGAAATATGCTAGGCAGAAAGCCTACGAACATAAGATGGCTTTACAAATATTGGCAAATGCTGCTACGAATCGCATTACGCGGCGGATCCAGCGTATACACTTGGTTATTCTGACAGATTCTGCCTACACAGCAGAAAATCACTGCTGCCTCCGGTCACATCCTTCCATTACAGATACTACTGGGAGAAGCCGTCTAAAGAAAGGGGCCGGTTTCTTGCAGCCTCAATCAGTAAAATGCCGCCAAAAGAAATGCAGGGAGGCTCACACACGATATTAATAGAGAACGAAACTGGTTGAGAGGGTGGCGGCTATCAGAAACAAACAGGCGACTCATGCAACGTCAAGTGTGGTGGCGTCACCCGTTCCAGCCTGTTGGCCGCTGCTGCGCCGAGACGAATTACAGCATGTGCCGTACATGTACATGTATGCACGGTACCTTACCTGTCAGGCTGCAGTAGAGTGTCTCGGGCATGTGAAGGCAGAGATTGGATGCTGCTGCTGCGATGCTGCGATGCTACGGTATCAGAAACGGTCGTTTTACGGACTGTTGCCCATATTTTTGCGGGTTCATGCTGCCTTCTTCTTGACGTCTTCCCGGTGAGCTCCACCCGGATGGGCAGGATTCCAGTTGCATAGCCTTTGGCCAGAGCCGGACTGCCTGTTTGATGTGTTTTATCATGAGCTCGTTACGGAGTAGTATTTCATACGCTTTAGGTCTTGCATGCGCCGCCAATATCTGGCCACTGGTAAATTGAAGTCGTACTCACTAGTGCCTCGTAGGTAGTAGACACAAGCGATATATACATGTGGCCGATCTATGCAAGATCCAATAGCACTCGATGGCAAATCCATACCCGTGCTGGACTCGAAGTCGTTGACGCCAAAGTATTGGTAGCTGAAAACTCCAGCCCTGGCAGCGTATGCAAGGGGAAACAAACCAAACCAGGCCAGACCCTTGCCCATGATACCGTCCATGCGGGACTGCTAGCAGTGCATCCGGACTGCAGGCAAGCGGCTGCTGCACCTCTAGTAGACGTTTGTCTTATTTGACCGCCGTCCATCATCCCCTGGCAGCCAATTTTCCTTTTTATTTTCCCCGCGGCAAGAAATAAGAAAGCCATCATCGAACAGCCCCTCATGTTTCTGCTGGCACTCGGGAAAATGCAGGCAAGAAAGGGAGCATGTGAGGAGGAACTAACCTGAACTGTCAGTGCAAAAGAGGCTCCAGGAACGGTCCCACAGGACGTCTCAGCTGCACCGGCGAGCATCTAGGCTGACAAGACATCCCACAATTGCACAACAAAGGTGCTATAATAGGTAGTAATGTTCATGCTACCAAGCACGAGTAGTAGTATGTAGTACGAATGCTCCTTTGCTTTTTCCAGAGGGAAAACCGGTGCGTCTACTAGTGTTGATCGATTGACAGCAAGGGATATAGGATAGCTGCCTAGGACATACGCCGCTTCCCTTTGTGTACCTGAAATGGTGGCGACTTTCTTTGAGATGGTGGAGTGGAGCTGGCTGGCTCAGGCGCAGCCTCACCAGCCTGATTAGAGAGAAGAAGCAGCTTTGGCTTGGTACAGTACCAGTGCCGGGAAGGCTAATTTTTTTTGTATCCCTCCCATCGTTTACTGGACGGATCGATTCTCTCGTTGATGGTACATTCTCATATTGAGTAACCAGCAATAGCAAGGCCCAGAACCACCGGCATGCATAGCATATACCCATATCGGTGGCACAAGCACGCGTACCAGCAGCATCTTGGCTTCCATCGAACCCTCCAAGAGCAGACACCGTTCACGCAACCGTTGGACAGACGTCGGGCGCCGCGCTGCGTTTGACTCTGCTACGTTGCCTGCCAATTCGCCATTTTGCCTCCAGCCAGTAGCGGCCGGTCCCAGGTCAGCGTGGCGATAGTGAACCTCGTCTCTCATGCTCGTAGCTCATAGCAATGGGGGCGACGCGGGAATCCGGAACGGCCAGCCGACCTGGAACACGGGATTTACTCCCCATCCCATCCATCCCCAGCAGTCATTCTAACCAACCTCCAATGGCAGCCCCTATCCGATTCCAGGCTCCGTCGCAGATCTGGTGGCCTGAGCATTGGGCGGCGCGAAAAGAAAATGGCCAATTGCTGGGCCCATCCCGTTTCTTCATGTTTCAAGGCCTTCTTTGCTCGGGAACAAAAGTCCCAGTACTATATACGAGTGTTATCGCACGATGCACGTGTGAATCAATCTCGGTATCGGGGATATAACCACGTTCGCGTGCCTGTAAATTGTTCACGAGACCAGTCGACAGCTTTTAGCTGAACCTTGTCTCGAGGAGCCCTGGCTCTTTTGCGGAAATATCTGTACGACATACATGCACCCCAGCGAAACAGGCCCATGGCACTTTGTAAAATTGGTTGAACCACCTGTTGCAGCGGCGCTGGGGACGTGCTCTGGGCATAATCGTGCATAAAGAAGGTCCCGTAGGCGCGGAGACTCCGTCTTATGGGAGTTGAGATCAGCATCAATGTCCGGAAGAGACTGTGCCGATCACCGAGGGCATCACGTACAGACAACATAAAAACACTTAAAGAACAGGTTCTCTCTGCATCGCGAAAGCGGTCAACTTTTCTGCCCGGCCAGTTGCTGGTTGAGTACATGTAGTTTTTAAGCTCAGGTTAGCGGCTGGGTCGAGGTTCCGATGTTTGGTTGCGTTCTCCATTGCATGCATGAAAATCAATCCTTTGTGAACTTTTCGTCGTAGTGCATCTGGTAATTGCTGTCCACCGTTATACGCATCGCACCCCCAACTGACGATCTCACTGCCCACACCAACTCGACGGTGTGTAAATAAATCCATAAGTCCATTTTGACATTTTGTTTTATTTTACTTTCAGATTTGCCTGGAGTATGTATCGTTGGAGTTGATCGTTGGAGTTTATCTGCTATTGTAAAGCTACCATCTGCCAGCCATACAATGTTAGTGATAAAGTAAGAAAGTCTGGTCTTAGTGCCTGAAGCACCTATCTACTAGTACCTATGCGTATAGAGATATCTAAGTACTAGGTAGGCGATTTTAAATAAAATCTAACCTCGATTAAACTGGGTGGCCTCGATCGGCTCAGCAACTTTGCTCACAACTATAATGCTTTTAGCGGGCATCAAGATTCATTAGTAGAATTTAATACAACTTCTTTCTCACAGCGAGGGAACCGCAGGCCGATTTCTCCTATTACCCAGGTAGGGTATATATAGCACATGGAATAAAATACGTTTGATTTTGTTACCTAGTGAATGTAGTTGTATATATATAGTGAGTTTATGTATAAATGTAGCTAGATACATGTAGCTTTAAGATAGGCCGCAATGGCCGTTACAATAAAAGACTGTACCTAGCCCCGGCTCAATAACTGGATGGATTAAGTTATTTAATAGCATCAAGGTTCAGTTAGCTTGGCTAAATCAAGACCAACAAAGCCAGATCACCAAGATCGCTCAACATCAAGGTTTAAGATACAGATCCATGCCAAATATAAAAATCCCACGCAAGTTACTCCATAACTCAGCAATGAACTTCTGCTACTTCTGCTACTTCTGCTACTTCTGCTACTTCTGCTACTTCTGCTACTTCTGCTACTTCTGCTACTTCTGCCACCTCTATTGCTTATACCTTTTTAAATCTACTATATTTCAGTCAAATATTTTTATATGGTTGATTGCTTTGCTGGGTGACGACTACGGTGCTGGATAGTGAAACTGGAGTGCTGAGTAATAATTCCAATTAATAAAAGGAAAGCTGAAAGCAAGTTTCTCCCAGTTGGCGCCTTGGCGAATCTGCTTTGCAGATTTGTTTCATTAGTGGAACGTTACTCGACTTCTTTCTTGCGGAGAGGGAAATGTAGGTGGATTTATCTACCAAGGCATATATATAGAAGTAGTACATACATGTACATGTATTCAATTGTAAAATATAAATAATATATTACTTGACTTTGTTGCCCAGTGAACGAAGTTGTGTGTGTGCAGCTCAAAAAATATACCCAAAGGAACACCTGTCCTACATCAGATGAAAATGATACGCGCATCTGCTGCACCACATACAGCAGTATAGCCTCTTTATTTAGCCCACATTCTCCTCTGTTCATTTCGGCTTCTTGCAGACCGGCACAGAAAAATAGCAGGGTTTCGTGCCTTGCAAGGTGGATGCCTGAATTTGCCGGTCCTATTGTCGAACAAAGAAAAGAGGAACAATAGAAAGAGCGCCCCTGGCAGACTTTGGCACCTGCCATGATTTAGAGTAGATCACATGCAGATATAAACCCTTCTCATCTTTCTTCTCTAAATTTTCACTCTTTCACCATCCACTCTTTTCCTCTTTGCCTCCACACATCAGCCCACGCTGCTCCAGCTACCGATATTGCTTGCTTTCTTGAGCTATGGCAAGCAAGAAGGCAAACTCCAAGTTCAACTTGTAAGTTTCATGAATTGATAGCTCTATTTACTGTCCTTGATAGCCTTGGCTTGTGATTTTCCACTACCATGATTGTGTCTCACCACAGCAGCTGGTGGACCCAACTCGCTTTTACTTGGCCAAACTGCAAAAAAAGACATCAACTGACTAGTTCTAGGGCGACGCAAACAAGCATCCCAGTCAAGTACGATCGAATTTCTATTCTCCAAGTTGTCATTTGTTCCATCGTCAGCTAACTCTGGCTACTACTAGATATCGATGCAAGGTTGGCGGAGAGTGGAAGCCTCTTGATGCATTTTCCAAGAACCAACAGAGGTTCATTCAGTTCCAGATAGACCGTCGACATCCCATCGATGCAGCAAACTCAGGAATGACATGCAAAGAGCACACCTCTGGCCAACGCACGGAGATGACTTGTGAGTTGTGCGGACTCATCAAGCCCTTGAGTGAGTTCAGTGGCAATAGCAAGAGGCATGAGAGTGCTGTAGGTCTTCTTCCTTATACCGCTCTGAACTAGCTCTAATTGACCATTTTGAAGCATTGTAAAAGATGCACAGCATGGATGGAGACCCAGGAACCAGAAGTTGTACCTGCACCGCTCGAGACTGGCCACATCTCCGTCGAAGAGGAGCGTGGAGAAATGTGGCCAACCTCTTTCGTTGACGACACCGATTTCTTCTCCGACGATCTCTTGCCCCAGGTATGTATATACACAGCTTCAATATCATGGTACACGTATATACTAACTGCAGATTAGGCTCCAGTCACTGGTCTATCCTCCCTTGGCTTGGGAGACATTGATCCTTCTCGTCTTGATATCTCCTCCATCCTCAGTAGCCGTTTGGCTCGTTCTACCTCTGGAACGGTTGCTAAACCAGGACCAAAATACATCTCGCCCCACTTGAAAGCCAAGATGGCCAAATCAGAGACCACATTCATATCTCCAGTCGAGAAACCAAAGGATGCAGACACGAGCAGCCAGGCTTCGCTCCGGAAGCAGCTGCCCCCGCATCTTCGTGGCATCATGATGCAGCAATCGACGCCTTCCCAGCATGCTAATGCTCTTGAGTACGCACCCAGCGAAAGCGATTTTAACCCAAGCAGCATTTCCACGGCTACGACAGCGAGAGAGATGAAGGATGCCAGCAAACCACGTCGTGTATCTTTCAACGCTTGGGATCCGACAGGAGTGCCGCACCGAAACGTCAAGTCACTCACAGCAAGCTCTATTGCAGACAACTCGAGCAAAGCACCTAGCGACGCGGGAGAAGGACAAACCTCCTCGGCGAATTTTGGAGTCTCAGGTAGAAACAACTGGGTGAAATCTAAGGATGTAAGTATCTGTCCCTTTTTATGTATTTATCTTTTGTTTCATCGAAACTCGATGCTAAGGAAATTCTCCAGACGCGAATGACCCAAACGGAATTACGCCAAGCTGGAACGAGCCACCACCTCGCAGCGCGACAAGTTGGTCCGGTGAAGCATCGCCCGGAGCAGCATAACTTTGACGACTTTTGTGAACCAGACGACGACGACTAGGACTCAGGAATAAGGAAAGGCATATTTGCCTGAGACACTTTTGCCTTTTTGCTTTTTAATCATAATAATTGATAGCACCCAGCAGTGAAGCGGGATACCAAGGAGGTTCACAGATATGAGATGATGGCCTTCGATTTAGTCTAAAATCGACGATGATGCTACGGATGATATATTTGTACATATTTTTCCATCCTAGTTGTAGCGTCCGAAGCTAGTTGAAATCTGCAACAGAAGTAGTTTTCGTCGCAGATTGAAAAGCACCTACTCGTAGGACATGGCCAACGCCAACCTCATCGCCCACATATGCTCATGCATTGTAAATCATCCATTGTAATTTTACACCTTTAACGTAACTCGCCTCAAAAACCCACTCCATCATGGATCCTATTTCCTCTCCCTCCTTCTCCCTCTTCTCCTCGTCGTAAACTGCGTTCTGAATCAATGAAATTGCTTGACGTGTCAGATGTACCTTGCTTTGGCTGGGCTATTCGAGCCGAAACAAGAATGAACAACTTGACACGGGATAAATAAAAATAAAATAAAATAAATATCATAACATTGGTTTCTTTTCGGTTGTCCTGTCCTGTGCTGCCCTATCCTTTCCTATCCTATCCCATCCTATTCAAGTATATATATATATTCAAGTAGTATTTCGTTACATGGTTGACTTCCTTCCTTTGGTTTTGGGTGGAAGAGATGGTATAAGATTGATTCGAAATAACTTTGACAGCTGCCTTTTTTTTTTTTTTACAATAGGCGAGTAGTTATACATATGTGTGTGTGTGTGTGTGTGTGTGTGTGTGTGTGTGTGTGTTGCTTGTAGGACTGCTCCTAGCTAGATAAAACGGCGTGTGCTCGGTCTACAATGCTTGTGTGAAAATGCAATGCAGGCTTTGGGGGTAGAATGCCCTTCTACTTCCCACGTTGTTGAAGCGTTTCGCATTGAGTGTACGTTAATGTTCGTGTGTGTTCGTGTGAGTGTGCGTAAGAGAGAGAGAGAAGAGAGAGATGAGGATGCCTGGTATCATCATTATCCCCCACTTAGGTTTTGTTTTTTTTATAGTTCAAATCTTATAGCTGCTTGTCGTCCTTGTTGAGAAAGCTGCTTGGAGGCGCATTCACCACCGCCTCAGCGTCCCCCACCTGTCGACGCTCAGTCACTTCGCGCGAGCTGCTCTTGAGCCTGCTGCGAATGCTGAGCGCCGAGGAGGTTCTAGCGTGGGCGGTGCTTAATTGCTATTGGAGAGGTTCTGACGATGAGGATAGGCGGTTAAGGTGGAGGTAGACGTCGGTGCCGTAACTAAGAATGGGGGAAAAAAAGGGGAGACGGGTCAGTATACGCATTTCTTTTCTCAAAACTAGCGGTGAAGAGGACCTGCATGTCATGCAGGTCATAGGACCAGTAGCGGAACTTACCCTTCCATGCTGATGAGTTTTAAATCGCCGCCAAAGTACCGGGCATATAGTCGTGAGATGGGCAAGCCGTATCCGAAGCCCGCCATGGGGGCCTTGAAGTCGCTCTTGTCGAAATCTGGATCGAGATTGGGTGTGCGGTCGACGGTAGTGTACATGTAGGTCCATACGAGGGGAATGGCGCTTCTTGCAATGCCGCCGCCTTCGTCGGAGATCTTGATGGTGATGTCTTCTTTACCTTCGGCAACAATGACCTTGGTGACGGGGAACTCTTGCTTGTCCATGCCGTGGGTCTCGACAACGGCGCGCAGGGAGTTCTTGAGGGTCTCGAAGAGCATGTGCGACAGATGGCCGGGGACGTACATGAAGTCTAGGTTGGGGTTGCATACCAGCTGAATCCGCGGAGCTTCGAACAGGCCATAGTGGTCCTCGCAGACGAAGCGGGCGTTCTCAATGGCCTCCTGCGCGAGTTCCTTGACGTTGGTCTTGGTGCAGATGACGCCGACGTAGGTGGGGTCGCGGTGGTGGCTCTGGTCGGTCAGGGCAATGTGCTGGCCGATGAGCATGCGGATGCCGATGCGGGACATGTAGAAGCGGTCGAGGAAGGACTGGATGTTGGAGTCGATTTGCATGCGCTGGCGGCGGCGCTTGTACTCCAGGATGCCCTGGGCCATTGTAGTGACGACGCTGTCGTGCCGCCTCTTGATCTTGTGCAGGCACTGGGCAAACTTTTGGTTGTAGAGCTGCAGCTCGGGCGGCCAGTCGCCGTTGTCGTCAACGGTCGCAAAGTATCTCCGCGCAACGGATCGGGCCTTTCCATGGCCATTTCCATTGCCATTGGAGTGGCCGTTGCCGTTGGCATTCAGGTGGAGGTTTCCCCAGCCCGAGGCCTCGCCCTCGTCAATGGATGGATTCGGCGTTGATTCGGACAGCTGTGCAAAGCCGCGCGAGCCATATTTGGCCGGCTTCATGAGTCGATCCTTTGTTTCCTTGGCGAGCTTCGGTCGAGGCAGCTGGGTGATTTCCTGCTCGGAGGGGAACCGGACTGGAATTAGCCTCGGCACAGCCAAAAGCAAGACATTACACGTTGCGCAGACGTACCTCGAAGGATTGGGCATACCAATCCTTGACCTTTTGCACCGACGGCATGTCGTTGAGCCCGTCGGGCAGGGTTTCCAGCTCCTCGACGCGATGCGCCAGGCGGATGGGCAGCTCCTCGGCAAGAAACTGTGAGGCGCGGAAGAGGGTTCCTGAGGCGATGATGTCAGCACGGCTGAAGGTTGAAGCGGCGCAACGACTCAATCAGGGCAATGGATCAGGCATCGCGAAGGAGAGAGGGGACAACGCACCTGTGGACGGCTTATCGCCAAACTGCACCATCTGGCGCAGACTCACGCCGGTTGCTGGAAACCTGGCATAGTGGCGGATGGTGTCCATCAGGGTCTCGGACGCCCGCCATGACATGATGGGCGCTGGCGGGGGAGCAGCGGCGCGCGCGCGTTCCCCCGGAGATGGAAGAGAGAATTGGATGTTTCAGAGGGCAGCGGATGCAGAGAGACACGCCGCAGGCAGGTGGTGTCGAGATGCGCAATCAATGAAGCCGAGCGTGAAGAGGGAGAGTAGTAAGTGGTACGTAGTAGAAGACGAGGTTTGTGAGGGCGAGACAAGATGAGGGGCTGCGTTTAGAGAGGGATTGCAGGGCAGGCCGCGGTGAAGCTGCTGCTGTGGTGGCACTGCTGGAGGAAGCGTAAGACGCGGCGCATAAGAAAATGGACAATTCCAGCAAACACGCAGATGGAAGCGTGTCTTTGTCTCTGGCTTGAAAGCCTCGTCTGACTCTTAAGTTGTGGCGATGAGCGATTGCGGCCCCGCGGAAGCTACTAAGGTTAAAGCAGTAGCTGGGCGGTAGCCGAGGATGTGCGGGACAAGGCCGGAGGGATCGTGCGCTGCTGCTGGCTGGGCCGGGGAGGGGGAGAGCTGGTGCGTGCGATTATATATAAGGTAGGCAGGCATGTGCAATGGAACGATATTTACGGCATGTGGATATATATATGTATATGTATATATACACACACATATATATAAAGTTGCAAAAGAAAAAAAGGGAAATTTTTCATAAATAGCAACAGCACAAGGAAGAGAGAGCGAGGTTGGGAAAAGGAGACGGAGTGGTGCAGATGGAAGAGACTTGCTTGGACGAGGCTACAGGTGACAGCGGCTACTAGGTACTACAAGGAGTGACGTCGAGGTTGGCGGTCGTCGGTCATGCGAGCCGTTTCGTGCCCCCCAGAGACAGGCCTACCAGGCACTGAAAGCTGACACTAGCGGTGCGCCGTGGCGGTCCCAGCGGCTAATGCAGGTGGAGCCCGGCGGGCACAGTGGCCAAGAGCCCCCAAGGACCGTGCTGGAATATTCATTTGAAGAACCTGCCACTTCTCGTCCAAGATCACTTGATCCCATCAGCCAATGCCGTCGGTTTTGTTGACCGCCAACTCGGGCTGAATCGTGTCGCCATCGCATCTCGGCTCGTCTCATCCAGATCCCCTTCTCTTGGCCGCTTGGCCCCCCCTTTTCAAGACTTGCTACGATACTGCTAGTACTATCTGCTAGTACTATCTGCTATAAGGTACCTGCTAGCACTAGCATTTTCTGGCAGTGCTTGTATAGGACAAGCCCTGGCGATGGCTCGTTGTGAAAGCAGAGATTGATGGTTGCATATGCCGTTGCTTGCGTGCATCTCCCTGCATACCTAGCCTTGTATTACCACGCCCGCTCGTTCATCCGTCCATCTCGTCCATCTGTCGGTCTGAAGGAATCTGCACAATCGTCTAGACAAATAAACACCACAAACGACTGGAAGCACAGTGCGGCCACAGGCACCGAACAAGGTAGCACCACGGACAAACGGGAATATTGGCACGAGAGACGTGCGCCATCTCGCCATGCTCTGTCAGGCACGCCCATCCTCCCGGCGTTGCTCAACCTGAGATGAAAAATTCATTTGCATTTGCCCCCCTTTGCAATTTTTCCTGGTTGTTGGGAAACCCAACGATTGGTCGTGGCTGTCTATAATAATAGAGAGAGAAGGAAGAGGGCCCAAAACGCCTGACGTGAGAGATAAGAAACTTACCACGGATCTGGTCAGCCCACCAGTCTTTCGGCGTCGAATCTGAGCAAATCTGGGTGGCCTTACCTCAGCTTCCGCCACCGCTAGGGGGCAATTCAAAAAGATGTCCTCGGAGATATTCAGCAGTTCCTAGTCGTAATACGACCCAATACTCCGAGTACGTCTTGTAATCCAGGGCCAATTTTCACCTGTCGTGCATGAATCTAGAATATCGGTAGAGACTCGGTAGTCGGTGTCTAAAAGGCCTCCCCCCCTGGGAGACACATGATTGTCACATGGAAAGTGGTATGGAATAGAAAACAGAATCTGCTTCAGATATCCAGGGTCGCCAGTTTCGAACTAGGTCTGGTCGGTTAGTATCGATACCTATCATCTACATCTCTGGTGTGCTCTGAATGTCAAATCGCTAGCCAATCAAGCTCATCATATAGTGCCGAAGTAGGTATGTATTTTCATATTCTTCATCCAGCTTACCGCTTTTGATCAATTCAAACTGGATTGCCTCGATCAATATAGGTAACCGTAATTGTCTTCGGCCATAGTACTGCTCGCTGAAGACGCAGCAAGATGGACCTCAACAGATACCATGCGCTTGATGGGTACGACGTGTACGGCTACTCCTGGCAGCCGGAATTGATACATGTAAAGGGATCTGCGATCGCGCGTGTATATTAAGAAAAATCCTTGAATATTGGTATAGGTAGTATTTCAAGACAGAAGCAGTTATACCTATAGGTTAAGGTACCTATATGTAAGTAGTTCATCTCAAGGCTCCCCTGAATTACAGCTACATGTTAATGAAATTCTGTAGTCTCAGGCCAGTCCGGAACTTAATTTCCATCTTCCTGCTTTTCTGCGGCGAATTTGGATTCAAAGTCCGTTGATTGAATGCTTGAATTTCTTTCTTGCTTTGGTGGATGGGTGTCGGAATCGTTTCTTAAGCGTATCGGGACGCCTTGCAATAATGCTAAAGAACGCGGCGAGGCGTTGACGGCTTTCTCGAATCAACAACGACCCTTTAAGCGTCAGACTTGGATGCTTCTTTGGCAGCTGATAAACTACTAGAGGCGATCCGGCTTAGCCTGTTCCTATAGCGGATCATCCATTACCCGAATGAGTCGCAACGAAGGGGCATCTGCATTGGCATCAGCATCACCAGCATCCGCCTCTGCCGCAGCAAAACAGCGGTGTTGCGTTTTTGCTAAGCTGCTGTGCTGGACGCTACGAGAGCCCTCATTCGTGCTTGTACCTACTCCTGCGTCGTCTTTCCCCACGGCTGGCTGGGGCAGGCAGCACTAATACTGCTGCTACGGTATTAGCCGTCTGCAAAAGCTTCGCTTCTATATGTAAGTGCATAGGGGGCTTGTGCCTCATGCGGCCGCCCCTTGCTGCAGAAATCTCTGGGTATCTTATTCGATGGAGGGGCACTGCGTACAAAGCAGGGCATATGCTAGCACGTATTTTGAGAATACGGTGTACCAAGTGCTGGTCTCTGATGTACAACACTTGCATGTTGAAGCGCCATTGCCGAAAGCACGAATGTCGTCCAATGTAAGTTCAAACACATGTAGTGTAGAGTAGGTGCTAGGAGCTTTTTTGATGCCGTAAATCCTGCACGACAAAATGCCCATTTAATTGGAAAAATCAGGCACCACTTGAGCCCCACCGTAGCAGTTGGCATCTCCAGCTCCGTTTTCTTGTTGGAGATTGCTGATGAAATGCTGTGTGCCGTGCAGTAGAGTGCATGTGGCTAGGTGAGGGCGTATCGCCGCCCCGTCCAGTCATGTACACATATGATACGGTATGATGTGATGCCAGCAAAACGTGGCTGGGCCATTGCATGCCTTGTCTGCGACCTCACCTACAGCACGCTGCGTATAATTCAGAGCATCGCGGCTGGAGGTCTCTGGGCGGCCATGAGGTGCGGACGTGGTTGGGACGCCTCCTTAGAGGGGATCCCGGCATTAACGAAATTGGGTGGTTGGCAAAGCGTGAATAGCTAGCAATGTATAGCGCCAGCAGCGTTAACGCGTCCATCTGCCTGGGCACTGCTTTCTTCTCTCTCTATTCCTTCTTCTCCTTTCATCGCGTCTTTTGTGTGCCTGAAAATGTCGCTTCTCCTTCTCACCTCGTTTCTCCCGCCCCTCGTCTCGTCATCTTTCACGTCATATCACGACATATCGAACCAGCGACGTCACGCAGCTTGAATACATACATACAAACATACATATGTGGCAAAGGCGGCCAAAGCCATCACATGGCAGTCTCTGCATCGAGTTGCCCGTCCAACCGCATGCTTTCTGATGGGACAGAGCCCGTCTGCCAATGACAGCCTCGTCCCAGCCCAGGCAGTCTGGCTGACGCAGGATTTGACTCTCGTTGCTGGTGCCAGCTAATGCGCGATAGCAGGCGGCCGGCCTCTCACCGTCGAACGTGTGGCGCGCTTCTCATGCACGCAGCGAGAGGGTGTGGCGGTGCGAACCGGTTGCGAACCAGTCCGAACGCGAGGCCAGGCAAACAAAACACTGGATTAATTTAATTAATTTTTCTGGTGTCTGCCGGCGCGCTGCTTATCCATCCCTGCACACGGTTTTGCGTGTGGTGCGTGATGACTTGTCAAATCCCTGTTTGCGAGCACGGAGCTCCGGGGCCCCATTGATCCGCCGCCAGGCCTGGATGTACCCGTGCCTTGTACCTGAGCCAAACTCCTCCCCCAAAATCCTGCCAACCCGCCAAACGGCCTGAATTAGGGAGAGGCGGCTAAGAGTGTCACTTTTAGTCACAAACCTCCCCAGAGGCCAATGGGCATTTTCATCCTCATCGCCATCCTCGACATCGCCAGCGACCTTCGATTCCGACGACAAGCCTCCGCAGCTGCGCCCGTCTGGCGTCCCGGTGCCGCGTGCTGAGGGGAGCCGACAATTGACAACAACAAGGAGACGCAAAAGAGAGGGGGGGCTTCGACACACAAGACGAGAGAGGCTGGCCGGACAGCGACGCCCAACCATATCCCGGCAATTCGGTGTGCCATATTTTTCGGGGCGCTGCTGCGACGCCTCACATTCCAGAGTCGGTGAGGCAGGCTCTCGAGTTCTCGACGCCGCCTGGCAGATATCGCAATGGGTCGACGGGATCATGACGAGGAGCGGCCAAAGGTGCTCGAGTCGATGAAGCGCCGCACCAGCTCGGGCACCAGCGCTGGCAGCCGGACCAGCCCTAGCGCATTCCATCGCCGAGTCAGCAACCAGAACCAGAGCACTCGCAGCACCAGCAGCGCCACCAGACGAGACAGCCTCGCCGGGTCCGAGACGCCGCCGCCGCTGATGCGGTCAAGTCCCAGCGTCGGGTCCTCCAGCTATGCATTTTCGGGGAGCAGCGTCCTGAGCCCCCTGCGAAGGGAGTTGGATGTCTCCCGCAGCCGCGAGGGCGACGTGCGGGCCGGCAAGCTGGAGCTGGCGAGACGCCTCAGCATGCTGGCACAGCGTCTGACGTACGGCGACAGCATGGAGGAGCTCATGGCGCTCGACAGCCAGGTCAACCAGATTGAGCAGGCCCTCGGCGGCGGCATCAGCACGGGTAGCATATATGGGAGCCCGCCGCTGTCGCGAAAGCCTCGCCCACTGAATCTGGAGACACCCGTGCGCAAGAATAGAAACAGCGACATGGACAGCAGCGCCATTTTCAGCTCTCCGTCATCTCTGTTCCGCAATCGCTTTCCCGACCAAATGTCACCCACGCCCTCGTCATCCATCATGTATCATGATCGCCATGACGAGTCGGAGGAAGAAGAGGCCTCGCCACCGAAAAGCGGAATGACGGCGGCGCAGTCCAACAAGATCATTGGAGAGTTGATAAAGCTGAATGAAGAGCTCGACACCGTGGTGACCAATCTCACAGCCCGCCAGGAAGAGTCCGACGTGAGTATTTTCTCTTCATCCTCTCATTTCATTTCATCTCACTCTATTTTTATTTTCGTCTCATTTTCCTCATTCGTCTCCGTCACCACTCTCATTTCCGCACACACACACGTAAATACATATATGCTGACTGGACCGTCGCAGCACATTCATAGGTTGTTGGTTGAACGGGCTGAGCGTGCTGCCCAACGTATTATTTTCCTCCAGAACCGCATTACTTATTTGTAAGCCAACCTTTTTATTCCCACTTTTCACTTTCCGCTATGCATTTTCGCATTTTTCGTTGCGTTTCGTTTTATTCATGAACTCACACATTTTATAGGGAAGACGAACTGCAGGAAAACGACAACGAGCTAACAAATCTCCGCGTCTGCCTCAAAGCTGTCGAGATTCAGTTACCACCCCATCCAGACAAAGAATTGCTGCGATCCTTTTCCGTCTTCAAGGAAGGCTATAGGGCCTATAAGAGGAAGCGTGCCCTTCGTTCTGCTAGGGTTAGCAACCTGGGTTACGATTCTTCAATTGCCTCCTCTTCATCAGCGAGGTGACCGCTGCCTATAATTCCTTGAGTATGACTAAAAATAAGATTGCCGCCGCCACCATCAATCAGCGGCGCTCTCACGATATTCGAAGTCGTCAACCACCAGAGAATTATGGGAAGCGATCCGACCAGGACTGACTTACGATAATGACGCAAGGCAACGGCGTTTTCTTTTGTTTGGATGGAGCGAAATGATAAAACGGGCGATGACGACTATGCTTTTCTTTTTCCACGATATGATTCACGAGACATCGATTTTACCAACCCTCCCCCCAGCCCTTGCTACGGCCTATTTCATTTTCGGTTGATGCATCTTTGTTTTTCTTGAGGATTTGAGTGCATCCCCTATCTCTTTTTCATTATGGGCTGGGGCAAATTTTGGAACACGACAGACTGATTATATTTGCCCCCCTTTCTCTTTTCTGAACCTGTATGGGACACATTTTGTTCCATGACGGAAGCAAAAGCAAAGCAAAAGCAAAGAAAAAAAAGCGAAGCGAGCGAGCATAACAGATTGAATTGCGACTTTCGTTCTTTAATCCATTTTGTCCTTTTCACCCTTCTTTTCTTTTTTTTTCTTTTGCCAGCATTTTTCCCCTTCTCCCACCGAAAACATGCAAAAAATCGATGGAGTCTATGTAATGGATGAACAAAAGCTACCATGATGTGGCCGACCTCTGTCAAACCCATTGTTGTTTTCCACAATTTTTCTTTTCTCATCACTGAAGTACACTGCTCTGTGACACACTCTTTATTCCCCCAATTTTCTTTTTTTGGGTCACCCTTTGAAGAGTGATTATTTTGTAAATCTTTTTATTACCATTTTTACAATCCTTTTCCGGCTGAAATGGAAAGAAGAAGAAAAAGAAGAAATCGTCATGATCTTTGTGAGAGGATGCACATGATTGACTCTCTTTACCACTCAGCCTCAATGAAAAGTAAAACAAATCGGGCAGGCATAGTGATGGGCGCAAGGCTGTTTTTATTCCCACGGATCGTTTTTGCTGTCATTTCCACATCTATATTTCCTTCTTTTTTGTATTTAGTGTATGCGTTGTCTTTTTTTTTTTTTTTTTTTTTTTTTTTTGTGTTACAGCTACAATTTGGGCATCGCATTCACAAAGTGTTTGTGTCTTGCGAGCGGAATATGACATTATTGCTTTGATTTCTTGTTTGATTTTCTGTGGCAAATTGATATACGCCCAGTCCCCTTTTTATGTGTTTATACTTTTCACGTATAAATATTCTTTTCTGCCTAAAATTGTTAGCAAAAGGCGGGGAATTTGGTGAAGACAGTAGAGATGGAGGAGATATTAATGAAGTGGTTTTTATTATTATTGGAGATATCAGAAAGAGAATGTTTGTGTGAGCAGGAAGAGATGAGATGAAGAGAAATGAGGAGTCTAAGTGGGAAGTGGAAGAAAAAAAAGCAAAACAGAAACAAAAAAAAAAACATATACACAGAGTTCCCTAACAATAGACATCCTTTTCTACCTTCATTTCAAATAAATTTTTTTTTCAATTCATTATTAATACCCTAGATATACAAACAAGCTATCGCTATTGATTATGCTATTCCAATCTTTTTGATCCACTGCAACGCCCCAATATCCTTTGCCTGTAAATTGATTCAATCTTCTCTTTCAGGCACAACATAAAATACATGGAAATCCCATCTGGGATATAAATAGCTTAAAAAAAAAAAAATCAAAGACTAATATCACCTTTCAGCCACGCTGCCTCTCCTCTCCCTCTCCCTTCGTCGCTCATCACCTCTTCCAGAGCTATATCTCTGCTCTACCGACTCGCTAGGGCTAGATGCCCTGTATCGTCTGCTTCTATGACTGCGCCGTCCACTGCTCGACGGAGGAGGCGACCTCTCGCGCGGGCGGGAAGATCGATGACGGGAGTCGCGTTCTTTGGAACGAGATGTGCGGTGATGATGCTTGGAAGAGGAGGAGCTTGAGCCGGAAGTGGAAGATGGCTGCTGCTGCTGCTGCTGCTGCTCGGAGTGGGATTTGGCGACATCTGCGGGTATGGACGAGGATGTCGAGAAGGAGGATGAGGATGGCGATGTGGAGGATGCAGAGGAAGGGTAGATGATGGATGATGGACGCAGCCGTGTCTGGTCGATGTAGCAGGCGTCCTTGTGGCGGCGAGTATCTTCCTTGAGGGCCTTGCTAGCCGCTGGAGGAAGTTTCTGCAGCGAGGCCGGGATATTGGAGCTGAGTGAATAGGCAAGCGGGTGAGGAGGCGGCACTTCAGGAGGCGGAACAGGCACTGTAGTAGTGATTCTGTTCCACTCCGAGAAGGACGAGGCCAGCAGGTCAAAAGCCCTGGCGTGGCCTCTTTCAGGGAAGAGCTGCCGGGGGAGTTGTCTGGGAAGAAGAAGAAGAAGAGGCCTCTCGCCAGAGCTGCTGCTGCTTCTGCTGCTGCTGCTGGCCCTTACGGGACTTCTGCTGCTGTGCCTGTTATCATCCGCCAGGAGGGGGATGTCGGCGAGGACCATGTCCAGCCGCTTGGCCTCGCGGTCGGGGAACGCGCGGATCAGCAGCGTCATCCAGTCCTCGAAGCCGGTGGGTGTGAGGGAGGGGATGACGGGCTTTGCGGTGATGGATTCCTGGACGAGGTGGTGCTCGCAGCGGAGGTCGGTGAAGAGGAATGAGAGGCCGCGGAGGGATTTGTGGTAGCGGGTGTCGAAGACGCCTGTGATGAAAGAAATGAGTATGAGTATAAGATGATATGTGGGGGAAAGGGGGGGGGACAACGTACGTTGGAAGGGGAAGAATTCATTGTCGAGCTTGTAGCGGGTGTAGAATTTGAAGAGCTTGTCGGGGGTGATGACGAGGGAATCTGTGGGGGAGTACTCTGCAATCTGAAAGGTTTGCATATACTATTAGCTTTCGGTGTCCAAGAAGATATATATGTGTGTGTGTGAGAGAGAGAGAAAAAGGGCTGGTTATAACTCACAATGTAGTTTGCCAAACCACGGAGAAATCTGCCCAGCGCAGGAGTAGGCTCATCCCTCTCATTAAACAGTGGTCCCCATGCAGGAGTCTGTCTCTCAGTCACAACAGGAGGCCTTGGGTGAGAAGGCAGCGAATGAGTTCGGTACAATTCAGGCTCACGCTCAGGTTCACGCTCAAGCTCGGGCTCGGGCTCAGGCTCAGGCGGGTCGGTGATGTAGTGTATAACAGGGGGTTGTTTGTCGGAGAAGTGAACTGTCGGACGAGGAGACAGGCGAGGATCCTTTGGCTCGGCGGGGGGAGGGGATGAAGCCGTGGTGGAGTATGAGGACTGGCTGCTGGGAGAGGACATGGCCGAGTCTGTGGAGGAGCTTGATGAGAGTGAAGAGGAGCGGCTGAGCGGCTGGGAGGTGCCGTCTTGAGCGGTGTCTTGAGATTCGGGCTCTGATGCTGAGTCCTCGTCTTCATCGTAGTCTTCCACGGTGGGCTGGTAGCGCTTCATGGAGTCTTTCAGAGAGGAGGCATCATCATCATCATCGTCGCTGGACTGAGAGGATGGCGTGGGAGGGCAGTCATCAGAGACGCTGTGATCTGAGGCGGCGTCATTGACTGTATAAGTTGGTTAACATTCGTTTGTATGTATAAAAAAAAAGGGGGGAAATTCTCATCTCATGAATCTGACTTACGCTCTCCTTTGACCTTGGCCACAAGCTCATCCAGCCACCGTGCGTTCCACTCCTCCATGGCAAGGCCCCTGACGACATCTTCGACCTTCTTGTCCTTCATCTCGGACTTGTCTTTGCCGTGTGAAGAAGAGGGCGGAGAAGAAGGAGAAGGAGAAGATGTGGAAACCTCGTTCTTGGTCATAACGTGCGATAGAACAGACTTGATGATGTCTCTGTACGGAAAAGATGACCGTCTTGAAGGCGTCCTTCGTCCAGACCCGACAGAGGCAGCGTCGTCTGAGAAGGCCTCTTTATCTTCGTCTTCATCTCTCTTCCGCTCTCGCCTTTGTCTTTGTCTTGAAACGGCGGTATGGCTCAAAGGCCGGCCATCCAGCTTCCCGTCACCGCCGCGCGGCGTTGGCGAGGTTGTGCTCCCATCTGCCGCCGACGGCAGAGGTCCGTGTAAGACCGTCGCCTCGGTAGCCATTTGATATGGGTTACGGGGGCACGGCAGAAATTCTGGCACCACCAAGAGAGAAAAAAAAAAAACTGCGGCAGTCGAGCCGGGGGAGAATGACAAGAATTTCTGTTATCGGGAGTTGATGGTTGGGCTTTTTAATGTTTGATAGGCGGAGATAACCAGGAGAGAGGGTGGCAATATAGAGGAGGACACAGCGTTAGAGGTCCTAGGAGAGGAGGGGTGACTAGATAGAAGAAGGGTTGTTTGTGTAAAGAAGAGGTCGAGAGAGAAGATGGAAGATGTGTGTATGAGAAGTGGTTTAATTTTTTTTGTTGAGTCTGGTCGGAGGTTTGATTGCAGCTCTCGGGATTCACAAGGACGGGAAGCACAAAGAAATAAGAGGGAGGGCGATGGGGAAGCACAGGACAAATTATATGAAATTGATGAAGTGTCAAAAGAAGACAATTATAAAAAAAAGTCAGGCCAGATCAGGTACCCAAGTGGAAGGGGCAGTGAAACCGGCGGCTAGGAAGAATAAAAAAAATTATATAAGAGAAAAAAAAAGGAGGCACAGACTCAAGCGTGTGGGAAACACAACATGATGACATCGCAGCCACTCTCTTGATCAAGAAGCTAAAACGAAGATGTAACTTTTTCCCTTTTTTTGTCAACCCCTCGACGACGCGCCGGAAAAAAAAAAGAGCTGCGCGCCTTTCTTGGGAGAAACAAGTGGACGGACAACCTGGTTTGCCTTGGCCAAGGGTATCTGGTACTGCGCGCAACATTAGACTACGTGGTCGAGCAGGGTTCCAAGGCATTGGACAAAGAGTGCTGCTTGGAGGGGACGCCCTTTGAGGCGAAACAGTCACCAAAGAAAAAGCAGCCAAAAAAAGATTGGTCACGGCACCCCCCTCGTGGAGACTCGGTTTTTACAGAGGTACAGTATGTCTGTGGTACAGTACAGTACAGTACAGCACAGCACAGGGCTTTACAGGGGTTTGCTATTTTGGCCAGCCTCTTCTGTCTCTGTCTCTATTTCTCTCTCTATGTACCTGTTTTTGACAGGGGACAAGGGGGGCGAGTTTTGGGAGACGACGGTAAACGACGAATGCGCTTCGGCAGCGTCAAGAGTGGCTGCGTTTTGGGTGAGACAGGGGGGGGGGAAGAGAGCCAAAGAAAAGAAAGGAAGCGATTTGCATCATGATGGGCCCTGCGGCGATGGGGCCGTGCCTTTTTGATATGTGTAGGAGTTGGGTTGGTTGGGCTGCTGTGGCGGGAGTTGGGCAGGGCCCGCACGAGATGATGTAAGTGGGCGACGGCGACGGTGCCTGTCTGTAAGGGAGGCTGATGGTACCTGCGGGATGGCTGGCGATGGGGTTGTCTGTACGTGTACCACTGAAGAAGCAAGAGTCAGATGCCAAAGTCATTGCCGTGCTGCGGTGGCATCTTGTAGATGGAGGTAGAAGCTTGTGATAGTCTTGTCTCTTGTTTGCCTTCACTTACACCCATACTTACATACATACATACATACATGGCTACCTGCTGCCACTTACACCACCACGAACCCTCATCACGGCCCAACTGAATCCTTCTCCTCTTCAAAATCCCCCTCTTCAACCCAAACCCAAGAAATCAAAGCGAGCAAAAGCATCACAAGACTGCCCAAGTGCCAGGATCATCCCTCTTGTCAGTCTTCTCCTCTCCTCTCCTCCCAGCCAGCACCACTTGGAACGTAGAAAACGCCAAGCAACAGCCCGGCCTGTCCACTCACGGACCTCGCCACAGCCCGCAAAGCCTCGCTCTCAATGGCCCCCTGGTCCCTGTCCGGTGATTCGCTGGCCTGAGCCCAGCATAATTAGTCCAGTCCAGTCCAGCCAAGCCTAGTCTGCAATAGTACTAACCAGATGGCCCTGTTGGCCCTGTTTTTGCTGCGTTTCTTGCTGTAGGGATGACTCCAGCATTGCAGTGTAACGATGAGGTAAGTCGGGGGATTGGCCTGGAGCTGCTGGCTGCCGTGACACGTCCACCGTAGAGCAAAAAAAAAATCTCACGATTACTGCTGCTGGGCTGCGTATCGTATTACTGCGGTAGTAGGTCGTATTTTTTTTCAGCTGCTGTGGACTTCTGTCGTCATACCCTCACTGATTTCGGCTCTTCGCCTTCTTTGTGCATTGTGCTTTAATGCAATGCATTATTCCGCGGTCCTCCTATGCAGGAATTCATACTAATACCTACCTATCGTTCATCATCCATAGTCATCAGCCATTTTGATATACGCTCTTGCATAGAGACTTACACTCGCAACACATCATGCTCTACGTGCTGCACAGGCAATGACTTACACCACGCATATCATTACACTCTGCATACCCCAATTCCATAGAGATCATCCCCGTCCTCATCCTTCTACACAAATCACCACCGGGAGAGCTGAAAATCCCCCCCTCTCTCTGCCAGCCACTAGCTCATAAACCGAGCTGTCACTAGACATGTGGTATTAGTAGTCCCATTACCGTAAACCATCATCATAGGGGCCCCTCCATCATCCGCATCATCAACTTCAACCCTGGACCCTGTCCAGCGCCGATCACCTCGCCCAAAAGGAAAAAAAGGCAACAACCACAGACGACCACGTATCCCCTTCCATCCCGTTATCTCTACATTACAAAGAGACAAGGCAAGGCAAAAAAAAAAAAAAAAAAAATAGCGAATGATAATAGGCAAACGATAAAAAAAAGCCATTGGCGTGCAGCCACCCGTTTGCCCATCGTTCGCCCGGCCCGATGCAGCTAAACCAAGATGAAAAAACTTGGATAAAACAAACTAGCAGACTCCCTTACATGCGTTGCGTTAATATGTACCTGAGCGTAAATATGTATGAAAATGGGGCAACGCATGAAAAGTATGTTCCGGAAGGTGAAATATCCGCAGGAATATACGAGCGCATCACCAACATCTTACTGCTTCCTCTTTCCCCCTCCCCCCTCTCTTTCAAGATAGACACGAGAGAGGCAAAAAAAGAGGATAGCTGCAGCTGTCTAGGCCCAAGACTAGATTCAACCCGGACACACTCTCTCCGCATGATGCCAGTTCATGCATCGCGTAGCTTCACTTTCTCTTTTTTTTTTTTTTTGCCACCAGCGAAAAGAGCAAACGACGCAGGTGCCAGCTCTGTCTCTTGAGTCCCCGTCTAAGCCATTAGCAGTAGCAGTAAGCAGCTTTAAACTTGTAATGATCCCATTTTGGGCCTTGTTTGGGATATAGGCGAGCGAGAAACGAGAGTGGAGATGGTGACAACAACACACAAAGAGGAGTAAAGCAAAGTGAGGCTGTTCTAATCTCCTAGCTCAACCGCGTCTAATTGGACCACACGCCGTGCTGTGATTCGCCTGTTCGCTTTGCCTCCTCCTCTCTCAATCTCCCCAGTCCCGAAACTCCATTACTTTGCATATACGGAGTTAAGAAACAACTAAAAAAAGAGTAAAAACATACAGTAATAATAGTAAACCACTGTAAAAAGGGACAAGACAAGACGTGCATGCATGGATGCATGTGCAGGTTACAGCAAGGCGAAAAATGGATGCTGCTGCTGTCCCTATCTTCATTGCCTTGCAAGACCGCCTGAAACAAAAAAAAAATGATCAATCGATCAAAAAGACCCGGTTTTACTAAGGATTCGCAACATGGCTTGGGCTTGTTGGACCGGTTTGCTGCAGGGTTCAGGTCAGATAGTCCAGCAACCTGGACGGAGATGGAGACAGACATGAAGATTTGAAATCGATCGAATCATCGAACGTGGATACAGCGCATGTATGTACGTGTTCATGTATGTTATGTGGGTGATCGAGAATCTGCAAGACATGAGTCGCAGGCAGCAGGTTGTGCAACTCGATAGGACTCATCGTGAAGCGTGATAGATGAGGTTACATGAGACTCTTGGGTGGTTGCACCTTGGATCAGTTTTTTTGTTTCTTCCTAGCTCCGTCTGCTATCTATGGCCTCATACTAGCTAGCTATCCAAGAATCAACCCAAGGGATAAAAAAAAAAAATAGAAAAGGGATACAAAAAGAGACAAAAATAATACTACAAGTTTGCACTCCCGTAGTAGTAGTAACTCCGGTCATTCACATGTCTAAACGCAGACACAGACGCAGACAGACACAGACACACAAGCAGGCAGACGGACAGACGCGGGCAAAAACTCCGTACTCACACACGTGCACTCACACTCACACTCACACTCGTCGCCTCACTCTCATCATACCTTGTACAGCAAGTCGAGGAACCCTGTCGCCAGATCAACAACCACCCCCTTGTTCGGCAGCGATCCCGCCACGCCGTACAGCGCCGCTGAGTCGCCCATTGCCTTGCCCTTGACCCCCTTGCCCTCCACCAGCCTGACCCTCTCCTTCTCGCGCTCCTCCTCCACGACCGTCTCCAAATCAGCCACCAGCCGCTCCCACACCTTCACTATCGGCATGGTCACTGCGACGTGGATGGCCGGTGGGCTCTGCAGCGCGTTAAGGTGCCAGCCCTTGGATGACATGCCGTCTGCGATATCGTACACGTTGAGCGTCTTGGACGAAAAGGCGACAACCGACACCAGCGGCCTGCCGATGAGCTCCAGCTCGCCGCCGAGCACGGGGCCGTTCTCAATCGCCTCGGCAATCTTCTTGGTGGCCCCCACAATCTTGACGCAGGCGTCCACGTAGCCCGCTTCACCCAGGCGCATCATGCTGGCCCAGCAGCCGGCAATCAGCGCTCCAGGCCGTGATCCTGCCAGGCCGGGCGAAGCGTAGACGCCGCCTGCCCAGTCGGGAGACACAAAGTACTGGTATGATCGCAGCTCGGCGTTGCGGTAGAGCACGGTAGAGCTGCCCTTGGGGGCGAAGCCGTACTTGTGCGTGTCGCAGCTGATACTGGTGACACCCTTGAGGCGGAAATCAAAGGGCGTCGACTCAAAGCCAGCCTTTTCGAGGTTGGCAATGACAAAGGAGCCGAGGCAGCAGTCCACATGAAGGCAGAGCTTCTTGCGCAGTGCGAGCTTGCTCAGGGCTGAAATGTCATCAATGATGCCGTGGGGGAAGTTGGGTGCAGAACCAACAAGCATAACAGTGTTGCGGTTAATGAGGCGTGAGACGCGGCGAATATCTACCTGATAAGAGGGAGCAGGGCAGTCTACGTAGTGAATCTTGATCTTGAAGTACTCGCCAGCCTTGCGGAAGGCCGTATGTGCGGTGGCCGGCAGGATCCTATACAATCATTAGTATACCATGCATACCTATACTATGCCATGCTTGCAGATGGCACTTACATCTCAGGCTCCGTAACTCCACGCTCATTGTAGGCCTTTTGGCGTGCTGACAGCACAGCCATCAGGATACTCTCAGTGCCGCCGGAGGTTGTCACTCCAGCAGCTCCGACCGGGGCATGGAACATGTTGAGCACCATGCTCACAATCTCGGCCTCCATCTTGCGCACGCCAGGGAAGACATCCGGGTGGATTGGATTGGCCACGGTAAACTTGCCAAAGGCCTCGGCCTGCAGCTTGAGCAGCTCGTCCTCGCCATGGTATACCGCGCCAGACACAAAGCCATCCTCCCAGCGCGTATGATCCATGTTGGCAAGGGCGTCAAGCTCTGCGCGTACCGCCTCGTCCGTCATGCCCTCCTTCGGCAGCGTCAGGTACATCGTCTGGCCGGGGGGCACCAGCTTGTTGGACATCTTCTCGAGCGATTCCTTGACCTTCTTCTGCACCTGGCCGCGCACGCCCGGCGCGCGCAAGAAGTAGCCATAGAGCGTCCGTTCAATGTCGCGGTACAGCTCGAGGATGGCGCCGATGATGCCTCGGCCCTTGAGCTTCCACCACAGCCGCCGGGTATACCGGAGCACGAAGAAGAAGAAGAGGATGTTCTTGAGGCTGCGGCAGAGGAAAAACAAGACGTCAGCAACAAACGGATCCATCGCAATTGCCGCAGAACTCACAGGTCCAGGTTGATCATGCTGAGGGAGAGCGCCTGGCGGCGGCGCTTGACGCTCTCCAGACTGCCGCGGAGGCTCTGAGGAATGCGCGAGCTCCCTGGCATCGCGGCGGTGTTGTTTTTCGTTCGTTCCGTCTATGCTCGTCTAACAGGACGCTGGAGCAGCAGAGCAGAGAGATCAATTCAAACAGGCCGGCATTGCACAACAGCAGAAGAAACGGAATTATCACTGCACGCAGCGCACCCAGGGCGGGGAGAGAGACAGGGCAGTAAGAGCGTGGAGGACAAGCTTTGACGGCCCAGCAGACAAACAGTTGAAGCAACTTGCCACTAACACGAGCTGCTCTACGTACTTGGATGTACATCCGGCCCGCGGCAAAGGTACCCCCGCCGCCAGATTACCGCTGCCGAGTACATGCTTTCCCGCAATCAAGTCGTCCAAGCAATCCATGATGCGCGTGTTCCGTCTTCCGGGAAAGAGCAAGTGGTCTTCGTCTCGAACCTGCCCAATCCCGCGCCTCGGCTGGCATGTATTGGCCCCGGAAAATACTCAATAGGGGATAGCGCCCTGATATGACGCCCGCCTTCACATGTTCCAGCGGGACGGCCGCTAAGCCGAGACGGGACTGAAGTGAAGGATAAAAAACCCGCGGACGCCGTGAGATGCAAACCCGGAGGACATGTTTGGTCTTTGTGAATGGGGGTTAGTTGTTTATAATCTGTCTTTTTTTGTTCCTCGCCAATAGGATTTAGAATCTAATAGATTTAGTAGTAGTATATATTAATGATTAGGTACTGATTACAAATAAATCACCGCAATGTCGAAAACTTGTACTGCACGCTATGTTTATCCAAGCTCTGTTGTAATCGGATGGAACCGTGTAAGTAGTCTGGGCTGGGGATTGAGTTTGCTGCTTACCCACTCGGCGCCATGCCATGTCAAACAGATACGAGTCCTCAGGCTGAATGCGGTCGAGAATATACGTGTCACCAAGTATTCGGCCATAGATTACAAAGTAACGTTGATTGTTGAGTTTTCGAAAGACGGGGGCATTGTCCCACCATCAAATTGCTCTATGCATTGTGCACTTGTACGTACTCGGTCCTTGTTTTCTATTGTCTTATATATCAGACATATTATCACACGTTAGTGGTAATAACATGCCACCTCATCTTAAAGCATCAGTCAGATAAGGCCTATGTCAAATCACTACTCCGACAAAGCACTTATATCCAGTATTCAAATAGAGTAGTATTATCAAAAAAGTAGCCAAGCAGCTGTAAGTAAAAGTACCCGCCCTTCCCCAATATCAACCCATCCTCCGCGCAGGACGAGTCCAATCAAAAAAAAAAAGTAAAAAAGACATAATTCATCAGCGTAATACCGTTTGCCTTATATATTGCCTCTCCTCCCCTTCCATTCCCCATCTCCCTCCTGTTGGTAACAAACATCTTCGTTTTTTCTTTAGATACTCCAAATCGCTTATTTCCATCCCTCCCCTGTATCATCTCTTTTTCAAATATTTTGTCAAATCTCTGTCTTCCAAAGCTGTCGACGACACAACACGTTGTCAGCCAAGATAAAACGCCGTGGATGTATAGACTCCAGGAAGGATATATGCTCCGAACGAACGCCGGGTAATTACGCAAGTGTGTCTTTTTTTTTTTTTTTTTTTTTTTTTTTTGCCTTTGTGTGTTTCCTTACCGCCGCCGCAGTCGCCCGCCTTCCATATTTCCCAAGTGTTTGTTTGTTCAATATATCTTTTATGCCCATATTTTGCCTCCCAAACCTCTTCTTTGCCTGTGGTATTTTTTTTTTCTCCTGGTAAATAATTTGGAATGCCTGCTCTCCGTTTAGTTGCCAAAAGCCGAGCTCCATTTCTTGTAGTAACTTGACGATTCGGTTTCGCAGCTGCCCTGGCCTGACTTGGCACAGCCCCAAAAGTAGACCACAAAGTCGCCGTCTTGGTATGAGTCGCCTTGGTCGGTGCGCGTATATGGGCCGAGTGTGCGCTGAGGCACGAGCGCCAGCTTCGAGAGGATGGTGGGGTGCCATTGAACAATGTGTTCCTGAATTTCCTGCGTTAGTTCTGTGTTCTTCTCTTCTCTCCGTTTGCTTGTTCTCAGCTTCACTCACCAGAGCATGTCTCTCGGCCTTTTGGAAGTTGTAGCTTCGGTACAGAGGGTCCATCCAAGTCTCGATGAAGAACTTGCTCCATTCGCTGTTTCTCACAATGACGCTCCCAGCCACCAGGCCTGACCTGTCCTGGCTGACGATGAGATCAACATTATCAGCCCTCAAGTGCGAGAAGGTTCTGATAATGCTGTCCGGAGGAACAACAGGGTAGTTCTTGATCATCAAGCTCTCCAGCTTCCTCTGGCCTAGAATATGCTCCTCCAATGACTTGTTGACATCCATGATGTAAGCGTCCTGGTCAAGATACCAGATAAACTTGCACTCAGGGAATTTGGTCAATGCGTGTCGCATAGCCATGAGCTTCGACCAGCTCTGTGGCGCTCCTTGAGTATCGTAGTCGTAGGCCTTGACGATAAATGCCTCGTATCCTGTATTATATACTGCGTGTCAGTCATTTCTGCGCATATTGGAACAATGGTAGAGCGTGTCTTGAGACAAGAAGCGACAGAGCAGAGAAATGAAGAAGAGGGGCAACCCACCATGCTTGGCCGCATACTGCTCTCGGTTCTCTTTGATTGTTTTTAGATAGGCATTATTGTATGAAGTCGGGTCAATGACTGTCACGATCACAACTGGCGGCTGGCCTGAAGGCACACGCTCGCGATCGGGGCGAGGAACGCTTGGATTTGAAAACAGCCAAAGCAGCGCAAATATCGCAAACGCGACAATGCCAATGGTCCTGAGCCGACTCCTTCGCAAGCCGGGCAGTCTCGTGGATCTGGGTCGGAAGGGAGGCGGGTTGGAGCTCTTGCGAGCAGGATAGGCGTAGTGCATCTTGACGGTTCGAGGGGGGTATCTCGTATCTCGTATCCCCAACGCAGCAGCCTGTTTTGCCAAGGATTTGGATCGATTGAAGCGGTTTCTTTCGAGTCTTTCTTGTCTCGTCTCGTCGCAGTGTATTAAGTCAGATTGTGCAGTCGAATCGCTAAATTGCAGAGGTGGCAGGATGCGAGAGTCGCTTCAAGGCGTCTTCTATCGTCCTGAGACCAGCTGTGCGACGACCGATAAGGAGAGCGAGCGGAGGCCGGTCCGTGAAAGCCACCGTCTGCAGCGTCCGTCGACAGAAGCTCGTGCGAGAAAAAAAAAATCAATAAAATCAAGAACCCAAATCGAATCGAATTAAACGAGTGGCGGGATGATTGTTACGGGCCGCTGCGAAAAAAAGGCGATTTCGCGCGCGGTGAGGCGATGGCGAGCGACGATCCCTTATGACATTTGTACTGCTGCTATTATTAGGGGTCTCTTTTTTTCGGTCAGTGCTAGCTGGCCTGGAACACGAGGTGCCGGCGCCGGGAGTACGAATCGCCGGCCCAGCCAGTGCTTGCAAACGGCGCCCTGTCCTGGCGGCGTCGCCTCGTATTTTTGCTAGCACTGCATACGGACTCAGGCGCCGAAGCTGACGGGCTAGTACCAAGGAGGAGATGTGATTCAGGCGTTATCGCAGAAACGGGATGAGGCTGATAAGGGCGAGGCTTTTTCAGAATTATAAAGTGTACTTTGTACCTCGTGTTAGGTGGCATACCTCTACCTACCTTAGTAGTAGCTAGATGTAAAAGTCGAAGCAGTATCTAATCTACCTGCCATAACGACATGGTTGATTAGGTACATGACACCTAAAGGACACAATAATTGAAATGGCATAATGGTTGCATTGAAATAGGAATTATAATAAGTTATAAATTATACAGTCAACACTCTATTTAACAAAATGTGCCGGGCTGTCCAGAAGATGCTGCTTAAAGGTAGGTGTACTATGGCGTACGGAGCAGATACTCGCTGGAATCGCAGTGTCTTGAATCCCCAAGGGGCTTCTCGAGCACGCAAAAACGCACCGGCAAATCTCATACCATGCCAGCGGACAAAGAACCAAGACGGCCTTTGCCCAAGGCAATGGTAGAGCGTCGCTATTTGCACGCAGACTAGTTGGCTTGACACGGAAGAGCGAGTTCGAGACAACTTAAGAGTGTGCAAAACGTTGGGATATCGTCAACATAAGGGTGGAAAGCAATGGTAGATCCGCATGGAAGGCAGCAAAGTTTCATCATTGGTCCTTCCTCTCGTCCTCATCAAGGTCACCGTCATCGTCGTCAGCGCCGACATCCAAGACTCTCTCACTCACATTCTTCAGCACTCGTTCACTGAGCTTCTTGACCCCTTTCCATATTCCCATCAGAGCGGTAAAGGCCCCGATAAGGACAAACAGAATGCTGATGTTTTCAACTCTTGCTCTTCCGCCTTCCTGGCGTCGCCCCGTCATGCTGCGTAGGTTCCACCAATGCCACGGCGAGACGGCGAGCATGGATTTGAAGATGCCGACGAGCCCAAGGGAGAAGAAGCCTTTTGTGAAATGCTCCACCCATGTCGTCGGCGGCTCCCAATCTGGCTCCTGAAGCGCTTCAATATCCGTCACCACGCTCGTAACGGTTTCGCTGATTGTGCCGACGGGATCAACCCAAAGATTGATGAGCGGGTCTGCCAAGAACCCCAGAAAGAATATGCTCACAACAAGTATAGCCACCGTCAACCCGGCCTGAGCCCATTTGCTACTTAGCATCGAGGCCCAATGGAGGCGCACCAGTCGATAGGAGAACTTGCACGTTGGGCATTGCCAGTAGTTTCTTTGGGCCGTGGGGTTTGATAGCCGCCATGAATTGAGACATCCCTCATGCACATATTTCTGCGATCCCTTGCACTTGCAGGGGGACAAAAGCCTTCCTAGCTCGGCGTCATCGGATACGTATACCGGCTTGCTCGAATTTGAAGAGTATTTTGGTTCCACGACATCGAGGCAAATACGACAGGTTCGTGGCTTGTATCGCCTCTGCTTGTGCGTAGCGTCTGGCGGCGGCTGACTCTGAGCTTGTGCAGATGCATGCTCTCTCTCGTTGTCAGATGCCATCCACTCATCTGGATACGTCGTAAAAGTCTTGTCGTGAACCGACGACTGATACGGCGTTCGGGCTCGCTCGCCAAACCAATCCATCACGGCTGCAATTTCTCTCCAAGTAGCAGTAAGCAGTTGCGGGGTCAGCTTTCGACGCGTCCAAAAAGACAGAAAGTCAGAAATAGCCTCTCAACCAGCTGGTAAAGCAATAAGTAGTATCAAGAAGAAGAAGGATGACAAAGGGAGAGCAGCTGGTAGCTTCACATGGTACGAAGTAGTAGTACCTGGCGAATTGTCTGGTCAGGCAGCGGTGCGGGAAAGGAAGAAGAGCGACGCGTCAGGTCTTCACATTCATAGCAGTAGAAGAGGCCACTTCATCGATTTCCGCATCACATTCCATGTAGCCCAGCTAGCCGAGTTCTCCGGCTGCGTGACTGCGGAAAAGGATTTTTTCTCTGGCGGAGTTTGCACGACGAGAAAAGCTCAAGGACCAAAAGTGGTAGTGCTGGAGGTTCCATCAAAGCTCCCCCCCACCGGAACTCGGCAAAATAAAAGCTCCGCAGCCAGCCCACTGCCTGGCAAGCTTGACGCGCAGCTCAGTGTGCCTGCTGCCGCCAGTGGGATTCCACTGTGTTGCAGCAGAGCAGCTCGGGTCAGAATAGCTTCATCAACACTCGAGAAGAAGCATTTGGCGCACCGCATATCAAAGCAATTGACCCGATAGATACTCGGCAGGCTTCTAGACATGGCTGACAGATACTCCTTCTCTCTGACCACATTCTCGCCCAGGTACGCAGGCTGATGTCATCTCCATCTCCATCTCCATCTCCCAAAAGACCCCTCTACTGACCTTGTTCCCTCGACAGCGGCAAGCTGGTACAAATCGGTACGCATAGCCCTTGGCAACCTGACCCATCATTCGAACTATCCAGATGGTCATGCAGTTGGAATGGTTTGGAATAGGGCTGACATGCTGATTTCTGTCTCGCAGAGTATGCGCTGAATGCGGTCAACCAGGGCATCACTGCTCTGGGTATTAAAGGTATGGCTTGCCAGCGCAGCGAACAAATGACCAGCTAGCTAATCAGATGGGACCTACAGCCACGAATGGCATCGTCCTCGCTACCGAAAAGAAATCGTCCTCTCCCCTCGCCGACCAGAGCAGTCTGTCCAAGATTAGCCACATCACTCCCAACATCGGCACCGTATACTCCGGCATGGGACCCGACTACAGAGTACTAGTCGACAGAGCGCGCAAGGTTGCACACACGGGCTACAAGCGTATCTACAACGAATACCCTCCTACCAGAATACTCGTGCAGGATGTGGCCAGAGTCATGCAAGAGGCCACCCAGTCAGCTGGTGTTCGACCATATGGAGTCAGTATGCTGGTTGCCGGCTGGGACGAGGGCATCGACCCCGAAGAGGAGGAGATCGAGATCAAGGAGGGCGAGGAGGTGAAGAAGACAAAAAAGACGGGAGGAGTTCACAAGGGAGGACCCATGCTGTACCAGGTTGACCCCACGGGCAGCTATTTCCCCTGGAAGGCCACGGCCATTGGCAAGAGTGCGACCAAGGCCAAGACCTTTTTGGAGAAGAGATATTCCGAGGAGCTGGAGCTGGAAGATGCTATTCACATTGCTCTGCTGACGCTCAAGGACAACATTGAGGGTGAAATGAACGGTGATTCTATTGAGATTGGTAGGTCTTCTCCCCTTGCATGATATACACTGCGATTGGCATTTGTGTGATTCTGACAGCTCATTACTTTTTTAAGGCATTGTTGGACCCCCAGTTCACCATCTGCTGGGTGTTGAAGGCGTTGAGGGTGCCACTGGCCCCCGGTTTAGAAAGTTGACTCCCCAGGAGATTGAGGATTACTTGTCAAGTCTATGATAGACATACCCATGCTCTGAATAATGATACAGCAGGCTTTGATGTATACCAATGAGACATAAAAGCTTAATAAACAAAAAGAATTTGGCACGATAGAGGCTTACTTTATGCTGGCTACCCCTTGTCGTCGAAGCCACAGGGCCAATTCTAAAGCAAAGAGTGCGTAAAAGCGTGACCGCTTCTTGAATGTGAAATGGCGTGCGCTCGAACGCTCGTAGAACAGACAAACAAATATGCATCTTTCTCCAGTTTCTATCCTTGATTTGAGCTTTAGCAAACTGCTGTGGCAACTCATTTATGCGTTGGTCGTTAGAATAAAAGATGCCAAGTCTAATATAGACATGCCTATGCTCTGGATAATGATATACAGGCTTTGACGTAGATAATGAGGCATAAAAGCTTCATATACAAAATTATTTGGTACGATGGACGGGTACTTCAAATCAGTTGCCTCTCATGCAAGCTGGACCCAGTGCTAAAACAGAGAGAGCAATAAAGCGCCAATGCTTCTTGCATGTGAAGCAACACACACACACGCCCGGATGCTGCTGAATAGAGCAATCCAAATAAACATATCCAATTTCTCCTTTCCCCCCCTTCAGTAGGCTCTGCTGCGACAAAACCATTTATGCTGTAGCGGTCAGAATGAAAGACGCTCGCGGACCAGCCGCCACACCCACAATCTCATATCCATCTGCAATCAGGAATGGAACTCTCGTCCATGTCTCTGCTCTTTCAACTTCTTTCCCAAGCCCAAGCTGGCCATTAAAATTCTCACCAATCACATAGATTAGTCCATCCAGGGTCAGTGCAATGGCATGAGCTTCTCCTAAGGCAACATCCACGACGTCTTTCCCACCGTCGACTTCCGTATAGTTGGGCACGCCCGACAGCTCTTGAAAGGCATGCCCTCGACGACGAGTCTGAGAGCTACTTGCTGATGTTTTTGAGGCTGCCGATGGCGGAGAACAGCCCCAGACGTAGACGCTGCGGCTGGTGCTCGTCAGCGCCGCCACAGCAGTTCCGCCGGCGGTGACGAGCTTGACTGGGTCATCGGCCGACGCGATGTCATTGAGGTCGGGTACCGGGCCCGGCTTATCAGATGGTCTGTAGGGCTCGGTTGACCGGGTTAGTGGGACACGAAGTCCGGTGTATGTCGGGGGAAGGGGAAGGGGAAGGGGGGCAGGGCAGGGCAGTTTTCTACCCTACTTGTTTTTTTTTTCTTTTCTTGGCTTACAGATCTGGCGTGTTAGTGTCTCTTCCGAGACAAGCTTCAAAGCGAGAGTCCCCAAAAGTAGAGACCGAGCCGTCAGAATGGAGGATGACGAAGCCGGTGTCGAACGCAGCGACTTGCGTGGCTGCAGGGTGGCAGTCGAAGATGGACTCAGGCTGGGCGCCGGCTCTTCGAGACGATAAGGACGAGTACTTTACCAACTTGTTGCTGTCATTGTCGTCGCCATCCTTGTCGTGGACAATGGCTAAAACTTCCCCGGAGGCAGCTTCGGCTGACGTGTAGAGAAACTCGGCCTCGGCTTCTTCCAGGGTTTCGGGGCCTAGGCCGGCAACGATGAGGCCCCCATCTCGATGAACTGCAAAAGGACCAGTTGTGTTAGTATAAGCGAAATCGGAGCGTGTTTTGCTTGCTTCAGACGGAGTTAATATAATGTGAGTTATTATATACCGATGGTGTAAGTGAGTCGAGAGACTGGTCGTTTGATAGTCGTTGCAGAAAGAACTTTTGTAAAGCGAGGGAGGTCATGAGGCTCCTCCTCCTTTGAGATTTGGGCATCTTGACTGGCGTAGCGGTTGATGGAGAGCTGGTGCCAGGCGTTGAAGCCTGCTGCGAAAAGGTCCATGGATCGGATACGCGGGTTCGCCAGTTACATGGTTAAAAGTGGCTGGTGGATCAGGAAGGGATATCGACAGTAAAGCCAATTGGCCTTTTTTTTTTTATGAACTACAAAGAGTCCTGTGGGTGATAAAACGAGGCTGCCTAGTGACTAGCTTCGATGCTACGACACCATTTTGGCGATTGGGCTGCAGAAAAGGACTGCTTTTTTTTTGTTTTCAGCAGGATAGAGAAACGGCAACTATTTACAATCCTGGCATCGAGAGAGGCTGCTCGGACAGATTCAATTGATGCCTGCAGATAGATTGAAACATGAGGCCACTTGGGAAGCGAATCTCAATTGGGCAGAAATGCTACGTCGCACGCAATCGACGGCTCTTTTACGATTGCGGCGGGCCTCTCTCTTGACTCTTTCTGTATCCTTGATGCTACATTGGAATCTTCTCGTCGCCTTGAGGTAAATATTTACACGCATCCTTGGCAGTCATCTGCTCTGCTGCGTGCAAGCATTGGGTGTAAGTCGACTGGCATATTACTCCGGGCCGTTAACCTGGGGCGTATAACTCCACTAGCACGGGATTATTTATAGCGAATCGTACGGCGCTAGGCTCTGTGATTTCACGGCCTGTGAGCCATATCCGAATGATGACTCTTATGACTCCCCTGGGCTGCATAAGAGCACGGAACACCGCGGGCGGTAGATCGGCAGTAAGGGCGTCTGTTCTGGCGAGTTCCTTAAATGATAAGATCCGTGATGGTGGGTCGATAATTCCCGAGCAGGTGGAGGAAGTGCCGGCCGAGTGTGGCTTGTACATGGTATCGAGATGGATGGTTGGCTGTATTAGACGAGGTGCATTTTCAATTACATCTACAGTCACAGTCACAGGCTGTTGCGTCTACATTGCTGTGACAATAAAATTGCAAGTCGAAATGGGAATTAACTAAAGATGCGTTCTTTTTTAAGTTCTTCTCTTCAATATGCTGCTGAGTGTTCAAGTTGTTAACAGCTCCAGCGTTCTTAACTTTAGCCGGAACTTTGGTGATCCTTAACATTGGCAGTGAAAGCTCGTCCTGTCAATCCATATTAAAAAAGCACGCATTGTGTTCTCATGCTAGCCGAATCCTTCCGCAACCGAGTGCTCCGTAATTACTAGGCTCTTCCAAAAAGAAAAAGAAAAAGAAACATAAAATTGTCGCAGCGCCCAAACATGCCTTGTGACCACCCGTCGATTGATTGGCCTGCCGGGTAAAGCGTCTTTTTGAAACACGAAATAATATCGCTCGCAGGGCCGCCGACATGTCAGTCTAACTGCCTTGGTCTGATACGTGACCCAGTCGGGAGGCAAGCAGCGCTCGTGGGGCGGAAGAAACAATAGAATTTGCAGTTTTTTTGTATAGGAATTATCATCTGGCATTACTAAATCGTCATGGTGAGGCCATCATGATTGGCTGTTAGGCGTATGTAGATATTTATTAGGCAGCACGTTTACGTTTCTTCAACAGAGCTAACAACGCCAGCCTTATTTTGGTCCGCTAATATCTACGTCTACATACTGTAGCAGGGTGCGGTCATATCTACGCCAACAAAAGACGTCCAGAGGGCGAAAGGATTGAAGTTACTTTGGGGGCAATGTTCGCTGCCGGTGTAACAGCCCAGTGTGTAACCGATAGCCAGAACCACCCAAAGAGAAAAGAGATAAATTGAAGAAATAATTGGCCCAAGCTCTATACAAGCTCCGTTTGTTGAGTTGGGCGCCTATCGCTTCAAAGTCTGTTGCGGCCTCCCGCTGATTCGAGTGTAACGAACAATCATGTCGATGTCGATGTCGATGTAGCCAAAGCCAAAGTCGTATTTAAGGCGCATAACACAGGCCTCGTCCCCCACTCGTCATCGCATTGCGTCCTCGCCTCCAACATCTTTATTACTGCAAGCTGAGATTTACTATCGATTTGTCCCAGCAACCACTACTACGAGGCCTGCAGCCCGTCCCACCTTCGGCGACGCCTCAGCTGTTGACGCCTCGGGCTGTCCTTATGCGCCTCTGAGCTGGGATTATGCTACCCACCGCGCGTACCAAACGACATGACTTACTTGCCTAGTTGGTAGTCACACGCATTTCAAATCAGCCTGTCCGTTTGCTTGGTTCGCAGCAGTCGATCCGTCTTATACAGCAGGGCCACATGCGCCTTCACCCCCCCCCAGGGCTACCCCGCAACAAGCTCTACGCCTTGTGAAGTGTGAAGCATACTTGTAATATCTCTCGAGCTAGGGATCCGGCCGGCGGCCCTGCTTTCTCTTTCGGGCAACCTTGGAAGCAAAAAGCCATACCGCCTTTTCCCTTTCCGTGGTGATTGCGTCTGGAACACACGTCAGGTTGCCATCCTGGAGCCTGTGGCCTCGTCGAGGTGGTTGTTGCCTGAGTCACACCCGATCCGCAGCTGCGGGAACGCCAAAGCACCGCCGTCTCATGTGGCGCTCTCCGGCATGCAAGTTAGCGGCGGAGGGCCTGGCATCTGGTGGCTCGGCTTCGGGACCTGCTCCGGGCGCGCTTCCCAGGGCCCTGTCGTCGATGCGTCGTTCGTCTGGTGGTGACGTGACGCCGGCCAGTGTCGATTCAGATTCAGACCTGTCCGGATCGCGGACGCCTGGAGGGCGTGCTGTGGGCGATGCACCCCTGGATGGCGAGGCTAGTCACAGCATCGAGAAGTGGGCGGGCGTTGCTGATGATGCTGGCGCCGGCGCTGGCGCTGGCGTGGACGAGGCTCTTATGCCTGGGGCCGATATTAGAGACGCCGCGTCCACCCAGCTGGTTCTGGGCCCGGGAGGCCAGGCTGAAACTCCAAGTGGCAATGGAGAGCAAGCAATAATGGCGTCGAGAGCTTACCAGCTTGAGATGCTCGAGCAGAGCCTCAAGCAGAATGTGATTGTTGCTGTAAGTGGGAGTTTTCCAGTTTCAACCAGTGACCAGTTTTCATGTGTCGATGTCACTGTTTTGAAATTGAAATATGTTGTTCTGACCAAAGAGTGGTGGTTGAGAGGTGTAGATGGACACGGGCAGTGGCAAAACTCAAGTGTAAGTCGAAATAGACTTGCGTCGACTGACATTAGCCCTGACCGATCCCCGCTGACTTGAGCTTGCATCAGGGCTGTACTTCGTATCAAAGCAGAATTGGAGAAATGCGACCCGGAAAAGGTGAGCTACTATTCATAGCTTTATGCTAGGAGTTATGCAACCTCATGAAAGAATAATGGGCGCTCATAAGTCATCTCTCAGATCATCTGGTTTATTACGCCAACTGTTTCGTTGAGTGCTCAGCAGCATGTAGTACTGAAGCTGCAGATCCCCTCTGTGCCCATGAAAATGCTGGCTGGCAACCGCCATCTGCCTACTTGGGGGCAGGACATCTGGAGTGCCCTTCTGGAGAAGACTCGAGTTGTCATCACTACACCCCAGATTCTCCTGGATGCTCTCGACCACGCGTACATCAACATGGGACACCTGGCACTGATCGTATTCGACGAAGGTATGCGTTCCCGTGTCTTCCAGAAACAGAGAAACAAAAGGCAGTTTCCCTTGCTTTGAATGTTTTGAATGGCTGACATATTTTGGTCCTGATCTAGTCCATAACTGCATTGGCAAAAACCCTGGCGGCAAGATCATGCAGAACCATTATCATCCATGCCTGCTGGCTGGCAAGAGCGTGCCCTCGATATTGGGCTTGACAGCAACCCCCAGCATTCAGTCCAACGCCACAGATCTCCCGGTTTTGGAGCAGCTGATGGATGCAAGATGCATCTCCCCCACTCTGCACCGTGATGAGCTCGTCAAATGTGTCAAGCGACCCAACATCCAGCATAAAATCTACCTGCCTGCCGAAGAACACTCTACTCCTGCCATGGAATCTCTTCATCAGGCTTACAGTGATCTAGATATCAATACAGACCCTTTTGTAATGTCGTTGATAGTAGAACCTTCGGAAAAGAATCAGCGTTTGCTGGAGAAAACGATTCAGAAGCGTGACACCTTCACGCAAACTCAGATGAAGACATTCTGCTCGCAGTCGCAGGGGGTATGCCAGCAGCTTGGGCCTTGGGCTGCTGACCTCTTCATCTGGAAGAGCATATCGTCTTATCTTGACAAAGCTGATTCGGGCGACCTGTTTCTTGACCAGTGGTATCAGTGTCGTGACCGTGAAAAGAAATATCTAGCCGACATCTTTCGCCGAGTCGACATCAAGCCTCCTCCCAAGACCCCGCAAGACATAAGCGATATTTCAGACAAAGTTCTTATGCTCTTGGAAGAGCTCTTGTCAATGGATGAATCGAACACGGTGGGAATCATCTTTGTCGAAGAGCGGGTCATGGTGAAGATGCTCGCCGAGATCCTCTCCATAAACCCCGCCGTCACAAAAAAGTACAAAATTGGCACCATGGTTGGATCTTCCAGTTATTCATCGAAGCGAAAGGTCGTGTATGACTTTGGAGAAAAGGGGGATATCAAGGCCCTGCAGAATTTCCGCTCTGGCAAGATTAACCTGCTCATTGCAACCTCCGTCTTGGAAGAGGGAATTGACGTCCCTGCCTGCAATCTAGTCATCTGCTTTGATGTCCCAAAGACTTCAAAATCATTTATACAGAGGCGCGGGCGGGCGCGAATGAAGGACTCGAAACTTGTCATTTTCTTTGACCAAGATAACCCAGCTTTGCAGAAATGGGATGAGAAAGAAGAAGAGATGAAGAGGCTTTTTGAAGACGAACAGAGAGAAATTCAGAAACTAGAGATGATGGAAAATTCCGAGAGCCCAAGCAGCATATGTTATACTCACCCATCGACTGGAGCGAGACTCGACTTTGACAATGCCAAATCGCACCTCGAGCATTTTTGCAGGGTGCTATCGCCGACAGAGTTTGTTGACAGCCGGCCAGATTACATTATTCACAAAGACCCGGATTCTGTTGCCTTGACTGCCACTGTTTTGCTTCCGCCGTTTATACCCGTGGACCCGAGGCAGTATAACAGTTTGTCTTCGTGGAAATCAGAAAAGAATGCCACCAAAGATGCCGCCTTCCAAGCCTACATGGCCCTGAACGATGCCGGGCTCCTGAACGAAAATCTATTGCCGTTCAAGGCTGATGAGATCCCCGGTATCGATACTCGAGCATCTGATGTGGCTGTTGAGCCCACGATGAAGCCATGGCATCATATCGCCCCTGCATGGCGAGAAGCCGGCGACAAATGGCTATACTCTATTACTTTCTCTGAAGAAGATGGCCAGGTAATTGACGAATATGAGATGCTGCTGCCTGTAAAGCTTAATCAACCTCCACCTCTGCACTTGTTTCTCGAAAGAGGCCATAAGCTGGAGCTGCGGTTCACCGAAGGGAGGCCTGTGCCGCATGACCAGGTTGCGTCTTTGCCAGACCATACGTCAACTCTCCTCGCGCTGCATTTCTGCCATAGGTGGCCTAAGGATGAACTTCACAACGGAGAACGAGAACACGTGGTACGAATTTGGGCAAAAGGCAAATCGCTCTCAATGGATCTAATCGGAAACGTTGAGTTTGATCCGTTCGATGAAGATGTGAAAAACGGACAGTATCTTATACGAGACAACATCAACTCTCCCTATATATACAAGGATATAATCGAATGCAAGCCGTCTATAAGCCTGGTGCAGAACGCCTTTTACGGGTATGAAAAGGCCCCCGAAAAGGGGCCTTATCTCGTGCTCAAGAAGTGGACACGGAGAACTGATTTCCTGCACCGCATGCAGGGGGACCCTCAGAAAGAGCAAGCTAGCAGCAGGCCTTACTCGCGGGTGTATCCCATGGATTGGGCAATGGTTGATTCAATACCAGCGAGGCATGCAATGTTTGGTATGATGATACCCACGATTATACATGAGCTGGGCGTGATGCTCATGGCCAGGGAGCTGGCCACCACTGTTCTTGAGCCAGTCGGGTTATCGAACTGGGGTTCAGTTAGAGAGGCTATATGTGCGCGGAGTGCTAATGAGCCGCTGAATTATGAGAGAGTAGAATTTTTGGGCGATTCTATTCTCAAGTTTTGCACTTGCATACAAGCTGCTGTTACCAGTGAGAGGACCTCCCAATTGCGACGAATTCCTTGGTTTCTACTACCCTTTTTCTCTTGCTAACATGATGTTGCCTAGATCCCGACTGGCCTGAGGGCTACCTTTCATACTGGAGAGACCGACTTATCTCTAATGTAAGACTATACCGAGCAGCAGTCGACTTTCGACTGCCTAGGTACCTTGTCACAAAGCCTTTCACAGGTCAGAAGTGGCGCCCGTTATATTTGGAGGACATCCTACAGGAGGACATTAATGCTCCTGCAGCCGAGAGGAGGCTGTCGACTAAAACACTCGCAGATGTGGTTGAAGCATTGATTGGAACCTCTTATACAGAGGGAGGTATCGCCATGGCAGAGAAATGTATCGCCTTGTTTCTCCCGGAAGTCGAATGGGATGGTGCGGAAGAAGGTAGAAAGATCCTTCTGAATAGAGTGCCGCCGAATGATCCCCTTCCACCGATTCTGGAGCCCCTGGAGAGGCTACTTGGATATACCTTTCAGCGGAAGGCTCTTTTGACAGAGGCTTTGACGCACGCCTCGTACGTGGCGGACAACGTGGTGGACACCGGCAAGCGATCCCTCGAAAGGCTGGAATATCTGGGCGATGCTGTTCTTGATCACATTGTTGTTACCAAAATCTTTAAAGTGGTGCCGGAGCTACCCCATTATACGATGCACACACTGAAAACAGGCCTGGTGAATGGCGATTTTCTCGCTTTTATGACGATGGAGCACGGCTTGAAGACCGTCGAGACTGTCGTGACGGACGAAGGCGACGTGGGGCACGAAGAAACGCATACTTACCTATGGCAATTTATGCGGCACGCAGCGAATTCCATCGGGATAGAGCAGTTGGCGACTGTGACGAGACATGCGGCCTTACGGGGCAAGATTATCGACGCCATGGAGAACGGCACGCACTATCCCTGGGCTCTGCTGGCGGCACTGAATCCAAAGAAGTTTTACTCTGATTTGTTTGAGGCGGTGCTTGGCGCGGTATGGATCGACTCTGGGTCGCTGGAGGTGTGCGAGGATGTGTGTGCTCGGTTTGGGCTCATGAAGTACTTGGATCGGCTGCTGCGTGATCGTGTACACGTGCAGCATCCGAAGGAAGAGCTGGGCAAGTGGGCGAATTCCGAGACTGTGGTTTACGATTTTCATACGGAAGACATTGCCGAGTCTCCTGGCGACAAGGAGTTCTTTTGTAAGGTTGTGATTGGGGAGAGGGTGGTGGTGGAGGCTCGGGGAGGGGTCAATAAGGAGGAGATTAAGACGAAGGCTGCGACGGAGGCGTTGAAGATTTTGGTGGAGGAGAAGAGGCAGAGAGATGCGGAGGCCAAGGCCAAGGCCGAGGCTGAAGCTGAAGCTGATGGCGATGTTGTGATGGGTGAAGCGAGTGTGGGTTTTGATGATGTTTGAGGATGAGCATTTTTGATGTATATGTTTGACGATGCTATGCAAACGAAAACGTTTTTGGAGAAGACTTTTTGTTTTTGGGATATATAAAAGGGAGCTATAGACGAAAGCCGTCGTCTTATATGCTAGATTGCTTTACTAGATAGACATATTTCACTTCTTGAGCGATGCTCTCCACTTTTGAGATGCTTTACAAATCATATAGAAAGGCCGACAAATAAACAGCCTCTTTATCTTGTATTACCCAAACCAAGTTTGGTTTTGCTTTCTCTAAAAAAAGTATTAAGCGTACTTCTTCATTTCTTCCAATATCAGATCCACCATCCATTCTAGAATCTTGTCCATCTCACCATCTACGCCACTCCCACTCGGCACCCTGATTGCCTCTTGCTCCAGCACATCAGCCTTGTACTCACCCTCTACATCCCCATCCTGAAACATCCACGAATGCTCCGCCACGTAATTGGGCCAGACAATCTTGTCCACGTATCCCGGCGGATCGGCCCAGAAGCCCTCCAGCGTGACGTATCCATCGCGGGCCTCACGACGAGCCTTGGCCTGGGCGTACGAGGCGCGCAGGAAGATTTTGATGTCGAGATGGGGCTGGATGGCGGACATGGAAGGCGGGTAGAGGAGGAAGCCGTCCAGGATGCAGAGATGGAGGGCGGACGTGGCCAGGGGGTGGGTTGAGGGGAGGAGGGAGGAGACTTTGGATTTGAGGGCTGAGATGGTGGATGGGGGGACGGGGCATTCGCCGACGGAGTTTTTGTCTTGGTAGGAGTCGAGAGTTGGCTGAGAGGAAGGAGTTTGTCAGTTGGTTAGTTGATGGGAGTTGGTTGAAAAGTGAGGATTGGAGGAAGAGATGAGGTTGTGATGGCATACGGGAAAAGCGGCGTGTTGGCGGATGTAAGAGAGAGACTCGGCCATGGCGGGGATGTCTATGGACTCGGCGCAGTCCCAGTCTAGGAGATCATCCTTTTTGGGGAGCCTGGAGTTTTTGCTTGTTAGCGTATATAGAAGCAAGATATAAGGGGGGGAGGCATGAGAGTTGCGAAGTGAGAAGTGAGAAGTGAGTGGTAGCAAGTTCATATTCACTCAACACAAGACAACACAACACAGTAGGGGGAAAGAATCTCACTCCGTCTCGGGCCTGTAAAAGTCATCTTCGTGGAGGATAAACGTGCTGGGGAAGATGTCGCGCAGAAGCCGGGCGAGCGTTGTTTTGCCGCTGGAGGAGCAGCCTGAGAGGGCCACTATGAGGGCCTTTTTGTCTGCCATGGCGGTGGTGAGGAGGAACGGCGTTATGGATTTCAGGGCGATTTATAACAGACTCGGAGGATTCGTAGATTCACATGAAAGATAGTAGAAGCACGCGCGGTCTTTAGCGCTGGATTAGCGGCCGAAGGTGGGGGTTGGAGGGGCTTTACAGGGCGGGCAGGTCGCCGTATTCCGGCGAAGGAGCGCTATTGCTGGTGTTTTTACAGGGCAGTTATTGAAGATGATACAGCGCACATATGCACCAATAAGCTCGGGCTAGTGGCGCTTTTTTTCCTTTTTTTGCTCCCAAGACTTGAAACCTGCATGTCCCAGATCTCTTACAACTCCTGAGCACCACCGCCTTGAGATTCTGCCTCTCATCTTCTCTCGCTCGTCCTTTACTCACCAATTTACACCAAAGCCACCACCGTATACAGCAAATCTGCGCTCGCCGTATCCAACAGTCAACTTCTTCACGCTCCCTTCCACCCCGCCATGGCTTCCCCCGACCAGGCCACCCAGACGGGCGTCATCCTCACCACCGCCCTCGCCAGTGTCATCACAGGCTACGTGTTTGGCATTTACACCTCTAGAGGATATCTCATCTCTCCAGCGCTAGCCGAAGAGCGACGAAAGTACCGAAACGACCCTGTCGAGAGCGAGGAGAGCGACGTGGACGAGGGCGATGCCATACTGGACCATGCTCCGAACTGGGCGAACGGGCTGGACGCGGATATGAGACAGGGACTCAAGTTTAGAGACTCGGGAGTGGCGGAGAAGAGGAGCTTGATGGAGGATACTAGCGAGGAGTGTAAGCTGGTGCTGGTTGTGAGGACGGATCTGGGCATGACCAAAGGTACGACTCTTATATTATCTTTCCCTGTTCTTTTAGCTGGTGTATTCTAACCCAAATCATCTGTCACAGGCAAAATCGCTGCGCAGTGCTCTCACGCCACTCTCGCCTGCTACAAGGCCCTCGCGCGCGCCGACCCGGCCTCCCCCGAACGCAAGCTGCTCGCCCGATGGGAGCGCTTCGGCCAGGCCAAGATCGCCGTCCAGGTCAAGAGCCAGGCCGAGATGCTGGAGCTGCGGGGCAAGGCCCGCGCAATGGGACTCACGGCCGAGGTGATTCAGGATGCGGGCCGGACGCAGATTGAGGCGGGCAGCATGACGGTGCTGGGAGTTGGACCGGCGCCGAAGAGCTTGGTGGACAAGGTTACGGGCGGGCTGAAGCTGTTGTAAGGAGTTGTCTTTGAGGAGACACACACACACACGCACGCACGCACATACACATATATACGGGATATCATTGCATATGGTTTTGATTTATGGGTTGAAGAGAAGATGTGCGGGCATTGTTGCATCAACGGCGTCTAGGCGACAGGCTGCAAAGAATTTTTTTTTTTTTTTAGCCAAGATAGGTAGGATTCTATGTATGGGTTTAAACAAGATAAAATACGATACATTGGGAATAGGAAAAAAATAGAGAGTTTTGACGATTTCATGACAAGATGTTGTTCCTCTATCGATATACATGATCACAGCCTTTAAGTTTCCATTGCACGCGCAACTTTTGTCTATAATGCCATGGGTATTAGTATATACTACGTTTTGATATGTACCATCTGCTACAATTACTCCTTCTTTGCAAACCGCGACAGCGCCGGCCCCAGATCCTCCTCTACCTCCTGTCGCTTCTTGTCGTTCTTCTTCTGCTGCTCCTTCCACAGCTCGTCCACCCGCATCCTCTTCTCGTCGATGATATTCCTCTTGCGCTGCTTGCGCAGGTACTTCTTCAACGCGCCATTCTTTCCTCTCGCGCGGTTGCGAATCTCCTCTGCAATGTCCGTGGGTTTGGCGTCCAGGTCCTTTTCGGCCTTGCGCTGCGCGTCGGACCTCAGGTCGATGTTGCCGATGAAGTTGGGGTCCAGGGCAATCATCTCGGGCGACAGCTTGTTCAGCAGGCCGCGGACTTCGGTCTCCTGTCGCTGCTTGTTCGTCTCGAAGGGGTTGGCCTCGAAGGCGTCGAAGTTGGCCTCTCCGGCGCCGGGGATGATGACGGAGGAGAAGCCCTTGTCGTGGCTGATGCCGAGGACATCTTCATAGGGGCACCAGCGGACGCGCTCGACCGTCTTGCCCTCGCGGCCCCATTTCATGTATGGGTGTGTTACTCGCTCCTGGGTGGCGGCGTTCTTGTTGAAGAGGCCCTTCCAGATGGTCGTTGAGGTGCCCCAGCCGACGGCTGTGAGGCCGGTATCTGAGATGGCGACGGAAGATGCCGGGGTGTATGTCGAATAGGTGTTTACTTCCTTGAACATGCGAATGTCCCAGACGGCCATTTTCGCGTCTTGTCCTGCTGAGACCATGTATCGGCCCTCTCGATCGACCGCAATGGATCGCACGGGACCTCGGTGTGCTAATAACTTGACGACTGGCTCGGCGGAGTTTGGTGACCAGAGGGTTACGGTGCCGTTCTGATGTCCGGCGTGGATGATGGCGTTGTAGGGGTTGTGAGTTAATGAGCAAGGGGGGCCAAGTCTGGATGGGATTTCGGCGACGACTTGTCCGGTTGAGGTATCTTGGTATTTCAGAACGCCACCGGTGTTCTATAATTTGGTGGTTAGCTGGTTATTTTGTGTGCTGTCTGGAGGGAAAAGGTTGAAGAGGTCCATACCATTGTAGCCAGGAGGAAGTGGTATGGGAGAAACTCCATGTGTGTGACCTCGGAGTGCTTCCGCAGGCAATGTAATTCGACGCCATTGCGGTCGTAGATGTAAACGTATTTCTTCTGTGCTACTGCGAAAAATTGGTTGTTGTGCAGCCACTTGACATCTCGAATCGTTTCCCCCAGCTGGATCTCGCATCCGAGTTTGCCTTCTCGCCAGTCCATGGTCGCGACGTGGCCCTTTCGCCCACCGAGCAGCAGCTCTCGTCCGTTCCTCGAGTAGTCGCACAGGTATGGCCCCAGTTGATCCAAGTTGAGCTCGAATCGCTTCTTCGCCGTCTCGACCGCAACATTGGCCACAATCTCGTCTTGTCGGACCTTGTAAGTTCGTTCTAGCTCTCCTTCGGCCTCCAAGAATCCCGATTCGTTTTCCAGCAGAATCTCGGCATCTTTGGCTTTGAGGGCCGCATTCTGGTATTTATTCTCCAGCTCTTTCAAATTCCTCCGGAGTTTCTTGTCTTTGATCTGCTTGGTGTTGATCTGCTTTCCACGACCATAGGCTTGGTTGGCTTCCCTTATCCGTCGGGCTTTCTCTCTTTCTGCGCGAGTGGCTATGTCTGTTCGTCGCTCCTTGGTGACAATTGCATCGCTCTTGCGAGCCGTGGGGGGCCGCGCGACGGTTGTTTCCGCACCCATTGCGCTGATGTGAGTTTTGGCGATTTCGCGATCAAATTCGAGAAATCAAGACGCTGGGTTCTAGCTATTGGCAGAAAATAACGGGCTATGAAGATCGCAGACAAAATTTCCAGTGCCTAGACTTTGTCGCGGCCTATCGTAGCGCTGCCATTGGCAGAGCTAGAGTGCGCTAGCCCACCGCGGTTATCGATAACGAGCCACAACAAAAAATTCATGATAACCAAGAAAACCCCACCATCGAGATAATCGATTCTGCACTTTGTCTTGCGTTTCCTGTATAGGCTAATCTTGCGAATCCTCCAAGGATTCACGTCGGAGTGAAAAATTGCCAAAAAAAAATACCAGCTTTTGGGCATTTCGCAACATACCAAACTGGCATCGCTACCATTTCGGTTCAAGGCTGGGGGCGACGCAAAAATGTCCGCCGTGGCGCATCATCATCGGCCCACGACCAAAGTCACCAACAAGCCATTCAAGTCCAAGGCCGCTTCCAAGCATGAGCTGAGGGATCGCGCAAAAGGTGTGGTTACCTAATTGCATGGACAATAAACCTTATTGGCCTTTTCGTTTACGTCGGACAAAACCCTAACATTGCATTCCATAGGCCGAGTCCCAAACGAAAAAGGATCGCGCAAAACTCCCCACCAACAAGTCATGTCTAAATTCGACCGACGAAACCAGGCGAAGCAGAATCGTCTCACGAAGCACAGAGAGCATCTGAGGGACACATCGATTTTCTCTGGGAAAGATGCAGCGCCGAGAATTGCTGCTGTCATTCCTCTTTGCGCTGATGGTGACGCCAAGGCAGCCATCCAGTCGCTAAACCGCAGCGTCGATATCGAGGCCGATCTCAGCAGCAACAACTTCCAGGTGTCGGTGGACCGATTCAAGCAGAAGCTGCAATATGTTGCTCTCGAAAGAGACCTTAGCGCATGCTTGGATGCTGCCAGTGCTGCCGATTTCGTCATCATTGTTCTATCCGCCTCTGTCGAGGTTGACGCATTGGGAGAGCTGATTCTTCGAAGCGTCGAGAGTCAGGGTTTGTCGACACTGTTCACGATGGTACAAGGGCTTGATAAAATCGAGCCTGCAAAGCAGAGACCTGGTGTCATGACCTCGCTCAAATCCTTCATTACGCACTTCCACCCTGAGCAAGAGAAACTCTACAGCATCGATAATAGGCAGGATTGCGCCAATCTCATGCGATCCCTCTGCAGCACAACCCCCAAGGGCATCAGGTGGAGAGATGAGAGAAGCTGGATGCTGGCGGAGAGTGTCAAGTTTGCATCGAATGACTCAGAATCCACAATTGTCACTGGTGTGGTTAGGGGTAAAGGGCTGAAGGCGGACCGATTGATACAGGTTGGTGACTGGGGCACATATCAGATCGAAAAGATTGTTGCTGCTCCTCTACCAAAACACATTAAGAAAAAGGGAGAAATGACGATTGAGACTGAGGAAGAAAAAATTTTAGAAGAGCCCTCCGAGGATCGAGATGACTTGGATCAACTCGCGCCTGAAGATGTCATGATGGACGCAGAAGATGATGCCGCCATGTCTGTCGCGCCATCAGAGAAGAAGGGTGTATTGCTAGACGAGCACCATTACTTTTCTGATGAAGAGGATGAAGCAACAGCGGGAACCAAGAAAGTACCCAAGGGAACCTCAAAATACCAGTCCGCTTGGTATCTGGATGACGTATCAGACTCTGGCTCTGACATGGAAGATATGGAGATGGATGACGAAAATGCAGACGAGGAGGAGATTGGTCCTGAGGATGGCATGGAAGGCTTTGCTAAGCCTGAGCCCACAGAAGGTGCTCCTACGGAATACCCCCAGTCTGAGATGATGGAACCCGATGAGGATGAGGATGCTGTACAGCTGGAGCAGTACCGAGCACGGAAGCGCGATGAAGCTGAAGATGACAAGGAGTTCCCTGATGAGATTGAGCTTCACCCCAATGTTCTGGCTAGGGAGAGATTGGCTCGATACCGTGGTCTGAAGAGTCTCCGAACTTCACCTTGGCAGGAAGATGAGGACCGAGCTCACGAACCAGAGGAATGGCGCCGGTTGCTGCAGATTCCTGACTACAACTCTTCGCGATCAAGAGCAACTCGTGAGGCTTTGGTTGGCGGCGTGCAGCCTGGAACTCGCGTTCATGTTTATATCAAGGGCATCCCAGCCGCTGCAGCGCAGTCCTACAACCCCAGCTCGCCAGTCACATTAGTTTCCTTACTCCGACATGAGAACAAGAAGACTGTGGTTAACTATCTGATCAACCTCAGCTCTGATTATACCGCTTCGATCAAGGCTAAGGAGGAACTGATTGCCCAGTGCGGCCCTCGAAGAATGGTTATCAAGCCTCTGTTCTCACAGTCTGGCTCGACACCAAATGACGTACACAAGTACTGCCGATACTTGCACCCTGGTCAATCGGCTATTGCCACATTCATGGGACCTGTTACATGGGGCGCTGTTCCTGTTCTCTTCTTCAAGCGGACGGTTGCAGGTGCAGATGTTGAGGGTGAGGGTACATCCAACGCTGGCCTGACATTGATTGCTACGGGCACAGCTCTGCCTCCTTCAACATCCCGCGTTGTTGCCAAGCGCGTCATTCTCGCGGGTCACCCGTACCACATCCACAAGAAGATTGTCACCGTTCGATACATGTTCTTCAACCGTGAGGACGTCGAGTGGTTCAAGGCGATGCCTCTGTGGACTAAGCGCGGACGTAGCGGTTTCATCAAGGAGCCTTTGGGTACTCACGGTTACTTTAAGGCGACGTTTGACGGACGTATCAACCCCCAGGACTCTGTGGCAATTAGCTTATATAAGAGAGTTTGGCCGAGACATGCAGTCCCAGTTACTGGGCCATTGTTGGAAGCCGGCGCTGTTGCTGTTGAGCAGGCGCAAGAGCTGGATGGAGATACCATGATGGAGTGATGGAACTGTCGCAAAAGATATAATGGCATATTCTAGAGCTTATGATTATTATGAATGTTTTCTCTCTCATTATACATATTAGTTGTGTGTATCCCCTTCTCTGCCAAGAACATTCTATGATGTGTATCTGTTTGATATTGTGACGCTGCATTCTACGGAACCTTGACGTAGCCGACTGCTATCTCTGACGTTTCTAATTCATACTTGATAAGTGCTGAGGCCAGGGTAATCAACGTCCCAAGCTGATCTAAGCCCTCACACCACCTCAGCACATCCTTCGTTATACATCCATAGCTATCCCCAGTGGTAGTGTTGCGGACAAACTCCTCAGCAGACAAGTGCTGCGACAGCTTGTAATCACCAAGAGTAAGTATCTTCTCAGCAGACCTCCCGCGGAGAAACTCATTGTATCGCTTCTTCCATTCATATGTGGAGGGGACTTCCCAGAGATCGCGGATACAGGGGAGTGGAGCATTGGCGAATTTTTGACAGCTGTGGAAATCGTGTTGGCTGAATCTGACTTCGAGGAATATTTCTACAGTATAGATGAGACATATGGTCCTAGTTTATGGTATGTTAGTAACAGAAGATGGGAAAAGAAAGCAGTTTGGAAGAGAGAGAAATCGAAATACCTCCGTGTAGCTTCGTAGAGGGCCCACGTTTTACGATCCAGAGGGTTGTCGAGAGTGTCGACGAATGTATTGTACTCCAAGGTTTCATGTACTTTTTGGCAAGTATGCTGTGCAGTGTGTGAGCCCACGGGCTTTAGAGAGGGGGCGGTGGAAATATGTGCTTACCCTTAATGCCGCGAGGAGAAACTTGACGTCGTTTTTGACTATCGTATCTGTATCCTGTGCTTGGAGTAGCATGTATACTGTCATGGCCTGCATGGACTCGACCGATGTCTCCATATCATACGACTCGTACTGGCATGCTCAAAATTAGAGGTTAGTTCACAGCTCTTAAATTGTAGTAGCGTATGAGAATATGAAATAATACCTCGCTATCCAGCTTGGCAATCTCTTTGTATATCGTCTCCCATACAAAAGGGCTGCTGGCCGGGGTTCTCTCCAGCCACATCCCTACTAGAGCCGCACAGATACTTAATATCTTTCCTAGGCATTCATGCTTTTGTGTTTTTGCACAATTATATGTAGAGCTGTCATCCAGAGCACATCTGCTGTGGATAAAGGGAGGAAGAGCGTGTCCGCTGACCATCATGGCCGGATAGGCGCACACCTGGCCAAAGATGGTCCTCGTTGAGAGGATCGCATTTGCCGTGAGGCCACGACGGCTGGTGAGCATGCAGGATGAAGAGTCATGAGCGAGGACGTTTGAGTGAGTGCCTGAGCCGTTGACGGGATTGCGCAGACGAGCGTCGTCGGCGTCATCGGTGGCTGGATTATGAGTGACATGCATGTCGATGTTGCTCATAAATCTCATGACGTTGTGACAAGGCTCTATCATCGATGCTATGGTAAACGCCATGTCAGCTCCAGCACCGAGATCAGCTTGCATTGTGGCCGGCCAAGTGTCAGAGGAGTCTAGAGACGGAGCCAGCACCGGCGCATCGACCGCAAGAGGAAGCGAGTCGGTGGCCATTCCCAGCGACTCGCTCAGAGGACCACTCTCTGGATCCGGATGGACACCAAGCTGCTGATGGACACCAACTTGTTGGCTTCCGTGTTTGGCGGAGACTCTCCGGAAATCCGTAGCGCCGCCATGCAGGTTCCCGGATCGACCATCGTTAGCAGTGTTAGTGGCCACGATCGAGTAAGGGGCCATGCGCGGGATCGTGACGGCGGCGTATTCGCACGAGAGACCCTTGTCGATGCATCGAGCGCAGCGGGGGAGAGTCAGGCTGCAGCGCGCTTTTGCCTTTCTGCACTGGACGCATGTCTTTTTCCTGGATATGGGCATCTTGTACAGAAGAAATATGAAGTCGATACACTGTGTTAGGACCGCTAAGAGATGAGGTTTTGGAATACAGAAGTCTACAAAGGGAAAGCTACAAATACGGCCCTTCAGTGTAATTCGCTATTAGTCAAGGCGGACGGATGCATCTCCGTGGCATCGGAGTTCGCGTGGGTCTCGCTGCCGGAGTTCAGGTGGAGCTCGGTCAGGGGGGCAGCGAATCCCCCGACATGGCTTGATCTGGTGGCGCCAGATTGCCGTCTTAACAGGCTAGAGTGGTTGAGAGATGGAGCGTATCAGGTAATGGCCCGCCTCCAGGCTTAGTTAATCGACAAGAGACATATTAATCCCTGATAGTCGGCGGCGGCAGTAGGTTTATTCCGCCTTGTGTTATATATGACGGAATTCCGATATTGTATGGATGGCGTCATTAATAATGCGATGCTGGATGAAGACGCAATGCAGCATGAGTGAAACAGTTATGGCTGGATATGGGATGATAAGGAGGAGAGGGGGAGACGAGATCTCATATGTCTAAAGTACAAATAGTCCCTTGAGCCCTTGGACAGATGAATGAACGAAGAGCACACATTTCGATCAAGTATCATCATCATCACCACCACCTTCGCCTTTATAAGTCATTCACTTGGACACAGAAAACAACAAGCAGCTTCACACTCATCTTATCCAATCATCAAAATGGCCCCCATCCGAGTTGGTATTATTGGTCTTGGTGCTATAGAACCTGGACTTGTTGCTGCTGGAGCTTGGGCCGCTTCTGCTCTTCTACCATCCTTTCTCTCCTCGCCTCACTATGAGCTCGTTGCCGTGTGCAACTCTACCGTGGAATCTGCTCGTCGATCCATCGAATTTCACAAGCTGGGTTCGACAGTCAAGGCTTACGGCAACCCAGAAGACATTGCCAACGATCCCAACGTTGACCTGGTGGCTGTGTCTATCAACGTTGGAAAGCACTACGCTGTAGCCAAACCCGCCCTCCTAGCCAAGAAGCAAGTCTTTGTAGAATGGCCTCTTGGAGCAAACACGACAGAGGCAGAAGAACTGACGAAGCTGGCCAAAGACGCTAATTTGAAGACGATTATCGGCACGCAGTTCCTTGCTGATCCCGCCTTTGCCAAAGTCAAGGAATTGGTCGACAGCGGTGCCATTGGCAAGATTACGAGCACAGAGGCTCAGCTTTCGCCTAACTATGGACCTCCCGATGTCTGGGGGTTTGACGCAACCTATTACCTGGATCTCAAGTCGGGCGGTAACGAATTCCACATTGCAATGGCCCACTGTAAGTGAAATTGAAATATGTACATGGCGGCTTGGGCAACAGCAGAAGCTAACCATGATGCGAAATACTAGTCCTTGCAGGATTTCTGCATGTGTTGGGCGACTTTGCTACCGTCAAGGCGTCATTCCTCACACAGTATCCGACAGTGAAGCTTCTTGACACAAAAACTGGCCAGATTGTCGACCCAGCATATCCCAGAAAGGCCCCGGACCACATGTTTGTCCAAGGTGTTCTCAACAATGGCGCCATCGCCAGCGTCAACTATCGCCGTAACCCTCAGCTCGTTGGAAAGCCTACGCGCTGGGTCATTACCGGCACGGAGGGTGAAATCGAGTTCACCGTTGACGGGCCCATGCTGCAAATGGGTAGCCACCCGCGAGAAATTCGTATCAAGACGGCCAAGGAGGAGAACGGGGCGAGAGTGGTTGCGTGGGGAGAGGGTACTCCGGCACATGTTGAGGGCGTGGCATTCCCAGGACAGAACACGGCTTATTTGTTTGAAGATTTTGCCGTGAGCAAGGAGGGCGCGCCGGATTTTGAGGACGCATTGAGGTTGCACAAGCTGTTGGATAGAATTCTTAAGGATGCGAACCCCAAGTATGATTGAGATGCGTGCGATGTTTAGTATCTTGGTATAGATGGTAGCTCGTATTTAAGAGTCCCTTTTGTAGTGATAATAAATTTTTCAACTTTATTTTAGACGTAAGGATTGAGTGCCATGAAGCTAACCAGAGAATAATGTCAGCATCACCTACACATTTTATCATAAAGTGAGGTGAAGTATATGACATCTAGAGATGGGCATCGCATCTCGAATTAGGAAAGTAATTTTTCTGATCCTTTCAGATTTCAGTGATAGAATGCACACCAAAGCTTCAAATCCTTCTTCAGCACTGGCTTTATCTTGTCTTCCATATAGGGAGAATATTGACGGAAGTTGGCCAAGTTACATTGGGATAGTAATAGCCGCGCGCTCGCAATCAAGGAAGTGCGTGTACGTAATTGCGATGGCGACAATATGATGCTCGCCACATATTAAGCGCCCGTCCGGCTGTACTTTTAAAGTGTTTAGTTGTAAGTGTCTTCGCTGTCACCTACATGCCGTTCTGGAAGGGATTCAGCGGTGCAAGGGCATTGATGCCTTGTAGTTATTGAAATTAAGAGACGCGTAATAGTCAATTTACCATGGGATATTTGAAGACTAATTTTATGCCTATAACCATATAAACAAACAGTCTAAGAGTATACAGCTAGAATGGAGTGCAAGCTAACGTTGGTGGTTATATGGAATCAAGTTCTAGCGGCGCGCGATGTTGTTTTGGCTGCCGGCAGTTCGCATTTTGATTGCTAAATGTTTAAACCACCGGGATAATATTTTTCATCCAACAGAAGCTATGTCTTCTACAGGCTCCAATAGACTTTTGGTAAAAAGAACCATGAGTCTCGTATACTAAAAGAGGGGAGTGTAGATTGGCTAGAACATTTAAGAAAGCGTGTTTCATTTGGCTACCGTTGTACAAGTCGAAGCTAGTAAGAAGAATAGTATGATGCCTTGATAGATTGGCGGTATAACTTTATCCAACTCTACTTGAACGTCCAATGAGTTAGGTTTGAGTAATACGTGTGAAGCATTATGTATGCAGCATTATTATCAATCCATCACATGACAGAAAATTAAGATACTCGTTACTCCACTGCATTTCTGCATTGTTGAAAATAATCCATCAATAGCATCTTGTTGCGGAATCCTCCAAAGTTCTCGGATCTTCGCTAAGACATACCGGATTCGATCACTAGCAGATGTAAGTCCCCAGTTCACGCTACGATATCGTGCTAGTTCTAGAACAGAAGCTGCAGAGGAGAGTAGCAATCGGGCAAAGGAATGCTAGCTGCGGCAAATCTCTAAAAAGCGGACATTTGGGCGGCAATGGCATCGGCATTATTAGCAAATGAGTCTCAAAGCACATGGCGGCCATGACGACAGTTGCTTCTTGAGCTATCTCGAAAATATACCCGTCGGATTGCCTTGCCTTTATAGGAGATGGAGCCTCTTCGCCTGAACGCTTGAACAATACTTTAAGTCTTGTCGATCCAATTTCACTTACTCTAAGCCATCATCCATGCCGTCGTGGGTATTAGTTAGTATTTACCCGTCGGCCTCACCCCGCATTTCGGTCTGATCTCCATTTACGACCTCCAAGTTGAAGATGCCGTACTATAACGGCAAGTGGAATATAAAAGTTTGGCACCGACCACCAATTGCACAAGATATGACTATCGATGTAATATAGAGCATTGATACCACCCAAAGACGTTTTCCTAGATGAGGGCCTGAGTGGCTTTTAACAGCGTCATACTTGGGACATTAAATATTCTAGTCGGCTAATTCGCCAATCTCGCCTTACCATGAGACTCCTTCGGTTGGGGTTAGCCCGGCTCTCATTTCTTTTGATTGCCTTCTTCGTTGCTTCTTCATATCAGACATGCACATCCGACGAAGATTGTAGTCTTAATGGCGTTTGCGGTCGCAACGGCGTCTGCAAATGTGATCCGGCTTGGACTGGCGATGATTGCGGCGCACTTGACATTCGTCCCGCCAAAAGGGCGAGCGGCTACAATCTGACTGCGGAGGGCACATCATCGTGGTGTTCCAAGATTGTCAAGGATCCCTGGGAGAAAGATCTCTATCACCTCTTTGCTTCTGAGTTTACACACAGCTGTGGTCTTGACTACTGGGCTCCCTACAGCCGCATCATCCGTGCTGAATCTCGCACGGGTCCTGCTGGTCCTTACAGCTTTGCAGCTGAGGTCATGGGAACTTTCGCCCACAACCCGAACGTCGTTTATAGCCCGGCTGATCGAGAATGGCTCCTGTATTACATTGGATGCCCCACGAACGTATCGGACACATGTCAGTCTCAGAGCATCACTTGCGGGCCGGGAAACAACAACAATGGAGAGAGTGGTATATCCGTGCTCAGCAGTAAAGATCTTCGACACTGGGATTTCAAGGGACAGGTGATGCAGGGCGACAATACAACCGATTGGGATGCCGATGTCACTAACCCTGCTCCATTTCCCCTGTACTCCAACTCATGCTCGAGAACAGGGGCATACGCAAATGGCCAACACTGCCCTGGCCACACTGATGCTATGCTCTTGGTCTACCGAGGCTGCCCGTTCAACTGTGGTGGTGCAGAGCAAATCAATGTAGCCATCTCAGAGACTGGCTATGAAGGTCCTTACACAAAGATTGAGCCAGATCCCATCTTTGACGAAGGCAACGAAGATCCATTCGTCTGGCGCGACAAGCGAGGCAACTTTCACATGCTTCTGCATTCTCTTGAGGCAGATGGTGCTTTTGGCTCGGGACCAAAGGTTGGTCGACATGCCTGGGCTAAGAACTACACCGGGCCCTGGACGTTTGGCAGCCAGACGCTGGCATTCAGCACCGAGGTAGAATATGATGATGGGACAACTATCAACTTTTACCGTAGAGAAAGACCGGAGCTGTACTTTTCGGAGGATGGGCTGATGACGCCGCTGTTGCTCAATACCGGTGTGCAGCCTCAGAATAGTCCTCAGAGCTACAGCATTATTGTACCTTTGGGAGATGCTGGAGTGAAGGCTCAGGGTAAATAATATTTTTGCTTAGAAGAATAAATTCAATTTCGTTACGCTTAGTTAATTGGCGTAGATTACTTTGCCTCGGTAAAACAAGTTATAGTGCAGGATGTTGACGCGAAGCATCTACAATTCTTTTGAGATTGCTCTCTAGAATTTGAACAATATAAAGAGTGTTACTCATAATTTCGTTATCAATTCATCTTTCTAGACCTGTGAGACTAGTATTATCGTCTCAACATCGTGGAAGGATTACCTTCACCTGCGATCTTCTTTTATACTTAATATTCGTCCTCATGAGGCACAGGAAATTCTTTCAGCATCATGGTGCCCAACTTCATAACCTTTTCAAGCCATTATTGGCTCCTTAAAATTGAAAAAGAATTTATAGAGCATATCTGAACGAAGTATTCTCTTTGTCAGATAAGTCTTCGAGAGCCTTGTCAAAGGTGGGAGGCCCATAGAGTTTTGTTCGATTCTTGTTCTCTCTATCCAGCATAAAGCGAACCACTTGAGCAAGGAAGAAACAAACAGCAAAGCACACCAGGATACCAGTGAAGCTTTGACTAAACTTGGGAGCGAATTTTCTGTAGGAAAATAATATTAGCGTCTCGACGAGTCTTCTAATAAATAGGATGCAACATAAGCTATAACTTACTGATCGAAGAGTAAAGAGCCCATAACATTGCCCAATGAATAGCCGATAAAAGTTCCGGCAGCATATACGGACTTCTTGGTATAACCACCCGCGTTCGAGGTCCCCAGGCCAATACATTGGACCCAAGCTGCTGAAAAGAAATTAAGAAAATAAAAGCCAAAGATCTTTGCGCCTCTATTGTCGACTTTCCAGCTTGAATACATGTTAGTACTTCACACAGGGCAGAAACATGGAATGGAATGCAAAATACATTAATGAGCACCCAAGAATGACCGGCAGGCAAGAGAATGAGATAATATAGAACCGACCGTTGTTCCAGTTTCTTCCAAGATATCCTGAGCCTAGGACACAAATAAAAGCCATAGCGCCAGTTGGAAGATTGAGTAAGAGAGAAGTGTAAGCATCAAATCCCATGCCGTTGAACACAATAGACGCAAACTGAGTGACAACAGCAGCGCCGGTGCAACTCAGTAAAGATAAAACGATAATGGCCCAGAACTGGAACTCGAAGAGTGCCTCCGTAATCTGGTAGAGCTTCACCTTTGTGTTCGTGGTGCCTGCGTTATTAAGACGTGTACGCTCAATCACGCGTTCTCTCTCGCTTTCTGTAAAGCCCTTGGCGTGCTCTGGAGTATCGGGGAAGATAAAGAGCAGAGCAATACCCCAAAAGAAAGAAAGGCCGCCTGCAAATAAGTACATGATCTGCCATGGGTGCAGGCGGCTGCTCTGGATATGTGCCAACCCAAAGTTGATTACCGGGGAAATTAATAACGAGCCGCCGCTGAATGAAAACCAAATGCTAGATCGCAAGACTTGCTCCTGTTTCGTATACCACATGCCGACAACGAGCATAAATATCGGGTTGACGCCGGCTTCAACGACGCCGAGAAAGAATCGATTCGCCAGGATGCCAGAGTAGGTTTTGCACGCGGGAGTTGTGAGCATGATGATTGACCACAGGACTGATAGGACAGAGCAAGCACGCTTTGGGCGGAACCGCTGGGCCAGTAGCGAAGCAGGATACATGCCGGCTATGTGGCCAAAGTAAAATACCACAGAGACCCAAGAGAATGATTTGCCTTTTGTCAAACCTAGGTCTGTTCGCAGACCAAAGACAGCTGCTTGGCCAAGCAAGCCTTTATCCCAGTACTAATTAAAAGCTTGTCAGTGGGCTACTTACTTTCTCCAAAACTTGGGCTACTAATTCCGAATATAGAAATGTCCCAACGGAAAATCTAAGAATTCTCACCTGAAGGGCGTATGTGATACACAACTGGAAATAAGTCAGTATGTTGATTACATTTTTAAGCAAATCTCCTGTAACTGAGACTCACCACTGGCATTAAGCGCCAGTCAATCTTTCGCAGCAGCGCCCGATCCGCATCCGTTGTAATTTCAATAGATGGGTCGCTTTCCGTAGACCTATCTATCACGCCCTCAACTACTGTTTCGTCTGTTTTCTCCATTTTGATAGATCCGCAGTAATACTGCAGGACAACAAGACAAGACAGCCAAAGGGGAAAAAAGTTGCCAAGGGTAGGATTCAATGCTTATCAAGGTAGGTAACATTGGCTTTATATTATAAAGAAAGACGGCAGTTCGGGGGCTCGACAAGTCCCACTCGGCTTTTGTTAGATCAGCACTAGTCTGCTTGAAGGCGAGACGGGTAAGCGGGCCAGCGGGTATCTGCAAATCAGGAAGGGCAATATCGAAATATACACGTGAATGCAAAATATGAGCAGCTGGGTGGATAGTTTGTTGCCGCTTTTGTGTGTGCGAGATCCATGTCTGTATGCCGCCGATCCTTTCGGAAGCCCCTCTTTTCCATATCCGCTTAGTTCCAGTGAGGAAAATGCTGATCAGCAATTGATTCATCTTAAGATACTCCGTATCACAATAGCGTATAAGGGTTATTAGCCCTAGGAACTCTTAAAAGAAGACTCTATCAGTATCAACGGGCGTCAATCGCTAGGAAAATAAGCTATTTGTGCTTATTTCAGAGCCTATTGCGTTGCGGCCATGATCCGTACGGCAGATGTGACTCTTAGCTTGGTCGGGTGATTATCCAATACCGGACGTAGTGAGCTTTTGGATAAGACATGGTTCGGCGTTACCCCCCTTGCCTCGCATTCGTGTTGGATTAGCAATCACTTCACTCTCGACTTATACCTCTTTAGTAGCCCTTGGCTGCCTAGGCGAGTTGTAGATCGCAGAGGAGGGTGCCATAGAGTAGCTAAACAAGGCTTTCTATTACTTGATACAGTTGGAACACAGGCATATTTTCCATACCCCACGCTGGAGTTTCATTATTGAACAACATGAATACCAGAGGTACATCAGCCCAGTGGGAAACCCAAATGATCAGGACACAACGCAGCCTAGCGGGCACACCATCATGACTGCATGTACGAAGTACTAACGGTGAGGCCTTTACACCCTATGATTAGCTAGAGCATGTATACAGAGAGATGTAAGTGGACGAGCCGTGTAAGTTATAACACCAGCGCTGTATGGGATCGTGTTTTATAAGTAGGGAACAAGAAGAGTTGGACTAAATACTGGGTCCACGCCCCCTGAACATGATGCTTATCTTCCGGAGATCATCAACTTCGGGATGGCCCGCAGTGGTGATTGCGGCAATGCTGCGCGACTTAACCGTAAGCAGCTTGTATACAAGTAGTTAACATATTTATTCCCCGAAAAGATATTCGCTAAAAAAACACCTATGTACTTGAAGTTATTTTCCTTTTTTTTATACCTTAAGCCTAAACCGCAGTTAATAGAGGCATCTAGTTTATGTACGCTTTTAGTCCTCGCAGTCTCTCCTTGGCAGCCTCGAGCACAGAATCTGGCTTGCATACGGCAAACCGCATCCACTGCTCTCCAATGTGTTGATTAGCTGGTGAATAAAATTCGCTTGGCGGAATTGCCGCCACCCCAAGCTCCTGGATCAGGAACCACGCCAACTTGAAGTCTCGTGGACGCTCCTGGACATGGGGCGGGAACGGGTAGGTCTCTGGTAGCGTCACTTTGCTCATGTTGACCACTACGAAGTAGCCTCCTTCGGGTTCTGAGTATGGCATGTCAAGCTCACGCCAAATATCATTAAACAGATCCATCTTGCCCTTCATGTCAGAGATGCACTCGTCCCAAAAGCCGTTCTCCTCAGCCTGCTCGAATCCTAAACAACCCGTTAGCACACTGTTTACTGAATTAAGATAAGATCTAAGTGTCAAGCTTACCAATCGCAAAAGCTTCCTGGAGTGGTGACGGAGAGCAGTAGCAGATTCGTGCATGTGCTTTTGTGACGTATTGTACGAGCTCCGCGGGCCCCATAACCCAGCCTATGCCCTCAGTTAGCCTGGAAAGAAAATATTGTTGAAGATTACATCTGGAAAGGACTTACCGACACGCCAGCCGGTGGCGTAAAAGTTCTTTCCCGCGGAACTGAGGGTTAGTGTGATTTTCTCAACCTCTGGCGATAGAGTTGCAATGCGAGTAAACGGAACATAGAATAGTCGGTCGTAAACTTCATCTGAGATGATGAGAATGTTGTTCTGAACGCAGACGTCTGCAATTAATTTGAGCTCCTTGGGGGTGAAGATCTTTCCAAGGGGGTTGTCTATGAGTTGAATCTGTTAGCAACAGATCCACATTTGGCGGGTTCGGGTTCGGCGGATACTCACGAGGTGTATTTAAAACGAGCATTCTCGTTCTAGGAGTGACAGCGTCCCGGAAAGCGGCGATATCAAGGGTCCATTCACCAGCGGAATGGGTTTTTGTCATGCCAGACTTTGGCGGTTGTAATGGCACAGAAACAACCTTGGCGCCAGCCATCTCAATATTGCTGATGTATCTACTCCATGTTAGAACACAAAAAAATTATTTTATGCGAATAGCAAATGTAGCTTAAGACGGTGCGCTTACTGATCGAAGAATGGTTCTAGTAGTAGGACTTCATCGCCCTCTTGGAGGAACGCCATACAACAGCTCAGGAAGCCTTCATTGGCGCCCGTAGTAACTGTTATTTCCGTCTCAGGATACAGCTTGCGGCCCCAGAAAGGAGAGTATGCGTTGGAAATGGCCTCTCGCAAACGAGGACGGCCCTTTGGAGGAGCATACTGGTTGCAGTCGAGGCGTTCTACCGCACTCTTGGCCGCGTCTATGAGAAACTGAGGAGGATTGTAGCCGAAAAAGCCCTGTCCCATATTTACCACAGGCTGATTAGGTGTAGTTGCGGCAGCAGCATTGATAATGGACCTATAGCAGCATTAGCGAATCGAGATGACAACCAAACACTTGGTTTGAGTCACTCACCACACATCCATTGTAGAGCTCGCTACCCGCTGAGCCGGTTGGATTGGGGACTTTGTCCCGTTCTTCAATTGAGCCATTTGTGTAGTGATTGATCGTTCCTCTGAAATTTTTGATATATTCCTCAAGACTTGAAGCCAAGGGCGGCGCGGCAGGTTGACATGGCCTACTTTATATCTATTCCACACATACACATAGATAGTGAGGAAATTGCTCCGTAGACCTCCGGGAGTGAGCTCGCGTCTAAAATCTGACCAGGGTGGATTTATTTCGCCATCACTAGATTCTCAGGGCCGCGCGCACTTGTGCCAGCTTACCGGCCGTATTAACTTGTTTTATATCATGACTCGATGCTACTGGCTCACACTCAGTCATTATGGGGTCCTTTTATATGGCTGCCATCTTTCCGACAGTAATTGAAATCTCCGGCCCCTTATTTTGTTCCACTAAATATACTAGTTTCGCTCAAGATCCTAGCTTTTCGACTCTCTGTCTCTTTGCCAGAATTGACTACATCACTAGCTTCATCGGAGCTCTATTTGACAAATGCGCAGAGCAGTAGTGGCTCATCGGAGTCAATACGGAGGTAGAATCGACCCATCAAAAAACCCACGGCGCACAAAAGCCGGCTGCCACTTGCGCTAATACGATGTAAAACTTTGATGAAATACGTTTCGCCTTTGAGACTCTAGAACAAACGCCAGACTAATCGATGATATGCTGACTAAATACGCCACCATCAATGTCTGGACGGCAATTGTGTTTACGACATTCCGCGATAGTCTCAAGGATATACGCAAAAGATTCTTCTCATTCTTGTGATACTATATCGTCCTCTACCTCTGATAACGATGAGGGAGCAATAATGAAAAATGCAAGAGCCTTGAATAACATAGCCATATAAATGAGCGCAGAACTCCGATTTTCGGCGCCAAAAATGGTCGTACTGTGAGCCGGACCCTCGGATCGGGTCTGACAAGCTCCAAGAGCTGTTTAGTCGATTCATGCGCGGCTGGGGCGAACCCTCTTCTCAGAGCTAGCAGTAATACGTAGCCACTCCGTGCTACAGACTGCACACGTAGTTCCACCATCTATCCATCCAATCATCGGCCGGCGGTCTTCATCCACAAGGTAGTAAGGCTGAGCCACTTCCTTCACATGCAAGCATTTCGTATTTCAATGGCGCTTCTTTAAAAAGAATCTGATATACAGCTTCCAGCTGCGCCTATTCCCACAATATCTCACCGTCCCACTTGCGCTGTTAGCTGTGCTTGTAGGCATGTAGTTTGCAGGATGCTAAATCAGATAGCAGTCTCATTTTAAAATGATAGCTGACCAGCAAGCTTAGATAGGCTATTGAGCAATCAAATTACCATATTGGGAAACTTGGTGTTGCATTTGGGACAATGCCAAAACCCTTTGCAGTGAGCTATCAGCGGCACCTAATTTATCACGGCGATCAACGCAAGTCTTGCGCCTTTCTATGTTATGTATGGCAAAGGGCTATGCTGTGACTGCATTATATCGGTGGTATGAAGTCTTGAAAATTTACATCGGAGTGTGCGATTTTTTGTTTGTACTCTTTAACTCGAACTTATATCAATATTTGGCTATCTCCAACCCCAATTTAAGCTATAAGACCTGTGAAGGAAAAAGAAAACTATCTTGCGATTGTCATCAAAGTTTATAATAACTCTAGTCGCATGTAGTCTTCAAATACTATCTATACTTCTTTTGTCAAAGATAGATCGCACTGAACTTCTTCTATGCAGCCCCAATCAGGCCTGATTCCCAATTTAGCGAATACATGTGGCTGGTCATTAAAAAGACAAAATACAGCTCACGAGTTTGAAGAAGCCGAATTTTCGGCTTCTACTGGCAGATTTTTTGGCTATCTCACGGTCGCACAGCTCGGTAACTGACGGCACGCAATACCTGGCAGGGTCTATATAACCGACACGGCGAGCAGATTCAACATAGTTTTTAAATCTTTGGGCCATAACGCCGTCTCCTGCAGATTCGTACAACTCAAAGAGGCGGTACCGGTCATCAGATAAATGCCAAGTAATGTATCCCTGCATATAACAAGTGAGAATTTCGTACATCTTAGGGTCCTTGTCATGGAAAACCTGGATTATCTCTTCGGAACTGCGGATTGTATCTTTGCAGAGTTTAGCGAGAGCCTGGTTGATAGTGATACCTTCGCACTCTACATAGTTGTTAATTAGAGAGGTCTGATCTCGCTCTACAAGGTACTCCTTGTAGAAAGAGAACAAATCGTTCGTCCAGGCTATCCAATTTTCTACCTGGGCAATAGCCGTGGTGATTTCGAGAAAGTGTTTCTCTTCATTAATTAATTTAATCGGCCAGATAAAAGCGCCAACAGACTGCCCAAGACCATTAAGACGGCGAAGGAAGCAAGGATAGTCGCTTGAGCCCCGGAAGCCCTTGAAATTGTGTTGCTCAATCCAGCAACCCTGGAAGACTGTATTTGATAGCATGAGCCTTTCTGCCTCAGGTAGAAATAAAAACATGTAAACTTACAGTCAATTGTGCTTCGAACTATGGTCATCTGGCAGTAACCTCCATAATGACGAAGAACGTTGGGAATGAAATCGTTGACCAGCCTCCACCAACCATGAGCTTGTGGCTTGGCATTTAGAAGATCCCCGTACCAGGTCACCATGGTGTCAGCGGGCTCTTCCCTGCTGTCATCAAGAAGCAGAGCATATGTATAGTAGATACTGAGATCTGCCATGAGCTCTTGGCTCACACGACACCAGGAGTAAACACACATGCCGACAATGGTCTTGAGAGCAGCATCCAGCTGCTTAGGAGGCACTTTGAGAGCTTCTTGAATATGAAGCTGAGCGAAATGCTCGGCAGCTTTTGCATAGCAATATTTCAGGCATTTGACACGTTGTGCATCTGTGAAATTCTCATCATTGTAGCTCATAGTGTCCAACAGGCGGACCATGGCCTCCATATAAGTAGTTCGAGGGAAATGCTCTTCGAAGGGAACATTGTTAAGCTCAACCATGATGATGTAGATAGAAGAATAGAAAAGAAATTTAATTTAAAACAATTATGCAACTAATTGTGTTTCGCTGTTGAAGAATTAATTCATCAAAATTCTACAGGATAGATCATGTTATGGAGGATCCTACGTCTATATATACTGAAGCGAGAGAACCTATTCTACATGTGCGTGATCTAAGGTGGCATATTTGCGCATCCTTCAGATGGAATCTTCTCGCTGCTCTAATTGTCTCATATTTCTAATTCTTAACCAAGATACTGCATATTAAATTAGGCACTTACTTTTTTCAGCCGGCTACTAATACTTCCATCTAGCCGCCTGCAGGGTATTCACTCGTTAATCACGCACTTCTCAAAAAGAAACGAAATCAGGCTCCGTTGAGAGTTTCATGGTAAAGTTTGACAGAAGCCGCCATTCGTGCTAGGGAGCATATAATTACACGAAGTGCTACAGCATTCCCTAAATATCCTACCAAGTTAGCCTTAGCTTGCTGTACGAAACAAAGTACTCGAGTCTGATGTGTCTATGTGCCAAAGCCCAACTCGAACATAGATAAACGGAGAGAGATCTTTTGTCAATTTAGCCCACATTCTGCAAATGGAGGTTGATATTTAGAATAAAGACCATTGCGCCGCGCCCGGCGGCGTGGTTCGAATATGGTGTGCAGGATGGAAGCGAGGTAAGAGATAAATGAAACGCATCATGTGAATGATGGTGCAGTAAATTGAGTGGTTGCTTCTTTCAGCTGGCTACTGATTCCATTCGGCCCGCTGCAGGTTCATTATTCCATGTGACCCGTAGCTACTTATACATAATAATTTAACTAGGCTACATGGAGTTTTATCGACATACTGTGTAGTTCCTGGCGGCCCCCAATATTCTCAGCTCCCAATATTCTCAGCCACCAAGCGTGCTCATTCGCTGTGTATCCCCATGTCGTATATAACAAGGGTCATTGCACCAGTGGCCGGCCACCTAGTTTCGTACTATAGCGTCATCAAGTGTTAGTGAAAGAGCTCTTAGTGAATATTTTAGTATTGAACAAAACAATGCAGTATAAAAGAAGCTTTTTGATATGGTTATATTAATGAATAGAGATATATGGAGTAGAACACTAAACGTTATCAAGTTCTTTGGAAACTATTGAATTATTAAATGAATTTATAAACGTTTTATAGTAATTAATTAATATATATACAACTATTATTAATATAATTAAAGCAGTTGATTAGGCGCTAAAGGCCAGGAATTGAGAATTGACGTGCTGATAGTCTAAGCACTAATAGCGCCACTCACATACTAAATTCTCTCACGAAGTGCCATCAGCCTTTATTTTATGCTTTTCGTTCCCGTGTTCTTCATATGCAAGAAATCAGTATACAGGCCGTGATTCGTTTTCATCAGCTTAGTTATGAGTTCTTTGCTTGAAACGGCACATATACTATGTACAGACATGGGAACCTTAACTCAGCCGTTTCGTCACTGAATTTAACTGCTTATGAGAAATTGAGACATCAACATCTTCCTCATAAGAGATGCTACCTATTATGTAGATATTTTCAGGCACAATCTTTAAGCTCTCTTATTGAATACACATTGCAGACCCCCAGCTTTCAAAATTGCCTGGTTTATCATATCTCGGTGGATCGAAGTCCCATCCTCTCCAGGAGCAAACTTGAAGTCGTAATTCCAAACTGTATACGCTATTGTGAATCGTATCACAATCATAGCCAGTCTCTTCCCTACACAATTGTATGGGCCGAGGAGGAAAGGATGATATGCCCGCTTGTCGATTACTAGGTCAGGCCGTGTTGTCCACCTTTCGGGGATAAAGCTATCTGGTTCTTTAAAATATTTCGCGCCTGTTATGATGACAGCGGTTAGGGAAGGGCTGTGCCAAGTGACTTTGATGATAGCTCCAAGATCATGGAAATAAAGGAATTAGTCTGAATAGATACTCACTTCTATGCATAGAATTTATTGGCACATAAACTAGTGCTTCTCCAGGAATTAAAACGCCATCAATTTCGAGTCCCCCAGGTGGCGTTATTCGAGGTCCGTTGGCGCAAGTTGGATTATCCACTCTCATTGTCTCGTTAATTACAGCGTTCAAGTATGGCGCCTGAGCTTCAATCAGGTCAAGGTTGGTAAATTCGCCAGGTACTGTACGCCCGAATAATGGTTGTAGTTCTGAACGCAGCTTGTCTTGGACGGTGGGATCTCGTGCCATATAGTAAAATGCGAATGCCAATGCGGCTGCAATAGTATCAGTTCCACCAATCATAACAGCTTGGGCGTCCGCGTATATGTCATCAATATGGTGCATAGCTTTGGGTTCCTTAGAGTGATAATCTTCAAGGAAACATTTCATTATATCTTCGTGTTCGTCGTCTGCTTGCTGTACCGATGTCAGAAAATCACTTACAAGAAGCGTGGCGCAGAGATTGCGAGTCGCAGTACCTACCTCTTTTCTTCTGTCTACCATCTGGCAAGCTAATTTTTGGAATTTGATGAGATCATTGCTGCCACCAATAGCGTTCATCAAAGCAATTGGCCACCATATCAGTCCAAGCTTAGCAAGGGTACCCAGAGTGACTTCAAGGTAGTGTAACATGGGATCTTCTTTGCCCGCTTTGACTGATCCGAAACTAGCTGAAAATCCCATCCGGCCCATGTTTTCAAATGGTATCAAAGTGGAATATAGTGAGGTGTTGATGGGCTGGCCCTGAAGCGATTTTAATTTCTCTAGCCATTCATATACTACTTCGCGAGCGTTACGTTCGTATATTTCCAGAGCTAATATTGTATAGAGATTAGTACTAGGGGGGCAAATAATGAATCTCATGTAACTAACATTTCGTGCTGAAGGCTTTGTCCCAAATCTGTCGTCTCCAACGATGGTCCTTGTGATTCAGGATGGTATCAAGATTTGGGTGGCCGTTATAGTTCACGGACTCGTAGGCTGAGTTCTGCTTTGAACATGGTGATCCCGCTCCATGAATCTTCTGCTGAGCGTCTATTGATAGAGCCATGAGCTCATTAGGGCCTATAGCATTTAATGAACATACTAGTCCTATTTCCACATAGAGATCTGTTTAACTGAAGGCTTACCAATTCGTATGATGTCTCCATATTTGTCGAAAAGCTTGGACCAGTGGAGGTGTGGTTTCCTATCCAGAGCTAAATATGGTCCGTACAATTTTGTGATTTTTGCTGCAAAAGGTCCAGGGAAGCGCCTTAAGCGATGGAAGAAGATGCGATATACTATTATACTAGTGAAGAGTCCCAAAAAATAAGACGCCGATATGATGGCAGCGGTTGAGGCTCCATAGACCGCCCCTTGTAAATAAATGCACCGCATCCATAGTAAACACACTGCGACTATGTAGAACCCAGCAATCTTGGGCGCTTCCATAGACCTGTGTCCATGAATGAAATAAACAAGGTGGGATAAAACACCACCTGACGCCGAGGCAACGGCCAGCATTTCGGGCCTCATTGTTACAATTTGGTGCAATTCGTGAACCCAGCACTAGTAGCCAAGAGGCTTGACAGGGTATTACTGCATACAAACAAACTGGGTAAAAACAAGCAAAATCATTTTGCGAATGAGATGGGGGGACGTGCACTTTTAAAAAGAATACTTGAGAGCGGTGTAATATGCAAGGAAGAAGATAAGCACGGCAAAAAGTGTATTTTAATGGAAGTTAAATCTGAATCTTTTTGAGCTAGGATAGGTTGAGCGGTCCGTCCAACACATAAGACAAAGCTATTACTCTCACACGAGACATTAAGTGTTAGGGCTTATTCAGAATGACTTACAAGCCGAACTGATTTAAGGTTTTCTTGCGTTAAGTCCAGATTAAAGCTTCACTACGGGATACATTTCTCATTACTCCACATTCCTATTTCAGTCTTTTTATGTCAATCCCTTTCAATGATTGGTTATTAATAGTAGCTGAATCTGATTCGGGTTATTCATTCATTGCGCTTTGTGCATAGCGCTGTGGCGTAGAGCAGTCGAGTTTGAACTAAAGCCAGCCACAACTGGTTTTTACTGTACTCAGTAATCTCCAGCTAAGCCTACAGTGTTGGTTTTAGAGAAAGATGAGAGGCTCCCAGGTTTATTCTTTAAAGGCTAGCATCTCCTTTCGCTAGCTCTTTTACTTGAGAAACAGCTCTGAAGAATTATCCAGAAATTTGATATCTTCTAATAACCAGTAGACCAAAGTTTTGCTTCAAAATATCCAAGAACATTTGGAATCCGTCAGGCTCCTTATACATAAAAGAGTCAGATGCTAATGTCCATATGGCTCCTGATTAGGAATATCATCACAATGATATCATATTTAGATTATAATTAACATTTGATGTACAAATGGAACCCGAAGTGAAGTCAGAAAAAGATAGATGATTACTGAATAGTATAATGAAAATTTACACAATACGATCAGCAACCTTATCAACATAAGCTTACTAAACTTCGGGAATATGATATCGCTACTTATGTTATAGTTCTCGTTGGAATCTATAGTTCAAAGACAGCTCTGTACCTGATGGCATTTGCCTCCATATCACCGATAACTTTACGAAGAGAGCTAACGTTCTCGAGTTTAGCGACCTGAATGAGAGGCTTAATGTCATTTTTGGCGGCAAATTCGAGCGTCTCAGCATGCATTGCTCTGGAGCCAACTAGACTTGCATGTACGTGATAGGCATCGAAGAACATATTGCGTGTGCTTGCAATTGTAGTTAGTAAAAGTCAAAATCAACATACCCATGCTATGATAGAATTCAGGTCTTACTTAAGATTCATGACTCCAGTTGGGGCAGTCAGTGGTACGATAATACCATTTCGCGATAAGAATTCCTTTGTCATTGCTCTACTCAGATTTTAGCCACGTATATTTTGTAACGAAAGAGAAATTGGCTTGTGCAAGGTATGACAATGAAGCAATTTACTTACTTTTCAAAATCTGGATAGTAGCTTCCAGTAATCAACAATACGTCTATTGGAGCTTTGATGGATTCATACATAGTACTGATAAGGTGAAATTCACTGGCTCCCCAGGCGCGTGCTTCCTGCTCTTTATCTGCAGATGTGCTGTACACAACGACTTCAGTGCCCATCTTGGCAGCATATTGGATTGCAAGATGACCAAGGCCACCAATTCCATATATTCCAACTCGCATACCAGGCTCAACTGTTTCCCGGAGAGCAGTATATACTGTAACGCCAGCACACTGAAGTGGGGCAGCATACTCGCTAGGAATGTTGTCCGGAATCTTGTGCAAAAAAGTCTCTTTACCGATATACAACTGGCCAAAGGTGCCATTGTCGTAGTCTCCTTCACCCATGACGATACGATCATAGCAGTAGATGTCTTTGCCCTTAAGACAGAACTTGCAGTTGCCACAGGCATCCCGATGATATCCGCCACCAACTCGATCACCAACTTTCAACTGCTTCACATCAGAGCCGACCACCTCAACAATTCCTACTCCTTCATGGCCTAGAGCAACGGGTAGACCAAGCTTCACCATCGCTACATCACTAGCGCAAAGACCAGTGTGAGTGATGCGAACAACAACATCTCGAGAACCCAGTTCCGGAATCTTGGCGTCAAACGCAATGACACCTCCATCTTTAGACCGATAACCTCGATGCTCCTTCCCGACAAGACTAGATTGAGTCATAATGTTGGTGTGCTTCCGTTATTGGCTCCTGTGAAATCTCAATATTTAAGCAATGTTTCACCAAAGAGAACTCTTGAAAGCTTTCAATTGTTTGACAACAATTTACCTCCGAATTAAGCGGATACTCATGAACTATATATAGAGTATATTGGATAACACTAAAACAGAGCGAAAAATCACGTTTGCGGCATTTCTATAAAGATAGCTTTCATATGACAACTAATCATAAAATGCATAACCGAAAAGAACGACAGCATTAATCACGGAAATCGAAAGGTATTGGCATGATGATACATAAATTAAGATGCCTGTTGTGCAGTCGAAAGCCCTCGGCATAATGGGCTGATCAGTCGGCTCCGCCAACACTGTACATCACCAAGGGGAAGTTGTGAGGAGATAATTTGATGACTATATATCCGCCGTTGCTTATAAAGTTCACGCAAACTTTTTTATAGACCTTTATGCTATTCTTCTACTACTTTTCTTTTTTTCCAAGTAAGTTGACAATCAGGGTGAGGTTTTCACGCCCTTGTAGCACCGCCATTAAGATCCTACAAGCATTTACGCATCTGTGATATAAACTGTGTTTCACCCCGCCAACTACGCGGGGCGGGGCCAAGCATTTTTATAATGCTACTCTACTTAATGAATATACTGCGACGTCAACTGAGGAACATCCTCGGGTTAAACTCCGTATCCCATCTGTCTCCGCTATACAGGAGCTTCATCTTATGGTTTTCCGAGGCTTCTTCTTTCAGAGTGTAAAGCTGCAGACTCGATCTTAATATGCCTAGAGATCCTGCTTCTTTACAACAAGCAGATAAATTGCGGTAGGCAGTAGCATTTGGTATGAATAAATATTTAACCAGCCGCGTATTCCAGGATATATGTATATTTTCACAGAATGGGATTTCGTGCCCTGACCGGCGTTTTCAAGAGACTTCAGCACTATATTTTGGAAATAAACCAGAAATGAAAGAAACCATCGCGTTACTGAAGCGTCAAATTTATACTACGTCCATTTGCCGCGACAGAGTGCGGCTTGAAAAAAGTAGGCATGGAGTGGAATAGCATCAACAGCAATAATAGGAAGACAGTATAAATATAGTGGATTCGCTACAACCATGCCAATATCAATATCCCACGTTGACGTAATAATTCAATTCTTCTTCGTATCACCAGCTAAATAGATTTACCAATCGGTCATCAATTTCAACTGTTAGAAAGTGTTACGCAACCTTGAGTTTACGCAATCTTGAATATTTCTAGCCTCGGATTACGACAGTAACATTTTGAATAGATTACTAATCCCAGTCCACTCATATATACCCTCCAGCCGATTTGCCGAGGGGGTTCAAAAAAAAGCTGATTATTTTCCTTCCTATGGTAACGTGCAGTCTCTTTACATACCATCTGAGGGCGATCATTTCCATTGACTTATGTAAAGAATAAGGGATGAATGAATTACACCATGTATAATTCCGCTCCGCAACTTTCTCGCTAAAAATGAATAGATCAGTATTAGCATTGAGATATGTGTGTAGAACTATTCTATCTGTAGCAAGCCACCACAACTCCAAAGATTCTAAATAGTATCTCTAACTTGCCTGCAATTCCATATGTCCGCCAACAACTCCACCTTTGGCGTCCATCACCAAAGCCTATTTCATTGTAAGATACTCTCATATCATTCTCTGTAGCATCTAGACCGCTGTTGCCTCATTCTGGAGCCCAACAAACTCTTTTCCAAATGATCATCTTCTATAAAAACTTTTTTATTAAGATACAGCTTAGCTGGAAGCTCAGGATTGGCAAAAGTTGCTTTTAAGTCTCTATATCGGGATGAATGACACCCATGTTAGCCGCAGCTGCGAGGCTTATGACTGCAAAAATCGATGTCGCGGATCTTACGGCGAACCTTGCAAAACAAGCACAAATCAGTAGAATTGATATCACTAATGCAGTTTTTAATAGGCATTCTTTGCCAGCGGCTTACTTCGACGCGGAATCCAAGGATGGCGGTGCGAGCCACAAGGAACCGAGCAGTCGGATCACAGCTATCCACAAGCAATGGATTATTCACTCATCCATACCCAAACTAACAGAGAAACTTCGCTAGATATTATATTGTTATGAGCAAAAAGGCCTGCTTCTGAAAAAGTACGTATGCTGTTTATAGCTGGCAGGGAAGAATTCGAGAGAAGAATATATACATTATCCAGAGAGCAAAGCCTGGACAAACATGAGGTGGTTTGGGAATGGTTTCTGTTAGCGTAAGGTACATCAAGGTATCATAAGTACAAGTAAATACATGTAGCATTGAGGGAGGACAGCTTCAGTGCGGGGCAAAGCCCAAGTACTAACCCTTAAGCTGCCGGCAGACATCTGGCTCCGAAACAAGTTTCATGGAATCCTGTGGAAACCCGGGGCAGCTGCATGTTACCAGGCTGGAATACAACACCAACTTGGGCTGGCACCTGCATGCGTTCTAAGTGGTTGCGGTAGCTTAGGCAGCAAACTTGGGTTGGGCACCTGGGATAGAGCAAGTGTAGGAACCAGGTCGACGCTCTGGCACCTCTGCATGAGAACCTTCACTGATTCAACTTGACACTGCATTATAATCTTTTACTGCGTATTAAATATCAGCCTCGCGTCGTCTCTACTAAAAAGCTATACCAGCCGCGAAGCCATGAACGAGCTAGAAACAGGCTTTGATGCACTAAGCATCAACCGACTGATTAATCCCATAGACAAAGATATACCAAATGAGATTCCGTTCTGTCCATCAGGCAATCTCGCAACGAAATTACAGGACACTCCCCGTTATCTATTTCGCGTTTTTTCAAAGGATTCCGCAGGAGAGAACAGTAGCGAAGGGATGAAATCCGTTGACGCGCAAAATGGCAATTTCACAGTGGATATTTTTAAACGGGATAATGCTTCAGCTGTCGCTTTAACTCTCAACGAGCATCTCAGGGGGTGGGAAAAATCAGACGGAGATCCTTTCATATCCTGGACAACTTCGCTTCTTTTCGCAATCCAGTACGCTATCTATAAGTATAAGGATGAACACGCTAAACTGAACACGATTTATCTGTGCATTATTGACACCACTCTGTTCCCCAAAGGAGTGTTCATAAAAGACCTCGACCTGATCGAGGAATTCCAAGACAAGTTCACCGATTACCAAGTCATCTGGCAAAAAGGCAAGCGGCATTACCGGAAAGACAAATGGCATTACTGGAAATACAGAGGGCTCAGCAACGTCCGTCAATTACGAAATATGAAACATAAGGATTATTCTGGTTTTTACTACTTCGGAGAATACCTTTCACAGGGGCAGACCAATATCAATGGCCGTTCATGCACGGTGCCTTGCGATAAGATTATTAACGATCACTTATTTGCCCTGATGCCCGAATTCAAAGTCGAAATGGAAAGCGAAGTTCAATCATGGGCAAATGCAGTGATAAGGTTTCGAGATCCGTCCAGCATCAAGAAGCAAGAGGCGATAGACAATTCCGAATTCTCCGAGGCAAAGGCGATAGCATTAGAATTTGACACGAAATGGTTTCTGCCAATGCTAGCCAATTTATTGGCCCTGAGTCCTCGTACGGCTAACCCCGCGAACATACGTCTGATATCGAAGCTATTTTCCAGTGCGTGCCAGCCCTGAAAGCGCGGTGTCCTGGCTTGCTAACAAAACGTTAGACGACGTGGAACACAGTCTATTGTCCAAAATCACAAACGTTGTGGCCGATGACAATATTCCTGAGGTCTTCCGGTTTAGGGAGATTGTTCATGCTATTAACAAGGACTACCACGCCGACCTTGCTGCCGTCCTAGTAAGATCTATGGAAGAGACTGCAGGTGCATCCCCCACCACAAACTACCTCACAGTGGTAAACCAAGACAAATTTCCAAATGCTAATACTTCAAGTTCTATGATAGATATTGTTCGCCACTTTATACGCGATTCTGGCACCACTGAAAGCCAAAATACGCTTGGTACAGGCAACTTAGCAGGCTGTCCTCCTACCGTAGATTATGATCATGTACAGTCGCTGAAGCAGAGCTTGGAAACGCTAAGCATAATTATACAAGAATTTCAAGAAGCTACGAGTTAGAAGGGCGGATCAGAGATCATGTGGCACTGAACGCCTCCAGGTATCGCCGTTAACATACGGCTGTTGAACCTGACCCCAAAAATGGGGTTTCTGGGATAGCAAGTAACAAGCACGAATACAAAGATTCATACTAAGTGGATTCTCTAGCTCTTGCGACAATCTTGACAAAATTTCTATAAAGCAGCTGGAGATTTCTTCTTAAGGTCCTATTATTTGCCCTCGTACACTCCAATGTAACTCCAAGACGCTATTCAATTGCAATTGCCTCACATGTTGTGATGGTGCATCATCTGACGAAAATACGAAGGCGTAGTACCTGTAGACCAAAATATATATGAGTGTTTTGCTATTACAAGCGAACAATAATTGGAGATACAAATAGTTACATCGAAATACACGTTTCTTTATCGCACAGCGATATAACGCTGAGTGGGGTTATAATCGAACGCAAAAAAGATTCAGCCAGCCAACGAGTACTCCCAATAACCCACTACTCTGTTCCGCGCACTGGCATTCCTGCCTTCTTGTAGATACCATCGATAATCTCCATAAGCTTCACGCTTTCATCCATATCAACCCAAGGTCCATTATACGGTTCCTGGTTTTTAGTCGCCCTGACACGATCGGCAAACGCCTCAAGTTGATATCTATACGTTGTCCACCAAGATTCTCCCCGCTTGCCCCATATGGGTCCATCTTTGTAGAGAGTTTCAGTGGTCTTCTTGCCGCTCTTCTCGGTGATGATGATCTTGTGCCCAATATACGGGCCAACATAAGCCGTAAACTCGATTTTGGCTTGCTCTAGCTCCACCACCGTTGTCGGCGTCAGGTCCCATAGCTGTGGAATAAAACCCAAGAACTTTGGCAGCACCAGTTTACAACTGGTGGTGCACATGACTGGTGGTCTTGTACCATCCGCATTCCGGATAACAAAAGTTGCGTCCATACCTTCGTCGATTCGCTTGTCCAGCTTATTGACCTGAGGCTTCGCTTCCAAGACCTCAAAGGTGGCTCCTTTCACATCATTGGGAGCGGACGCCCAATACAAAGACGCCGAAACGACGTAGCAAAGATCCATAGAAGCTCCGCCTCCCAGGGCATAGTTGAAACGGATATCGTCAGCACCTAACGCTCCAGGAGGAACGACCATTTTCGAAGACGTAGCCGTGACGTGGCCATATTTGCCGCTTTCAATAATCTCTTTGACACGATGAGCGGCGGGATGAAGTCGCCAATGGTAAGCCTCAAGGGCAAGTTTGCCATTTTCTTTGGCGCAATCCTGAATCTCTTTGGCTTCGGCAGCATTGGACCCAATAGGCTTCTCGATCAAGACGTGCTTGCCGGCCTTCAATGCTTTGATAGCCCATTTATGATGAAGGCCATTGGGAAGAGGAATGTAGACGGCCTCGACATTGGCATCTTGGAGAATCTCTTCATACGAATCGTATACTTTGGCTGCAGTGAGCTTGTATTTAGCCACTTGTGCTTCTGCTTTTGCTCTCGATCTTGCGGCAATAGCTACAATCTCGACGCCCTGATGGGTCTGGACCGGGTCAAAAAAAGAAGTGAAATTAATTGCCGCGGCTGATATGACACCGAACTTGATTGCGTCTGGATTCTTTTCTTTCAGGCTTGCTTTGATTTTATTGACGCCATTCCACCAATTATAAACATTAATTATGCGCTTCACATGAGATTAGTAATGCTTAACATGGACTTCCTGATCCAAGGTCTAAGCGGCTTACCTCAACCATTGACGACATCTTGGAGTTGGAGTTTAACGTATCAAAAATATGACAGGTTTGGTGAAACAAAGTAAAAGTTCTAGGCGGATTGGAGTGCTGGGCGCGAGGGTATAAAGTCCGCACAGGAGAGGCGGACTTAATGGCTGGAACCCCGAATCCCGTATCTTCACAAGTCTCTGCGCGACAAGGCCGAGGACGCTCTTCCTCTTTGATCCAGACAGTCTTAATATAGGGGGTATTAAATAAAACTCAAGAGCAACAGTCTCAGACTAAGTACGGGCTTCTATCCAGCAGGCTTCAAACCAAGGGTGTGTTTGGGTCCAGCCTCAACAAAACGTCTACGAAGCCCACACTGAAGAATGACGAATGCTCCAATCTCAAGAACATCCAAGCCGATACCGTCAATTAATGGTGGTACGATGAGATCTGATATTTGGAATCACAAGCAATAATGCCAAGGACGGAAAGCTGCCAGAAGAGACAAACCGTTCAAAGAGCCACATCACAGAGAGCGAAGCTAAAATGAATGCGGGGACCCAAGTGGACGCCACAGATCATGCGAGGTAGCAGGGGTGCTTTGTCCTTTACTTGTCAACAAGAGTTCCAAGTGAAGAGCAGTTATTGGAAGATAATCTTAACAATGAAGGCCAATGGCATGCAGGAATATTCTGGGGCCTGCAGACGTCTGATGTAATAGCTCGCGGCATCATTGCAACTCATGCAGTTGTAACAGACGGTGAAGTTGTGACACCCTTCAACGCACGAAACGGGTAAGGTACTAATCGCGGCCGCCGGATAGGTATGCAAACTAGTCGCCAAGGTAGAGTTGCTACATAAAAGGCAATCTATTAGAAATCACATTTTCATGCTGTAAATGACCACTATTGGATCTAAAAGCGCCTCAAAAGAGTCTAAAGATGAACAAGCGGCCCGACACGCATTCTGCTAGCAGCTAGCAAGCATCAAAAAGACAACCCGATTAGTAGACCAAAAAAAAAAAAAAAATCACATTAAATGCCCAGCAACGACTTATAAATGCAAAATACAGCTACTACACGAATAAAGGCGATGGTCACTTGACAATTGTTTCCCAATTACTCGAAATCGGTGCAAAATTGGTTGCATTTACTATTAAGACCGAGTCCATATGGGTATGTACTACTTACACAGAGCCTACTATACCTACCTATCCAGCTGCAACTCTCTGTTTGTTAGCAGCAAGCCAAGAGCAATACGACAAATCTCTTTATTCAACTCTTTTTTTATGCTTTTCTCAGCCAGGTTACGACATATACTTTAATTCACATAAATACCTACTTCCCTTGCATAGGTAGCTGATGCTTCGTGATCGCCCGCTGTTACTAGTAGTTAGTCAGCGCCCAAACGCCACTTAACGCGTCCCAAAACCCAGCGCCAGCATCTCAACCCCACCAAAGCTCCAAAAAAAGCCCAACCTCAGACACGCGAGGCTCTCTGTAACCGCGCCCGCGATGCAGACTCGACATGTCCTATTACGACGTTGACGCCATTCTCACTGACGGGGAGGTACGTATTATTTTTTTAGTCTTCCAGCGCAAGAGAAAGATTGAGCAGTTTCGAATGGGAAGCTCAAATCAATCACCAGAAAGTTCCCTGTCGCTTCGAGCTCGACGTGCCTTATCTCGGCCATCTCGACAACTCCAATGGCCTGAAGCCCGGCTCACGCCTCGCGCTGCCCCTCTGGCTGGCCGAAATGTTCGCCCTCGCCTCTGCGGGCGAAGATTCCAAGCCGCCGCTGACGCTGACCCTGCCGCCGTGCCTGTCCGAACAGGTCCAGGCCGCGCTGAAAGCCGACCCGCGGGCCGTGGCACTACGAGACCAGAGCGCATATTTCTACGGCGTGGCGGTGCGGATGCTAGATCTGTTCGACGAGAGGGAGCTGAGCGCCATACTGAGGAGGACGTTTGTGGTGAGGGCGGCGGATGTGGGATTGCATGCGCGCAAGGCCGAAGAGTCGGGACTGGGGGGCCAGGGCGAGGAGTTCTTGCGGGGGCTGGATGAGTGGGAGAGGCGGTTGTTTAGGAGAGGGCACGAGGGAGTGAGGGGAGCCAAGGAGTGGACGGATAACGTTAAGAAATCATAATGGTGAGCAAGGCGTCGGGCGATTTTACGATGATACCCTGGCATTTGGAAACGAGATGCGGTGCCTTGAATAGAATGTATGAATAAGGTCTGAAGAGACTTGCAATGAAGACAATGATCAATTGCCAAATATTTACCGCTGAGGCTCTCGACCTCAGAGATTATGATGCAAACCAACATCGGACAAAGAAGCGTGACGGCGAACCGTCGTTATTCAATGATGCCATCTCACTATACACGCAAATCACAATCCCAATATGTAACTTGGATAGTTAATTTTTTTCTAACATTACACACCTATTGCCAGATACTATTTGCAGTTGCCTTTCTACAACACAATTAGGCCATAATACATCGCGACGGTCACCTAACAACAGACCTTCGCAGCTACAAAGTGAAAAGAAAAATAGACTCCAGACAATTAGTATCAAATCACAAGACACATCCATGCTCATTTAGTTTCACAGCCTCAACAGCAGTAACAACTAGCGGTGGATGTGCATATGAAGACAGAGGCTATACAGTATAGGGTATGTACGTAATAACAGGCCACCCAGATATATTAATTAGCACGACATAAGAACAGATTAAAAAAAAAAAAAAAGGCAAACAAGCGGTAAATAAAAAAACAAACAGGCGGTAAAGAAATATGAGCCTCAAATTGTAACCAATACTTTACATATCCAGAATCCTACCCTCCACACCCTCCACATCAAAGTATTGATACAAGCACGCATGGCGCATGTACAATATGTGACGCAGCACATACATGTAACTCAGCCTCACGCAATACAACACCAATATATGCACCATGACTACATTAAGCAGTTCCCATCCCATATAAGGTAGACTAGTAGTATATCCAAATGAAAAAAAAAAAAAAAAAAAGGCTGCCAGCTCATACCCTCCCACACGATCCCCCTCACACACACACACACACACACAAATCCCAACAAACGCCCAATCATCCCTCTCAGCCTCCCTCTTCCCACCGCAGACTTGTCCGCATCTGTCTCACTTTTCCCCTAAAAAAAAAAAAAAAAAAAAGAAATCTCCATCAAATGCCAGCGGCCTCATCCCTGTTACTCCTCTCTACACCGAATTCTGCATGATGTATTTCCCAGTTCGGAGAGCTTCGGTGAAAAGTCAGCCAGCAGGATTATGGCCTAGGCATTGAATTTAATTTGTAACAGTGTCTCTCACATGCAAGTCAACACTTGCTCATGGCAGAAAACTAAAAGGCAACAAAATTTGCATTCCTATTGAGAACGACATGCATACAAGTTAAAAAACCAAACCAAAACTACTACAAAGCCTAATCGTGGCTTCATAGCATAGTATATCATCCTGTACCCTGTTATGCTACAAGTGCACCTCCAGTATATCAGTCTAGGTCTATCCTAGGTGCACTTTGAACTCAAACAACATAAGCCCTGCAATCCAAAACCAAAAGAGTCTCATCCAGCATAGCATCATACAATTCCATAATTCCGTAGTCGTACCCATATCCATACAAAATGCCTCATACACAATTAGAAAAGAGCCAACTCCAAACAGCCCGCTGTAGGCGTCGCTCGTCAAACACCGTCAGTCTACCGTTCCCTATCCAATAATCGTCGTACAACGCCGCCCGCTTCACAAATGCTGCGACACACGCGTGTGCGTGGCGCCAAAAAAAAAAAAAAAGGTAACAACAATAGAAGCAACAATAGTATAAAGGCCTCTTGCTTAAGAAGAGACAAAACGTGGTAGCAACCGCTGTGAGTGCTGCGGCGGTATGTTGAAGCCGGAGCCGTGTAATCGTGTCATTGGCTGAACAGCCCAGAAACGTATCCAACCCTGGTTCAAAAACAACAAGTAAAAGGGAAAAAAAAAAAAAAAAAAAAAAAAAAAAAAGCACATACACACAAGGATAAAAAGGATAAAAGGAAAAACAGAAAAAAGAGAAGAAAGAAACTTAGAACCAAATCGAAAAAGAGTATATAACAAGTAAGAGCAAAAACAGAAAAAGCACAAATACTTAAAGTGTGTCTGTAAAGATAGCTCAACAGCGCGAAATACCGAATTGCTCATCGCTGTCGGTTTCTCCTCGCTAAGATGATAGCTCTTGATTTTTTTTTTTTAAAAGGCTTTTTCTTTTTCTTCAAAAATCCGGTCCAAACTATTTCCTCAAATCCAAAAGCAAGTAGCGCGTTACTCATGAGATGAAGCAGAGTATGACATGTTTGGTATGAATAAGTCATAAGAGATTTTTCCTTCATCCTCCGTATGATTCATACATTGGCCATAGGGAAGAAAGTTCACATCTTGGAGATCTGAAGACAAAATCGAGTCTTGCGACGAAGAGTCCATCCCAATATCATTGTCGTTCAGTCCAGACAACATCATGTTGAGGCCTGGAGCTGCCTGGCTAGATTGGGCCGCGTAATCGGTGGGTATGATGTCCATAGAAGCCAAGTCAGGGCTAAAAAAATCGTTGTATGTATTGGTGTCTTTCAACTGGTCAACAACATCTGACATCTGTGTATCGGGAAGAAATACGGCCTCTCCAACTCTGAGAGAAGGAGAGCACTGGTCTGAGGATTCAGCAGCCGTGCCAAGTGAATCGGATCCGTCACCTTCGACAGTAACCTCTTCGAACCACAACTTGAGATGCTTCATGGCGGGCCAATCGCCGCCTCCTCTGCCCCCGTTCCTGTTAGACGAACCACCTCTTGCTCGGGTAGGCTTGACTGTGAAATGTGTGCGTCGAAGATGGGCGGCCGCATTATAGTATGCGCCGTACAGCTTCCCCGATGCGCAGGCCTTACACTTGGAAAGTGAATAAAGGGTCCTGAGTTGAGTGGGAATACCAAACTTGGTAGGATCGCGGCATCTCCACTTCTTGACGATACTCCTATGTTTGGCTTTAGTATGGCGCCGAAGCTCGTGATCGCCCCGAAAACCATTAGGATATTCATTGCAGTATGGACACAGCTTGGGAGGCTTCGACTTTGGCTTGTTTTTATTGTCTTCTTGGAGAGTGCGCCCTTCCCCAAGGATAACAGGGGTGGCCGTGCTTCGGGGCAGCGGCTGAGGCATAGGGGCAATAACAGTATCTTTGCTAGTTTGGATGACGCGCTCCGTAGCCGCTTTGAGACGACGCTCCAAATTAGAGGCTGTCGACTTTGTGCTCTTGATGCTGATATTTGAGGTTTCTCTTTCCATCGAAGCAGAGGAAGGGAATAGTGGTGATTGATTTTCTAAAGCATCGTATTGTTTGAGAAGAGAAGAAGTAATGCCATTGCCAATGGCAAAGAGATCAGTATCTAGGTTTGATGGCTTCCATGGGCTGTTTGGCTGAGAATAATCGGATGTCCCTTGGCCAAAGTGTGGTTCTTCTTTGAAGGACGAGAACGAGGGCATTCTGTGCATGAAGCTAGGGCTGGCTTGAACATGACTGCCTTCGCGGGTCATGGGATACGGCAGATCACCAACTGAGGATGCCGAGACCATTGAGGGAGGAGCTGAAGGCATGTCGCTCAAGGGCATGTCATCGGGAGACAAGTTTGTGCCCGTGGTAGATAGGTATGTCCCTGGATTTAATCCAATGTTGGGGGAGATGAGAGAAATTGAGTTCTCGTTGACCCCAGCAAACGGAGCAACAGAGAGCCCCTCAATACTATGAGGGTGGTAGGTTGATGCCAGAGCCATTGCCCCTTGGCCTTGACCTTGAGGGCCTTGTAAGGGCATGCCGGGTTCCGAGTGGATGGATGCGTTGCGTTGCATTGGAAACGCCAGCGTTGTCGGCTGGTGCAGAGGATAGCTGTTGCGGTTCTATCAGAAAGGAACGTGTTAGCACATACTCTGCCTTGGCCATGGATGCGTGCAGTACGGGAAGACGATGAAAGAACATAGAAGAAGGGGATATCGGTGGAGACACTGAGCAAGCATTGGTTCCAAAAACCGTGATGGATGATGTTGTGTGTGCAGAGAGGTAGGCACGTGTATTGAGCAGAGGCAGGGCACTCACATTGGCCTCGAAAGGCACAAGGGCAGGATTGGCGCTGAAGCCTCTGTTCAGGGCCGGCGCGCCGTATGTACAGGCGGCGTTGCCCTCTGTAAACTGAAAGTTGGAGACCTGCAGTCTCGGAGCCACAGGCCGCATCTGCACATGATGGGCTGGCTGTAGCCGCGGGCCTGCGCTACGGGGAGACGACTCCATGGGAAACTCCATGCGTTGCCAGTTGAAAGTCTGGTCTGGCATCCGCTGGAATTAGGTAAATTATAAGGTCCGTCTGTGTCAATATGGACCAGACAAGACAGGCGAGATGTTGGATGTTGAAAGATATTGATGGATAGGTAGAGAGAGGAATAGAGGAGAGGAGAAGGGGGCGCGGCGAGTATTAAATATGTGTAGTTCGCAGTACGATATCAGTAGTTGCGTAGATATGTAGCGGCAGCAGGAGCAGCAGCAGAGTGGCAGCAATAGCAGGTCAAGCACGTAGTGAATGGCCGACGTCGACAGTATGAGAGCGTGTAAGTGATTAGGGTAGAGATTGAGAGCTCCGTGTTAGGGTATATATAGTAGGACAGATAGGCAGCAGTATGTTTGTGCAGCCACTGATGATGGTGGTAGCAGCAGCTGTAGGGCTATAAATATCGGCGCAAGTCGAATGTAGAAGAAGAGAAAAGGAGGAAAAGAAGGTCGTAGGACGGTGAACAAGTAGAGAATTATAATAAATGGTAAGTAAGTAAGGTGTAGAATGAGAAGTAAGAAGATGAAGAAGAAGATGAAGAAGAAGAAATAAGAGAGAGAAAAGTATGAAGAGGAAGACGACAACGATAAGGAGAGTCGGTCAGAAAGACGAGCGATGAAGTGTTGCTGGGTTAGATGGACAGTAAGTATGTAAGTGCGAGTAGGATAGAAGGGGGAAATAGAAGCAGAAGACGGCGGGCGGCCAGTTATATGGTGCCGCGGCAGTCCGCCAACGCGCAACTACATGGTGGTGTATAAGCCGCCAGCCAGTTGGCGCTGCAGATGACCGACCGCCTTGCTGGGAAGCAGCAGCAGAGCGCCAGGCGGTCGAGACATTTTGGGCGCTGCAGGTACTCGATACCAGCAGCGGGTGTGCCTTGGGTGCGTCGAGCACGAGGTACAGCGCAGGTAGCGGAGAGAAGCAGGCGGGCTGCATTGGGCGGCATCAGACGCAGCAGCGATACACGGACTTGCGCAGAGAGAGAGCCGGGCAAAGCGCCTGTGGCCTGTGCTGGCTGGGACTGCTGCGGGTGCGGGTGACTTGATTTGGGAGCCGGAAGAGGCTCAACTAGGCCCTTAGGCTAAAGACGGTCGCTGCCGTCGCTGCACGGAGCGCAGGTTCCTCTACCGTGCTGGTACCTGCGCGCGCTGTATCTGCGCTGCGAGCTGCGTCCGCGCTCACCGGGTCGCCGCTACCAGCCAGCGCATGCAGCCCGCCAGAGGAGACGCTGGAGCTTCAGATGGGGGGTGACGTCTCGCTGCTTGCCCAAGGCGCTCTCTGGGCGCTGATCCGCTGTAAGCCTCTGCCGGCACGGCCTTGTACCCGTACACGCTCGATCGCAGCGCACTTGGCGCTTGACGGCGAGGACGAGAGCTAGACGGCGGTCAGCTCCATCAGGATTGTCTGCTCTCTCGCTCGCTCTCTTTACTGCAGCTGAGCGTTTTGAAGACCTGCAGCTCGTGTTCTCCCCCCGCCTCATCCCCCAGACGCGAATCTGCCGATTCGAGAGATGCTGAGGCCTGCCCATGCCCTGTCTGTCGTTCGCTTGGCGACGCTGCCGTGCATCGTCCACTGCCTGGTCGCTCCAGCGCGGTGCTGCTCTTGGATCGGTGCTAGCAAGGATGCTGCGAGCGAGACGGGCGATATGGACCGGCGGCCAGCAAATCGCTCTCGCGTCGCCACCGCAAGTGGGTATTGGACATGCCTGGTAATGGGTTGATGTCTCTGTCCGACAAGATCAACCGCAGACAGGAAACAAAGGCTCAATGCCATCACCATTCTGCCAGCAGTGTACTGTACATACATGCATGGCCGCTAGCACTAGCTGCCAACCACCAACTGCTGCCAACTGGAGGCTGCCAGGATGGCGCGATTGGATGCTCAACCCTGTCCGCCGATGAACCTGCCAGTCATCCGCGGCAGCCAAACCCAATGATCGGGATGCGGCTATGCGGCTTGCACCCGAAACATGCCAGGCCAAATCAGCAGCGTTGCACCGTTACTGCTGCTAACAACATTTGAAATCTGATTTAGTGACCGCTAGTGACCCATCCTTATCGCTGCTCTCCATGGTCCATGGGAACCGAAGCCAATGACAATGGCCGCCAGCTCTCTCTCTGGCTCGCTCCGGGTTCGCGCCATGACTGAGCCACCACCACCAATGGCTGCGACTGCAGCGGAACACGAAGAAAAAGGAGAAAAGAAAAAAAAAAAAAAAAAAAAAAAAAAAGATGAACGCATATGCGCAGCCAGAAGGAGCACCCGCGCTAGCAGCATGTTTGTGGCTGGCGATTTATTACATCCCACACCAAAACGCCAGGAAAGGCCTTGGCGTCGATGGAGCTGCTTGTACGACAACCCCCAGGGGATCGGCATCAAGAAGTTGTTGAAACTGCGGCCAGGACGAGTACCTCGTACCCGTACCTTGCGGCGGACCAGGTGATGTCGACGAGGGAAAAGAATACGGAAAGCCTGCCAGACACGACGCCGCTCTGTAGGCGTGCGTGTGTATGTGTAAGTGTCTGTGTATGTGAATGAGCATGTGTGTGGGCGATGCTTCAGCAGCACCCGCAACGGTGGCACGCTCCATCCTTTGGTGCCCGGATTCAAGACGTCAGCCATCTGGATGCCCAGCGGCGCATCAAGCGAAGGCAAAGGACCTTCGGTGTCTCGTTGGGGGCGCATTGACTCATCGTGCTGTGCCCGTGGCAGCGTGGCAGCTAGTATTTCGCACCTTACCTTGCTGCGGGAGGCTGCCCAAGTAGCTCCAAAAGCGGGGCGATGCCGTTGTTCATTGTCGCCGGCGTCAAGACTTTTGCCAAAATCATCTCCCCAAGTCTTTGTTCGGTCAGTCCCAAGTGTTTACCGAAGAGGAGGGGCTTGTGCTGTAGCCAGCCAAAACTAAAGCACTGCCCGATGTGTGTCTTGGTGGCCGGACACAAGGGTCGCGGCTTGATGAATTCATTCAGGACGCAAGGCAGCAACGCAACAGCAACAGCATCCATGCCTCCCACACCTCTCGCGCAGCCCGCCAATTGGCTCCATTGGAAAAAGTAAGGCGAGAGCGCGCACGATTAGCGCACAACAGCTCGCTCACTCTGCCCCCGGCCAAGCCCAAGCAAGTCAAGTTCCCAGCGGTCTCTAGCATGGGGTGGGCTCTGCTCTGGCAGCAACGGAGGCTAGGCCAGGATGCCCGAGATCCCTGGTGCGCCACAAAGCAAGTCTATTTCTTGTTTCCTGGCGTGCGTGTGTGGTATGCTACTTTGATATGCGATACTAACGTACCTACAGTACATGTGCGAATAGATATCGCTGCAAGTGCGTGTGTACTGTATGCTCAATGCGATGCGAGCGGTGTCGAGAGCATGCGCATGCACGTCGCGACACATGCTGCTGCTCACCCACAGGCTTACCTCACACCAGCTCATACAGCAACCTGCCTTGGGTACCTATCATCGCTGAGTGCCTACTGGGTACCTTACGTTGCCACATGGCTTTCCACTGTATCTGTGATGGGCCAGCCATCTGGCGGTGAGGGCCAGCATCCGGCATGCTCGTACAGATACCATTGCCATGTACTTCCTACATGGTGTCTGTATCGCACAACCCTGACTGGCCATGGAGTTGCAGCGGCTGCAGTGGTTGGTGTCGAGTGAAACCGGGGAACGGCTGTCGTTGCTGCTGTTCCTGGATCTGCAGTCCACTAAGGCAACCTATTTGCACACCTATCTGCATTATTTGTACATGCCTGTGTATCCTGGCATACAAGTATGTACTACAGATTTCCTGTGCTACAAGTATAGTATGCAAGTGCAAGCAGTTGCGGCGTCGAGTCTCGTTGTCGTGGATGAGCGCTGCCATGCTTGATTCGGGCTGGTTTGAATCGGTTTGGGCTGTTTTGCTGGCGCGGCATGAGAGGACCGGCCAGAGGCCAAAAGCCAGCAGAGGACAGGAAACGGTGGCCAAAGCCAGGTGCCCGGATCAAATCAAGACGACTGTCGCGAATCGCGCCTGGGACGGTCTTATTCGCCGATGACGATGGCCAGTGGATGGTGGGGATGGGGAAGCGCTGGCTGCTGGCTGGCATTCGCATCGAATGCAAGGTCCAAATGGCTCTGGGCTTGGTGGGACACGGCGGAACCGTTCCTGGCTGTCGTTTTTTTTTCTTTTCGCTGCTCCCTGCTGCAGTCTCAGATAGGATCGAGCCGGTGCTAGTGCGTCCATTCGACCCTGTGGTGAAAGTGCCGATTCCAAGCCCACGGCGTTATTCTGGAGGCGCATCTAGGCAAGCAAGGAGAGCCCAGCCCCTGGGATTCAGCTGCCCATGCAACCATTCACAGAGCAGGCGCTAACCCAACAATAATCGTGCTCCTCCAGCAGCATGTCACTCGCAGGGCTAGCCACGAAGCATATCTTGTTCTTGTCTCCCTGCTGGCACGGCGATATATACAGCCAGATTACGAAACCCATGCTTGGCTGTATTAGTATAATCGGTCGCAAGAAAAACAGCCTGGCGGCACTACTCCGAATAGAGGCATTGTCGTGCTGCATTCTATATCATATCGCGTACATCCATATACCTGCTTGATGGCTGGAACGCGCCAAAGTTTCAGGCTTGGACGTGCATGCACAGAGATGGCTTCCTCTATGGCATGTTTCCCCAGGCAGCCCTGTAATCCAATCGACAAAAACCGCGCATGCGTTTTTGGCAGCAGTGATTTGTATTTCCTGTTCTAGTGCCGCCATAGTCGCCTCATAAAGCGCTCAAATCGCTTCTATTTGCGGATATAGCACAGGAGAGCCATGCCAAGCATCTTTGGGATTGAGCCAAGTGCCGAACCCGGGCAAGTAAAGGACGCAGTCAACCGGGTACGTGTACGGAGCATTTTGGTGGTTGCGCACGCAATGTCATATCTCATTAATCCCCTTTCCAGCTGCCTACTATGGGAATTCGCTTAACATGTTCTCTTAGCAAAAGAAAAAGAACCGGAATCATCAGCCGGATAGCTCTAACTGTAATTGCTGGCCACAAGTTAATGCCTCTCGTCTCGCTGCAAGGTTTGCACTTCAAGTGCCATAGTTAGTCGCTCATTAGCTCGCCAATTCAGCCTTGTCAGGATCATGGCGCTTGTTCTACCCGCCGATCCCGCGATTCATTCTCTTGCTGCGAGGAATACGAGAAGCGCAACAAAGTACGAATTACATGCACGCGATACTGGTCCCTTGCGTACATACAAGCCATCTCTCCAGGCGACAGCGCGGTAGGCAATTTCAACCCCACGCAGCGAATGGAATCGAATCCTTCCTCATACCGTCGTCCCAGCACAGACCGGCCACCCAAATCCCATCGTCGCAGGCCAATTGATGGGGCTTGACATCAGCCATGGACTGCTAAATTGCAGAGTATGACCAGGGGGCTTTAGGCTAGGCGATCGCGGGGCTGATGGCGCTTTGGATTCTCGATGGATGCTGCCGCCGGTGCCACTGTGCTACAGGCAGATGGATGCCATGGAACACGTCTAGAAGGCTTCGATGGCTTCGAAGCCCTTGGCCCGAGCGTCGGGGAGGTGGTCTGTGATGCCCTCTAGTGCTCAATGGTGACCAGGTCGCAAGGCATTTTCGTGCCATCGACGTCGTAATATGCGTTGGCAAGTGGCTTTAATCGCTCAATGCAATGGGCTGCTAAGAGCAGCTGCGGTGGCCCTCGCGAGCGTCTCGCTGACCTCCCCTCAAAGTTTCTTCAGCTCTAGTACAAGGCCGCGTCTCCGAGCTCGCAAGGAAGAGGCGAGACGGAGTTTGGAAGACAAGGCCGGAGAGCCTAGGCCTTTTGGCTCGAGCGTCAGAACGATCAGCTCTTTTGTCATGTGAAAGCTCGCACAGCCTTCCAGCCTGGTGTGTGACCACTTGTGCTTTCTCCGAGGACCCTGGCGCGCTGCTCTCTCCTAGTGGTCAATTGCGCCGCTGCGATTGAGTTGCGATTGAGACAGGCCGTGACTCAGATTTGCCGTCTGCATGTACGTCAACCGCTGGTCGCGATCGTAAACGGTAACCTGCATTTGGCCAAAACAATTGATTCTGCAGCAAAGCCACCACGTGTACTTGGTCTTGTGGAAGAGCAGTACAAGCGAAAATGCCTATTGTGCCATACGCTGGCTTTGTACCCGCTCTCCAAGCCTGCCCCCCCTCCTTTTCCAGCGTTTGATCGAATGCCAAGTGTTGCCTTTTCTCTCATGCTGTGTGGCCTTTCCTGATTCTGGACCCCTTCCGTCATCGACGGATACACTGGAAGTCCAATCCCGTCCGCTGATGCAGGGGTGCAGCCTTTAATGCTAAATGAGATGGCCAGTTGGCGTGTCAAATGACCTATTGGCTGTCTGGAAGGGCTTAGTCCATTTACAGCCGGCTGGACGTAGATGCTCGTACATGTACATACAGCCACTTCTGGGGGGGAGAGAGAGTCCACCGATGGCTTTCCGGGGTGGGAGGCAAAACACGCAAAATCCGGGGAAAGCTTCGGATGGGATGGCCTGTGGATGTGGATATCTGAGGGTGTTGGGCTGTTCGCTACTGAGGGCGCATCTCGCCGATATCCTAGCTGCGGTGCCGGAGGGAACTCCAATTCGGTGAAGGATTGGTTGATTTGGAACATCTCTTATCTCTCGGCTTAGAGGCTCGACTGATATGCTTTTTAGTCTAACGGTGCGGAATTGATGGATGGCAGATGAGCGGATGTTCGCGGCTGAAGCAGAGGCTAACGCATAGGGAAGCACATGACCAAGAAGGGCGCTGGGACACAGGCAATAGGACGAGGCAGACGGTTATGCATGATGAATTGATTTGACTAAATCACAGAAACTCTTTATCAGGCATGACAAGGCGATAATTGTAAAAGGATTTGGAGGCTGGGAGCTTATCGTGAGCTTGCTGTATGTTGGCTTCCGTTTGCCGTGCTTTGCTATGCTTTGCTTTGCTGCGTATTAGTGATCGGCAAAAGCTCGGCTGAACCCTGCGGCGATGACACAGTGACCTCAACTGCATCGCATATCGGGCGGTTCTGATCCGATTGCTTGGGGGGTCCAAACCCAATCCAAGAAGTCAGCCGCATGCTTTGCCAAACTCGCTGGCATACTATGGCATGATGCGCCGTCTACAGCTATCGCTTCTGGCGGCCTTGCCGCTGTGCAGGGCCAAGTCGCCCGCCTTTAGCATCCACGAGGACTTGCAGGCCTTTCCGCAGGTACGGCTCTTGAGCTCATGCGCATGACAAACCACAGCTGACGATATCGCAGTTTGAGGTCGTCTTCTCCAACCACTACATCTCGGAAAAGGATGCGCAGTCGCTGCTGGAATACAACATCGAGCACCCCACGTTTTCGGCCGATTCGTCACAGCCTACAATCAGCGATACCGGCGGCAGCGGCACAGCCCAAGATGGTCACGATGGACGCTATACTGCCACCCAGAAGGAGTCGCCTCTCACGTACGAAGTGATGAACATGCCGCCGCATCGATACCTCTGCGCCATACCCGTCATCGAGCCTCCGTCTCCGGAGAACCAGACGGCAACCGAGCTGGCCAAGGCAGAAGAGGCACGCGAGCTTGACCGAGCTGCTGCTAGCGGCTGGAACCTGCTCAGCCAGCTCGACGACACATGCCTGTATTTCATGTCGGGCTGGTGGAGCTACAGGTTCTGCAACAATCGCGAGATTGTGCAGTTCCATGCCCTTCCCTCAACGCCCATGGGAAAGCCGCCCCAGCGCGATCCCCATGCCGCCGAATACATCCTGGGCCAGGCGTCTCTCCCCGAAACATCTGAAGCGCACTCGACGTCGTCTTCTAGCTCTAGCGATGATGAGAAGCCACCGGCCGAGTTACAAGTCAAGGGCGATCAGCGATATCTGGTGCAGAGGCTCGGAGGGGGGACTATCTGCGATCTGACGATGAGGGAGCGGACCATTGAGGTGCAGTACCACTGCGTTCCGGGAATGAAAAACGACCGCATCGGGTGGATCAAGGAGGTTACGATTTGCGCATATGTCATGGTGGTCAACACGCCGAGGCTGTGTGACGATGTTGCCTTTTTGCCGCCGGAGGAGAATAAGGCAAATCCAATTACTTGCCAGCTCATTACCGATGATGAGAGGCAGACGCCTCCGCTTATTGATCAACACCCGACTAAATTTCCCAAGGTGGATGAGCCGATTGAGCAGGAAGAGGAGTCGGGCGAGGTGCATACGGTGGATGAGACTCCGGTTACGGTTGGCGGCGTGCTTGTCGGCGGACGGAAATCACTTTCTGCCGGTGACAAGGATGGCCAGCCGCCAATCATACTGGCACCGCCCCGAAACTACATGAACACTCAGCAAGCTACGGAGCAGCTCATCAAGGTGCTCGTCCAGGCAGCTAGCAAAGAAGACGGCGGTAAGGTCGACCGCCTTAGCAAGGAGGAGCTCGAGAAGCTGAACATCAAGCCCGACATGGTGGAGGAGATGGAGGAGGAGATGAAGCGGCTCGCGGGCGATGCTGGCTGGCAGCTGGAGATTGTGGGTGGTGTTGACGATGAGGAGAGGCAGCTTCGTGGGTGGTTGCATGAGGAGGGTGATGGTGATGAGGATGGCACGGATGAGAAGGCGAAAGGAGGGAAGGGGAAGAAGGGTGATAAGGGTCCGGGGAAGAAGGGTTCGGGGAAGAAGGAGAAGAGTAAAGACAATGGTGGTGGTGGAAAGCGGAAGAAGGGGCAGGATGAAGAGGGGAGTGAGGAGCGGTTTTTCAAGGAGGAACTGTGAGTGAGGGGAAAATGTATGAATGAAGCACGTCTTTCTTTTTTTTGGCGTTGAGGGAAATTTGTCTTTTATTGGCATCATATCATATCGTGTCTTAGCATCATCATCATCATCATCATTCGTTTGGGCTGCTGCTGGTTTTGTTACTTGGTGCAGCGGTGTATTGTGAAGCAGGAAATAGGTATATAGTATATAGCCGTTGTTGCGTTGCAAGTGTGGTTGAACAATATCTGCATTGCATTACACTGAAAGTATTCTAATTGTCTATCTACCTTGGTGATGTTATGAGTAGATGTGTACGTGTATCTATAGCAACCATCTCTCACTCTAGCTTGCAATATGCTCGTATGTATGTCTGTCTGTCTGTACGCAAGGGAGATGAAGCAGATTAAATGGGACTAGGATCGCACAAAGACAAAGCCAGTGGGATATCCAAGACACCGTCTCTTTGATGCAGCGTCTGCCACGTGTTGTGCGAGTGTTCCAGTATGGCAATCGTGCCTGTGTCGAGGCGGGCAAAGAAAAGATCCGGATACGCGGTCGGGTTGGCGAGCTTGAGCTTAAGTGATACATACACCCGCTTCCAATGCATTTTTCAACGCACATGTACTTGTATTTTTACGTATTACATACCAGACACTTTTACAGTTAAGTATTACGGGGCGCCACGACATCGTCAGTGCGTTCGCTGTCTGGTGGAGAGCGCAGACGTGGACGCTTTATGCGTTGTTGCGGGAGCAGATGCGGATACGAAATAGCATAGAGTGCGGAGCAAACAACTACCGAGCCCAAAACAGGGTATGCATTTCTTTCATGTCTTTCGCATATCCGTTGTGCTATATTTATGTCTGCGTTGTTCATTTCTTTACCGCTCTTAGCGACAGGGATACCATACCTATGCCCATTGGTTCTGTGAGGCGGTGTCGATGGGACGAGGATGAGAGAGAGGGGTTTTGACTGGGAATTTATGCAGTGGTGGTGGTTACATGCTCGTACGGCGTTGCTGATGAGGATGGGCTTTTTTTTTTTTTTTTTTTTTTTTTTTTTTTTTTTTTGTGGGGGGGGGGGGGGGCGCCCCCCCCCCCGGGGCCGTTGATGTATGAGAG
>JAJKFY010000299.1:166665-420354 GCA_021066465.1 Trichoderma asperelloides
ATAGCAAAATAGCAAAATAGCAAAATAGCAAAATAGCAAAATAGCAAAATAGCAAAATAGCAAAATAGCAAAATAGCTCACTCTTCTCGTCGTGGCTCTTATTGGACTGGAGCACAGAATGTGATCAACGAGGATGCCAATCCTTTTGAGAGACGAAAATGCCTAGTCATGTTTGAAACATCTGTGGCCGCTTCTGCATGGGCTCTTCGGTGAATCCTTGAATCGTTAATATCCATGACGAAGCCCATAGCTCTCTCGAGACTGGCCTACGCCTGGGAAAAGGATCTGGTGACGGTCATCATATCATCATAAGACGGCGTAACTAGTCTCACCGAAGAGATGCTCCAAAGGAATACCATGCTGGCCGTTACGGGGGTGGTGCTTGACTCGTAGGATGGAAAGCTGCTTGGCTTCCAGCTACCTCAGCGGTGCAGCGCAATTCGGCGCCATGGACGTGATTGGGTGCAGTTCGGCGCGGTTCAGCGGCGCGGCGTTCTGTCAAGGCGCTTAGCTTGGCTTCCATTAGGACAACGTTACCGGTGAGTCGATATGATGAGAGTCAGCAGCCGTCTCAGTGCTGCCGAATGTGGTGATATGAGGTCATTGGAGAGACAATTTGGAGGCTTCAGTAGGCTGTTTAGAGGCCTCTGGCAAGTCTCGCAGATTGAAGAGACTCTTGTGCCAGACTCTGGAAAGCTCCTTTCCGGAATTGCCGAGTGTATTTCAACCATTGGAGAATACAGGTAGATGGAAGGATGCCGTTGTTGCAACTTGATAGGGCGTTGTTAAACTCGAATGGGATCGTCGAGATCGCCGCTGTAAGTGCCGTTATGACGAGTCAGGCGAATGGCTGTGTTGAAGTGCTGACCTAACTGGGTGTCCAAGCTTCATACCAGCCTCCCTATACTAATCATGGACTCTATTCGACGGATAGAAAAAGAAACCAACACGTCTGATTCTTCATATAGCGACCCCTAGCTTTCGTGATAACCGCGATCCTTCAAGAGCAAGGCTTCGGCTCCTGGATCAAATAGCATTCGTGACGTGGTCTCGCTTCGTGGTCTTTACTCCCCGCTAGTGCTGTGTTTGAATGTTTGCTTACGGTGCGGTTTCGCTTGGGCTTGGCAAAGAGTCGATGGAATTGATGAAACGCAGCCGGGACCACCGCCCCCATCCGCCCTGTTCTGTTCCTGTGCCGTATTGATGATACACAGACATAGGAACTTGGACTGCTACGGCAAATTTGATGCGGTGCCACAAAACAGCAAAAGGTAGCGTCGCAGTATTCTTCGCATAAGGAGCGTGTCCCCCCAGTCGCCATCGATGTCTGTCTTCCGCAATCCGGCTCCCTCCAGTGCGGGGATCCCTGCGTTCACTTACACATGTCTTTGCCCTTGTTGTCCAGCCGCAATACTGTTTTTCGATTCCAGCATCGATATTACCCAATACGACGGGCTCCTTTTCTTAGCTCCGATCCACAAAAAAAAAAAAAAAAAAAAAAAAAAAAAAAAAAAAAGGAGAAAATTAAAAAGAGAGGAATGACGAGGCGGCAGCAAAGCCGCATACCCGTTGAAGGAGCCGGTTTGGGACAGTAGAGTACTACCTACAGCGCAGTAAGAGAGAGAGACAGAATCGAACGCACCCCACTCGGTATGTTAGTGTAGCCGCTACTATAACATCCATGTGTGGCTGGCCAGGCGTCCAGCAGCAAGATACGATGCTGTAAGCGGATTGTCCGTCTTTATATAGACAGAGAGGCATGAGGGGTTCCGTAAGGCAGATCGGGGCAACTACGGTGCCGATCAAGCCGCCGGCGCAATCCTGAACTCAATGCCACGACTTGAGCTCGCAGTCATTGGCTTCAACCTCGGGGTGAACCTGCGTCAAATCAGTTTCAGCGGCTCTTCCTCGCAGTATCTCGTCGTTGCCCCGGACTCACTTTTACAACGTCGCCAAAGAAGCGGTCGAGGAACGGAGGGCTGCATGGTGCAGAGGCCACCGTCTACCGAGTGGGCGTTGTCAGGGATTGTTAGTAAGACCAGGGGTTTAGAGAGAGATGTGGAATCGGCAGTTTATATTCGCTTCTTTTCTTCAATTTTAGTTAGTGTCCTATAGACGACACTGGCGAGACGCAAACCGGCGTAAATCAAGTATCGAGCAATTCTTGAAACAGAAAGGCGGAAGGAACAGAATCCTCGAAAAGCCGTTATTACTTAATGAGAGACGGGGTTGGGAGGAAGAAAGGGGAAACAAATCATTGGGTTTGGCATGGCATGGTATGACTTGGTTACTGACGTTACAAATAAATGTTTTATGGGGCCATGTGGCAGTCGAGTCGTTCCTATTCGATTTTTCCGAAGTTGTAATAACTATAATTTAACAATTCAGCAACAACCAGGGACCCTAGTTACTTTCTTGCTACTTTATATAGAGAATACTGTTTCTTTTGCTATTTTTGATTTACTTTATAACACAAAATCCTTTTACTGCAATAGGAAATTTTCGCTTCACAAATTGAAAATTGAAATGAAGAACAGAAAAACGTACGATTATATGTTTTATTACTAGTTAAGAGATACACGTTTTAGGAAATAGATAGAATTAGTCATTCATTTTTACTTGAATCAAAAGAAGCCTAGCAATTTCCCTAAGGCTTAGGCCTTACTAAGTTCTGCCTTGAATACTACATACATCTAGTCTTGTCAGCCGGCCATGGGACTTTTTGGTAGAAACAACATAAAATGCATGCACGCAATGATATCAGCTCGTGTTTGCAGATTTTTGCCACCCGCTACACTCATACTGAGCCTAGTTTTCTCATCTCGACGTTTGTTCTGGGTGTAGGTATTGACTGAGATGTTTATTTTGTATGCTTTCCTCTTACGGTCCAGCTGAGCAAAAGAGACAACTAGACGGCGGCTTGATATTGGCTACGTAATGTTTCTCTTTTCTCTTCCCACAACCCCCGCTTTCACACGCTTTCAGCTGCCGCATGGCACTCGAGACATTGAACTGTGAATCTTTCTTTATAAAGTGGTCCGCTAGCTATCCTGGGTAGCCTGTCGACCCCGATCGTGGTAAATAGTGCAGGGGTTTCCATCACAATCCACACTCCAGTTGTATTCCGAGGGATTATGCTTCACTTGCGCAATAGACAGAGATAGGCACTTGCTGCCTCCCTTCGCTGGCTGTGCCCCCTCCTTTGCCCCCCTCCTTCTTCTGCCTGCAGCCACTGCACTCCGTATCATGCAGTCAGATCCCACGTGTGAAACTTTGCATCACTCCACCAGCTCAATGCTTCAAATACGACGAATTTTAGCGCTTAGATTGGGGATGCTTCGATAGCTCATGGGAGGGCTGATGAACTCATGGGCCTGGCCCTGGTCTATGCGCGTTCGCAGTAAACCCAAAGCATCCAGATGCAAAAGTACATGTAACTATTCCTGCGGCCTCAGCGAGGAACTCCACGGTAGGGCTTTGTGGCGGCCGCCTGTGCAAGCACGGACGTATCAGCTGTACGCGTAGGTAGTTGTAGTAATGGCACGACTCACAGAACGAAGGGGGGGGGGCTCTGTCTCTTCGATATGCCGCTACTGCGGTGCTATCCCGTTTGAGCCCTGGGAGGATTTTCAGCCCATGACATGTGCACTAGAGGGCATATCGACTGGATGGATCCTACGCAGCGCAGGCCTGGGGATACCGAACCCCTGGCTGCTAAATAAACACCAGCATCAAGACTAGCAGGGGCTAGCCAGCGACCTAGAATTCGGAGCACCGTCGAGCTAAGCCCCATGAGCAACTGCCGTGCAACTCCAGAACTCTCCACTGATGGCTCCCTCTGTCCCCGAGGCGCAGGTGTGGCAGCCTCTGTGGCATTGGGGTGCCGAGAAGCGCCCATGGAGAATTGCATTGGTTGCTTGTCTCACCCGTATCCACGCTTACTGGCATCCGACACACTGGCTATCGCGGGAGCTGCCGGGACCTGTCGATTGGTTGGCAGATAGTCCCTCCACCCAGCAAGTAATACACGTAAACGTAACTCGAGCACGTTTTGCTCGCCCACGCCCCCGGGCCCCTGCTGCGCCATCCAATGGGCTGGGGGGGATTACATGTGTTTGTCTATAAATCTCTATTTGGATATAGCATATATAGGTACTTATTTTATGTACATACACACACACTTATATATATATATATATATTAATATTTATAAAACTATTCATAAACAGTAAAAAAAAAAAAAAAAATAAAGATTAATATATAAATTGTTTTTTATACTGCTTTATATAATATAATATTAAAAATACTTGCAAATAACTTTACTTGCAATATTGTTTAATAAAAATATAGAATTAAAAGAAAAGTTAAAAAATAAAATAAATAAATAAATAAATAAATAAATTTATTGTATTATTGTATGAGAAGCAAGATTAAAATACTCTATAAAAGAAATTTAACTCGTTTAATGAATTAAAGGCATCCTGCTCGCAAAGGCTTGCGTTGTATACATGAAAGTTAACGTATCCAGCTGATGCAATGTTGCTAAAAGAATGGAACGCTACAATTTCCATGAACTGGACGGTGGGGCGGCAAAAGACAAACTAAATCTAATCGAGTTACGTTTGCTTGCTACATGGGAAGGGGGAGGAGATCAGGTTATATGCACACTCGGGTATGCCTGCGCCGTGGGCGTGCAGGATAGGTGAGCACCAAAGAATCAGCTCTGCTGCGGGAAAATAGCAGTTGTCGCTGGTCCTGCGAGGCGACAAACACAGCCTATAAGCTGCCAAGTTCGCTTAGTTCGTTCCTGACAGGTTGCAAGGGTGGCCAAGAGTCGGTAAATCATCACTTGTGAGCTTTTGGAACTAGGGATAAAAGTACGGAGGGGCCGTAGATCGGTTGCGAGTGTACAGGAGCCGTGTCCTACGAGACGACTTATAGGATTGAGTCTTTCTTCACTTTTCCTTGGGGTTGCACTGGATATATAGATGCCAAGCTTTACGCCACGCTCACACAAACAAATCCGGTTGTTGAGTTTCCCATTGACGACATCTTGCGAGGTCTACTAGTTATTACCACTGTCCTAATTTCTATTTCTGGTTGTGTCATCTCTTTTCTTATTTCATCTTTTATACCATTGCCGGAGCCACTCTCTTGCAACCATACACCAAGCCGACTTATCGGCACGGACCCGCAAACATGTTCTACACAATCTCCTACAACAACGGCTCGGCGGAAGCCGACAGTGTATCCAAGATGGCCAGCAATCACACATTTGGCGAATATCGACAATCACGCCTCGCTTGTATAGAATGCCGCGCTCGAAAAGTGTGTAAATAATAATAACAAGACCATGCTCAATGAGACACACGCGCCACTAACACCAGAGCCTACAGGTCAAATGCTCTGGAGAAAGCACAGGCTGCCAGCGGTGTCAAGGGACGGGTATTACATGCGTCTTTCCAGAGAGAACTAAGCGTGGAACCAAGAGACGAAAGAATTCGCCTCCCACCGACAGTCACGACAGCACAACGAGCGGCTCGAGCAGTGAGACGAGCCTCAAGAATGGAGAGAGCGGCAGTAGCACGTCTGCGGCGCCCATAGGAGACTCTCATCCCCTTGCCTCCACAGTTCCCACTTCAGAATTCTCGCCGTCGCTGGATTTCAGCCCTTCATATTTTTCTTTGGACTTGAGTGACAACTTCAATATTGGTAAGGAAGGCTTTCCTTTAGGCAGGCGGTTGTTGTCTAGCTTAAACTAACACCGCGACCCGTCAATTAGACCTTGATCAATTAAACTCCACCCTGGGCGATCTTAGCAGCCTAGCTTCAAGCAACAGCATCTCTCCATCACAAAGTCAGCCTTTTCCCGCAGCACCACGACGGACGCTGAGAACGACAGAAGGGTTGTGCCTGGGCGATAGCCCTTCTATCAAGGACGGGAATCTATGCGCCTGTGCCCAGTCTGCACTTCACATGCTCGAAGAGCTTGAACTACAATACGAAAACAACGTGGACGTTTCCAGCGACACTATACTGGGTTACCAAAAGATTGCTCTGGCACGTCTCAACTCGTGGATATCCTGCGACCACAGCCAAACGCCTCGAGCGACGACTAAGCTTATCGTACTCGTAATAGAGGGGCTTTCGGTGTATTTAGAAAGGGGTGCCGCGAACTGCATTCGACAGATGCGACAAGAAGTCGAGGATGAGAATCCTTCTGCCGCCGCAAGACTGTGCAATGTGGGGGACTACCACGTTGAATCGAAGCACGAGTGGGCTCACATCCTTCGGGTCTCACTGTTGGTACGGTGCAGAGAGCTTTTAGCCGCAGTCACAAGGCTAAAGCAACACGATGTCAACGACGTGTTTTTACCGGCCGTCGAGACGAGGTTATCGACCGTCATACAGGAGCTGAAGGGCTGGGAGGATTATCTGTAGAATAAGTTACAATGTGATTGGCTATTTTGGTGCTACTTAGATTCTTGGGGCTTTCATTAGCAGCGCGCATGTGCATGCAATAATATCTTATCCTCGCATATCTAAGGATAATGAACCGTCTCGCCCTCACACCCACCACTCCAAGCAACATGTGGCATATGTCGTCAATGCGCGTCCATACTCCATCAGTCCTAGATCTTCGGCCTTCCGGGACCCTAAAGCAGGACGAAAACGCAAGGGTGTGTGTCACTCCCGGTAACGCTAGCAGGCGTTTCCGTGGACACTCGCCCTATAATACGCCGAATACCTCAAGTGCGTAACCAGAATCAGGTGTATATGTCGAACAGAGATTTCCTGATTGCTGACAACCGCACCTATCCGCATAGAGATTCCGTTAGTCCCCTGTTGACGGTCCGCATGCGGCTGTAGATGTCATCCTTTACGAGGAGAACGAGCCTAGTGCATCTCACTCTCAACTACTCACAGCTCGCTTGGTTCACAGCACAAGGGGTTTTTCTGGAAGACAAAACCCTGACGAGGAGGTTTCCCATTTGTAAACTCGATAAACTAATGACATGATTTTGCCAAACCCACCATCAGCGAGAGGGTTGCATTATTGAGATGGACTCAGGGTTGCATGCATCCATCTCACACCACGCCCACGTGCGGAGTAATGATTACCCTGCTTATCGCATGGAGCAAAGGAGGTTAAGCCGCTCACTCCTCCAGAGATAGGTGACCTTCGAGCGACGCTTCCCTGTATGGGCGTTTCACCACGACCTCTATTCGACGACGAAACTGTTCAGTTGGGGGAGATCGCCACTGCCACAGTGTCTCAGCTCTTCCTTAAATCCTTCGAGCCGAGCAACTGATAACCATTGTTGTCAAAGACTTTATATCCATTTTAGGATCGAATTTGCGGCGACTTATTTAGTTTCTTGGCTTTGATAGGGTGTCATCACTAAATGAAAATAGCCAAGAACCGTTTGTAGTTGTTAAAAGACATTAGCCGTACCGTAAAACACAAATTGCACCATTACCAATATAAATGATCAAATTAGGAAATGCGCTGGGCCCCGCTGTGCTTGCACTGTAATTCTTGCAATAATAGAAAGCAGTGGTCGTGACTGATGATAATTACATGTAAGCTTAGCGCCAACACACAGCCCTCGCAAGGTACCAGGGAGCCCCCCTGCATTCTTGCTGTCTTGCCCACTACACACAAATTCGGTAAAAAAAGATGGCAAGACAACAACAGTGGACAGCACTTGGGGATACCGGGTATTCACGCAGGACTCACCTGTGGGGTGTCCCCATAAATATGCCAAGCCTCGTGATGTTGCAAAACCGTTGTACTGGATCAAGAGAGGGCCAGTAGTTGTTTTCAATACTTAGGTCAATACCAGGGGGTTCCATTTTCCTTTAATGCTATAGTGCGATCCTAAATCTTGGCGACTTGGTCAATATATGGGGACACTCCACTGAACAGTTTTGGAAGGGAACCTCGTATACAGCAATTGCTGCCATGCGCATAGCGACGTTAACAAGAGTCAAAAACTACATTATCTTTCAAAACTATACTCAATGTGGTGTCCACTTTATTGGAGTTTACGATATCCCGGTGGATTCTTCTCATGCACAATCCTTGTGACTGAATGGTTTGACTAAACGTTTACCATTGGAAAATGTACAGATCAGTAAGTTTACATTAAAAAAATATGTAGTTACACAGCTTGTTTACTCCAAACTATTTCTTTCTCCACCTGTCAGCTTACATGTCTGCTCTCATCAAATTATCTGTAATTAGTATGGAGGGTAGGTTTTACCTTCCCTATCTACATACTGCAGGATTCATATCCTGATACGCGTTCATCCACTTACCAGGGGGGGCCACTTCTCTATCCCGATCTTTGGCTCTCGCTAAGTTTCCGCATCATGTTCTCCACAACGACTTACATCAACGAATCTCTGGGAGTGGAGACAATCTTCCAAGAATGTTGCATCTAACACGCCAAAAGAGGCTCGCATGCTTTGGGTACCGGGCGGTCGGAAGAGTTGCTGTTCCCTAGTTGACCTATCATCAGTTCATGAGTACCCAATATTCTCTTACATGACCCCCCATTTTAGATGACACTTCAATACCCAAATTCAGCCCTAGTGACCTTCTTTTTCAACGGCATGCATGCTATTCCTGAAATCGTTTAGCCTCCCTTGATAAGACCAGTCTCCTACATATAGAGTAGAGGCTCGAGCATATTGGGTTTAAAGTTCTGAGATCGAGACCAAGTTGGTGAGCCAGCCTAGATTATGAGAAATACCCTGGTTTATTCAACCCTTGATCACTATCTTCCTTCGCCCTTATGCATTATACCGCATTGTTCTTATAGACATGGGTAATATTCTCTAGAGTTAAAGCATATCACTGTGAGTTGGAGACTGTGGGGCACGGCTCTTGCCGACATACTCTCAAGAGATAGATTTTGTTTAAGCATCATCTATCTAGGACGTATTTAGTGGTATTTATCAGATAAATGTGGAAATCAGGGGCCGTGAAAATACGTTGAAAGAGCGTGAGCAACCGACGAGTGGAGTTGGAGTAGTGTTCGTCCCCGGATTTGGAAACTTGACTAACTAACCGTTTGATAACCAGGTACCATGCTCATGAGTCGCCCCTTTACTTGATTTGCTTCGCCACATAGTTTGGTTCAAGCTAGTTAAGCTCCTTAGCACATTTTCTCCTATTGGTTACTAAACACTAGCGGTCAAGGAGTCTGTAATACTCGGCCAGGCGGAGTGTTATTCCCGGTACCTCCATACAATTGGCATGGAGAGACTCAGTACGCTCAGATTACCTTCAATGTATAATTCTGCTTTCGCCATAGACAAGAATTGGCTGAAATTAGCTGTTAATTATATCACTACGTTTCGTAGAGACAGTATAATGTGTAAGTAAAAGGAAATACGGATAGAGTCCGTTATGAGTATAGGCAGCCATGCTGGATGTGTAACCGTTGGAAATAGGCAACCCTTACAAGGATAATGTTCACGTTCTATGTGAGCGGGTCTATCTTTTACACAATAACAGTTTAGGCTAAAGTGAATGTTAGAGGTTATTCGGAATCAAACTTTGAGGGGAGTTGTGCTGCCTCATTCTTTCTAGTATATTAGCATTGCCGCTTATATTAACTAGGGTCTCCCTTGTGTAATAATTTCAGTACTTTCCTCTTTGTTCCTAATAGCGCATTAATTGTCCGTGGTATCGGAGAATAGAAAATCCCCTTTCCCTTGTTACAAGACTTTTCATTTGACAATCAGTTCAACAAAGGTGATTAGAGAAGGATTCAATAAACCAAGTGCTTGTAGCGAGCAACCAAGCCTTCATTAATTACTTGGTAACCATTTGCTTGATTGAGTAAGACTGATTTTCAGTTTGATAGACGGTAATGGTTTCTTCTCCCTGGCCTATCTATATCATGAAATACTTGTTATGCTGCTTAAGGAGAGATAAAGCCTTCCATGCCAGAGTTAGTCAGCTCACGAACCGGCTTCCTGTTTGCTTGACTGCATTTATCGGTACTGGCGTCGGAAACTCCCGCTCAGTGACATAGAGTTGATCGTTAGCGCCATCTTTCCTGTATTGAGATCGGACTGTCTTGTGCGTCAAGAACACTTCGTCCTCAGCTGCTTACTACGTATTGGCTTGATTCATGTATACAAGTATTCTTTTCTGGTGGAGAATTAGGCAATGGAATCGGTCCGTCCCAGCTGAATACCTGAAAGAAGAACATGTAAGCTGTGGCAATTTTTGTGACAGCTGGCCGTATTACTGCTGTCTCAATTCTTTGTGGGGTCTCATTGCGTAGCATGGCTGATATCCCGCCTGCTCTATGCGCAAACCCCTCTATCCTGTCATACCCCTAATCGGATTTGAGGCTCTTTCACACCTAAAGAGAGATTGAAATATTATGCTGACGACAACACTAATGCTAATACGTGCTTTCAGGTAAGGATATATTCCTTCTTCTAATGCCTCGGCAAAAGTGCCAAGCAGCCACGTCAACAATAAACATGCTGCATTACTACATACCCACGTGTTCAACCCCTGAAATTGTACAAATTGAATGATTACGGAACTTGGTAGAGTCAGCCAAATATGGAAAATGGTACAGAGTCATGTCTATTACAAAGCTAAATTAATTGTTTCGTACTATAAATGAAAATCCATGATTATGGATTACTGCATAGAAACTCGGATTAAGTATAACAAGTTGAGACTGTTTGAACCGCATGGCTTGTAACTAAAATTGAACAGATACATGTGACATGCATAATGCTACACGTAATGTATTATATTAGATCTTCATCAGCAATGTGGGTTGCTGCAGGTCGAGACATCAGTATACAATGGCCTCTTTGCAAGGTCCCAAAAAACGCAACCCTGGCTCTGGGTTGTATTGCATCTACGATCAACATGATTAGGCCCTGTCTATCGATTTCCTTTTTCGGCCCCGGGCCGATCCCGATTTGGCTCGGGGTTTTAGGCGGATCTACGCTGTTAGTACCTTGTAAAATTGTACCAGCATGCAAGGCACCCCTCTCCTATCACAGGGTGTATATTAATAAATACTGAATTGTCATTGACCATGGGTGCGTATTGGAATAGAAGTGTATGAAGAGCTTGGTACCTAAGCGGGTTATTCTTTGCGTTCTTTGAAGAAAGTGGGAAAATGGAGGGGAAAACATGTGAAGAGTAATTTTTGGTTGCCTGCCTATTTACAAGTTAAAAGAAAAGAAAAGAAAAGAAAATTAAACAGAAATAAAACTTGAAGCATAGTAAGTATGTACATAGTATTTTGTTCCTTCCAAATTGAAAAATTGAATAGTAATTTTACTTAATTTGTATTTAAAATACTCTGAATTATCCTTGTTTCTCTGCATTATACGCAAGTCGCTATAATGTCTCCTAATGCTCTCTATCCTCTACAAAAGCTGCAACACTGTATATAGGTAAAGTCTTTGGTGCATACCCTAGATAGGGCCGGCAAATTCTCTCGGCATTTTATTGCGCCGTCTGACTGCTCGGTCTCCGCGTTCTAGCCTTTACTTTGCATTCCAACGTTGTAGCTTTCCCACCCCCTCGCAGTACTCCATCTGTGTGGTACGATAAGGCGTAATTGGAGCTCTGAGGGGGACGAGTTAGCTGTCTCCACACCCTCTCATTGTCCCCCTGTATTCATGTCACGCGCGCTTTCCTGCTTTCGGAAAGTTTTTGGCGCTGCATCAAGGTTTTCAGCTTGGCTGCCCAAACGCCGGTATAAGACATTGATCTTTCGCGGGAGCGGACCTGTCAAGAAGAGCGTATCTCTACTTTCTAAGACACCGCGTGGTTGATGAATGCGAGGGGAGATTATTGAAAAGGTTGGCCTGTAAATCACTGTACATTGTTGTAGTCTTGGCATAGCTATTCCTTTCAATCGTAGACTCGAGTTCCTCCTACATACTTGTAAAGCGTGCTGTACTGCCACCGTCGGGTTGCCCGTGCTTCTATATGCAGCAGCGGAGAGTCGGGGTATCCTCTGGCTGCGTTTGCTTCCCAACTGAGCACCGTTGCTCGGAAAATTAACAGATCAGGAGGGGGCCCGTCGCTATGGCTCAACTCTGGCCCAAATACTCGTCACTTATATAGGTACTACTACCTAGAGATCCAAAGGCTTCTAAGCTGCTCTCGTTGGCTGCAAGGTATTGATTGCACTACTTTAAAGATTCCAATATGAGCGATACACGACAGCCGGAAGGTCCTCATTACCCGTTTGCTGACTTGCCGTCCTCGTCTTCTCCAGATACCTCAGATCTTGAGTCTCCCAAGTCCCAGGACAAAATTAAAGATGATAACCAAGTATTGGCATCAGAGCAAAATGGCGAGAGCGCGCAATCAGAATCGCAATACGTTTCCGGTTTCGCGCTCTGGGTCAACATGATTTCCCTTATGCTCTGCATTTTCTTGATTGCCCTTGACATGGTATGTTTTTTCCGTTATTTCTTCATTTTTGTAACCATGAAGTCGTTACTCATCAACCGTCCTAGACCATTGTCGCGACCTCTGTTCCCGCCATCACCAACGACTTCCACGGTATCAAAGATCAAGCCTGGTATGCTGCCGCCTTCTTCTTGACCGCTGGCGGCTGTCAATCCACTTGGGGCAAGATTTATCAAAACTTCCCTCTCAAATTGAGCTTTCTCACAGCTATTTTCATCTTCGAAGTGGGCAGTCTTATTTGTGCCGTGGCGCCCTCGTCGGCAGTCTTCATCGCAGGCCGTGTCATCGCCGGTATTGGGTCCTCTGGCGTCGGTTCCGGCTCCTATACAATCGTCGCTTTCATCGTGGAGCCCAAGAAGAGAGCGAACTACACCGCTATGCTTGGGGCCATTTTTGGTATCGGAAGTATCCTAGGTCCCTCGATCGGCGGTGCGTTTGCTGCTGATGTCACCTGGCGATGGTAAGATATATATCCGTCTTCAAGCCCCCCCTTTGTGAGCTTCGAATAGCTGAAACAAGATTTCAAGGTGTTTTTACATTAATCTACCTATTGGTGTTCCACCCGTCCTTGGCGTCATCTTTTTCCTTCGCCTTCCGGCTGTCGCCCGCCCTCGACAAGCGCCGTTGAAGGAGAAGCTGCTCCAGATGGATCCGATTGGCTTTGTGTTGCTGCTAGGAGGTATTGTTACATACCTCCTAGCTGTGCAATATGGCGGTGTAACGAAACCGTGGAACTCTGCAACTGTCATCGGTCTCCTTGTGACATGTATTGTGGCATTCATTCTCTTTGGATTCGTTGAGATGTGGCAGGGTGAACGAGCGACGGTGATCCCCCGGCTCTTTAAGAAGCGTTTCGTGGGGCTGTCAATGATTTATATCGCCTTTCAAGGCGGAGCCCTCTACGCCATGGTCTATTACCTCCCTCTCTACTACCAGGCTATCCGAGATGATAGTGCTGTGCTTGCTGGTGCACACACCTTGGCTTTCATCATCCCGGGCATGCTCTTTATCCTCGTCTCCGGCATCATCACCACAAACACAGGTATGGTTACGGCCGTCATGTTCGTTGGATCGGCCATTGCAACTCTTGGCTGCGGCCTTAGCTACTTGTTTGACATTAACACCAACACTGGGACGTGGGTTGGTATCCAGATCGTGTGCGGCATAGGCCTTGGCCTTGGATTCCAGATTCCTCTCTCTACAGCTCAGGCAAGTGTCGAAGCGGTTGATCTGCCGGCTGTTACCGCGATGTTGCTGGAGTTTCAAACCCTCGGTGGCGCCATTTGGGTGTCTGCAGCCCAAGCCGCTTTTGTGAACCGCTTGCTGGTCAATCTGCCCAGGTTGGCTCCTAATGTGATCCCAATGGAAGTTATAGCTACTGGTGCTGGAGACTTGCGCAAGGTGTTTTCACCAGCGGACCTCCCAGGCATCCTTGCAGCTTACTCTATCGGCATCAGGGACGCATATCTCCTCATCTGTGCAATTGTTGGAGTTTCTATGCTGGTAGCTGCAGCAATGCCATGGAAGAGGATCGACCCAGATGCGATCAAAGCAGCTGCAGGTGGCGCTTAACGTCGAAGGCGGTTGCTCGCATATGAATTTGGATAGGATATTTTCAGTGAGGAGGGTAGCGCACGGGGAAAGTATATATACGAACATAATATCTATCTTACAATAAAGTATACCATAAATGGAAAACTATTTGCTTGGAAACCTGGAGCTGTATCCATTGTGATGAGTTGATATACATAGTATGATCGGCCGAGAGCCTTAATAATATGTTAATCAGGAGAATTATAGGATATAATCACTATAACTGTGCTTATACAGTTTATATGACGTCTTCCCTCATCGAGGGGCTTATTATTACGGTATGTCATGTCGTCATACCAAGTGGCCAGATAATTGAATCATTAATCAAATTTGTAGTTACCACGTTGACGAAATCAACTGTTGATAAGAGATCAGCATTTAACGGTAACGGAGCCTTTTGATCAAGAATTTGAAAAAGATGCGGAAGCTGGATTGCTGGGGAAAAAGGATAGACTTCTTAATAGCCTAATTATGAAGTCTGATAGAGTAGATATCTTTCTCTTCTATTTCATGAAACAGAATTATTTATAAAATTGAACTAACGACTAATCATAAAACTTCCGCGACTAGCTAGAATAGGAAGAAAACAAATGGAATACAGTCTTGTTGCTGGACCTAATGTAAAGATCTTGATATCACTAGTATAATAGCTCCGTCCTAAAATCAAAACGAATTAAAGCTTTGTTCCGAATAAAACTTTCTTCACCCAAAATATGCCCTCAAACTCCCCGTATCTCATCGATGCAGACTATTATGTTGTCTTCATTAGTAACTCAATGCCTGTAGTGACTCCTGAACAGGAGCTGAGGGTAGCTCTGCCAATGTCTCTTCCCACAGCTGAGCGGCTATTTCATTGCCCTCAGGCTGATAGAGAAGTGCAGCCAACCTAGGCACGAGTAAGTTAGCAATGGACATCAAGATTGCATCTTCTGGTCTTGAGACTAAACTTACGGACGTATCTCTCCATCTTCTGTGTATTGCCCATGTGACGCTTCACCAAAAGAGACTCCCGCATGCACGATGCTACGGGCGCCAACGGGAGCTGGCTTGCCGAGTGCGCGGAATCCCAGCCTGTAGATCATGCCAAGGAAGTGGCCGTCGCCGTCACGGACGATTTCAGTGCCGTAGCAGAGGCCCGGATTGACCAAGTTCAAAGTAACAGCAGAAGAGGGCACCTTTTCCACAAGTTTGCTCACAAAGAGTTGGCCTAGCAGCTTGCTCGTTGCGTAGCGCTCTGCATGGTTCCAATTCTTCGGGTCCGTTTTCTTTTTGTAAAAAGCAAGAAGCGGGCGCTCCTTTCTTTCCTCAAACTTGGCCCAGGACGCCGTGTCGGATGAGACAAGAGTAAGGCGGCCTGGCGTTGTTTGCGCTTTGGTCTTGAGAATTGGCAATAGCAGGATTGACAAGAATATGGTTGACAAGTAGTTGACTTGGATGCTGTCTTCGTAGCCAGTGGACGAGTGGAACTCTTCAAACGCCCTATAAGAACCAGCATTCAAGATGGCGATGTCGAGGCGATCCAAAGTTTTTGCGCGCTCCGCAAACTTGAGGATGGAATCGTATGAGAGCATGTCGATCTCCCAGACTTCAATTTCGCCCTTGAAGTCTTTTCGACCGGCAAGCAGGTTTTCCCGGGCCTTCTCGCCCTTGGAAACGGTGCGCACCGCAAGAATCAGTCTGGCGACGCCCAGGTCAAGCAGCTGACGAGCGGTCTCGAGGCCGAGTCCAATGTTGGAGCCGGTGACAATGGCCGTCTTGCCGGCAACAAGCTCGGCATCCTTTTTGTCCACGAGCGGTGTCTTGCCGATGAATTGGCGATAGGCCCACGCCTTTCTGCCTGCCTGCTTCTCTGCAGCGGTAAGGGTAAACTCGGGAGTGCCCATCTGGACGGTGTTTGCGGTTTTCGGATGTGAGCGAGTGAGGGACAGAAATGAGCAGATGGCCATGGACTGGATGCAGAGAGAAGCTGGAAGACTGAGACTGTCGCGACAGGCAGAGTCGGCGGCTTATATGGACGAGCAGGAGAGGATGATGAGGGGCGATTATGACGGCGGGGCTCTATTGACGTGATGCGACATTCTTATAGCACATTCCAACCAACAAGCACGGCACGAGCAGTCCTGCCGACTATCCTTTCACACGTGTAACAGGTGCAGAACAACCACCAACCAACAGACCGGAGGAGCAAGGTGGGGCCGAGCAGTACACCGAGTGGACAAGGAACAAGGAACAGGCATAGTAGATAAACGGGTTTATGGAATAGAATGAGTGTTTTATATATTCTAAATGTATTAAAAGTAAAATTAGTATGAATAATTTTCTATTTTTACTATTTTTCGACCAAAGTTGTTACAAAACAAATTACTATACTGCTATATGAGCTATTATTTGCGTAAAGTTGCAAGATACCCAAATACGCGCTCAGGGGTGTGCGCATATCGTGCAGGAGATCCCTTTTTCTAGGCTGGGACTAAGAGAAGGGCGGGGGGGTGTCCAACGGCTCTCGGGCCCTGTCGGAGGTTCCCAATACGGGCTATGTGTCTGGATAATCCGACAATCCGTTCTTGCAAAATGCAATCAAAGCCTGTGGGTATTCAAGATATACTATTGGAAAGAAATATTTGTATAAACATTGAATCATTTTATTTAATAGAATAGAAAATTAAATTTTTGAAATTTGTATGCTTTGTGGTACACCACGCTTCCCTAATAACGTTAGCGTAGAAAAGTGACGAAGCCAGGCTTGGCATATAAATGGCATTAATTTCTCTCGTCGGATGGAATCACAACACCGATTCACTGCGCAAAACAATGCCTAGCTGCAGCAGCGGCTCCGTTCTTCAGAGAACGCAGTCGTTCCGGCTAGATCAAATGATTCCGTAACATTTTCTGGCTCCGTGGTCCTGATAACCGCACAACAAGCTGGGTATTTTGGAATCATCCTTGTGTTTGTAGGCGTGTAAGCTGGTAGTTTAAGAGTGCGTTCCCTAATTATCAACAAAGTCTGCTACTTAGTGTAATATACAGAGTACTAATTTGATAGACAGGCTGATATGAGCCTTCCAAGTTACGCGTTACTTTGAGAAAAAAGATTCAATTTGTCGCAAAGAGTCTATATATTGGCATTCTTTTGTATATGTTATTCAAGTCTTCGCGCAGTAATTCAGTCTAGTAATTCATCTAAAAACACTCAATTTCTTCTCCCAACTTGTTTACTCTCCTTGCAGCCAATCACCTCTATGTGTCCGTGGCGTTTCAAAATTGGCATTCTGCAGTTATTCAGGACTATTTCGGCCCGTTACCCATGGCAGCGTATTGTGTTTGATCATCCCCGACAGCGGCAGATGCAAACTCTAATTGTTGACGCATTTGAGCAACTTGGGCAACTACATAAGAAGTCAGCATCTATCGCGCCTAAAACCTGAATAATGCCTTGTCTTCTGCTTGATTTGCCCATCCACGATTCTGTGCAGGAATGTACACCAGGCCCATGAACGTGGCAAAGAAGCTAGCATTTGCTGGGCTTTACCTACCAAGGTCTGCGCCGAGGGCAGCATTTCTGAAAGTCCCAAAGAAGCCAACTTGAAGGGTAACCTTGTCAGCGAAGGGAGAGAGATCAATTTTCTCCAAGGCTGGCTTGTCTTCCGAAAAGAATTTCGCTACACGCTTTGCCGTCCATGATGGGTTCTCATCGCCTAGCGACAAGGTATTAGGTATAAAGCTCACGAAGTTGTATGTAAACTGACTTACCCAGCCAGTGGCCTGCCTTGGGGACTACGGCAGTGCTCAGATCTGTCGATACTCTCGAGTATAGAACACGCATGATATCCTCATTCCCGTTACTTGCTTCTCCTCCAATCGCAAGCACGGGAATATTCAAAGGGCTTGGGCCCAGGTGGGATCGGAAAAACTGTGAATCTGCGTGGACCGTGGCCGCTGAGTAGACACCAAGCATAGATCTGAGGAAACCCGGCTTGGAGATACTCGAGGTATATCGGTTCAGCGTTTCCTCGCTGAAGCTGGTGCCACCAGAATAGCTGCCCTTGTAGAAATACCACTGCAGAAGCTGCTTTTCCTTGCCGGTGACGAGAAATTCGGCAAAATCAGGAATGGTAAATGCTGAGAGCTGCGGGTTGCCGTATAGATCCATATAAGGTCCAGGCGCTGCGGCCTGCTCATAGCCGAAGCCCGGGAACAGATATTCAGCGATTGCCAGCCTCTTCACCATAGATGGATGCTGAATCGCAAGAGCTGTAGCCATGCCGACTCCACTGTCGTGGGCGAAAACGTACGCAGATGTGATGTTCAAGAAGTCTAGCACGCCCTTGAGATCGCCAGCAACCGTCTCACAAGTATAGTCCTCGTTTGGCGGGATGCTGGAATCTCCAGTACCACGGACATCTACTGCGATGACTGTATACTGCTCTGCAAGGATGGGACCAATAAATTGCCATGTCAGACTGAATTGAGGAGTGCCATGCACAAGAAGAACTGGCGGGCCCGAGCCTGCGTAGCGGAAATGAATGCTGACATCCTGGAGAGCAACACGGCCATGTTCCCAGTCGTCAAAATTTGACAATCCCGCGTTGACCGTCAAGGGGAGCAGCGTGGCTCTGAGGAGGTTTGTAAGGCGCACCATGTTGTTCATTGGGGCAAAAAATGACAGATGCTACAATCGCTTGCTGGAGCAGGCCAGGCGCCGATACTAATATCTGCCATAGAGTTGACAGCTCTAGCAGTGTATTTAGCAAAACATCACATCCTTGGCATATGATACGGGGAATCTGGATACGGTTCGGTCCACGGCCGTCGGCTTATCTAGATCTCACCGACACAAAGTCATCCTTCGGCGTTCCTGCTTGCTTACATGTACATAGCCTCACGCTAAGTCGTGGTCGTATGAAATGGCAGCCTACAAGTTGAAATGCAGACTAAAGATACTCTGCTTGTTATTGAATCAAGTGTTTCAACAGAGCATGCATCAAAGTCCCCACAATCTGAAAAGCAGCTTTGGTAGAGAGGAAAATTGGGGGCCGCAGTATATCCCTGTCGACTGTCAAAGATGGAGATCAAAGAAATCATACCCCTCTGCTGACGGGCTGTCACTAGCCCTGGTTCTAAACCCTAAACGCTTCGGCCCGGGCTGAAGTGGGCATAATGATCGACAGAATCACCACCAGGTGGAGGCCTTCAAATGCTCACAGCCGCTTGCCTCTATTAGGCTATTGTATGTTTTCGGCATGCCTCGCTCAACCGGCTCAACAGCAGCTGAGACGGAAGCTCCGACAACTATAATCCCATCGATACAGTAGTCCCAAGATCGTAGAACATAGCCTCTGCATAGAAACTAGGTAGTCTTATATAAATTTGCGCTAAGCTGATTCCTCAGCTGTCCTGAGAGTCTAGATTGTTTGGCAGCCTTCGTAATTGTGGCTGCTACTTGCATCGTCCTCAGCTGGGATCTTAACGAAACAATTGCCACCCCTCTAAGCGTTAGCATGTGAGCAGCACACAATCTTCACATGATGCATCACTGTAGCTTTCACACAGCCTGCAAGAAGCTTCAGTACTGTATGCCTGTTTGAAGAAAATTGGGGTGTGCGTGGGATTCCCATCATCTCTAGAGCGGAAAGAGCACCTCGTTTGAACCTCGTGATCATAAAAGTAGCAGTAAAGTTGCATCATAGGATTCCTGTACACGGCTTGAAGATTCTACCATAGGTTGGTAAATTGACTGGAAGCGACATAGACCAAAGCTCTTCGGAATAAAAAGAAATCTTCGTAATATAGATACTTTAGCTAGCCAGCCACAGCTCTAGCTTCACCTTTAGTCTAAAATTCTCTACTCTCGCCAATGTCACACACGTCAAAAACACCATGTTCGGGAAGCCCTTTGCGCCGCAATGCCTCTTTTAGAATCTGAGGCGGCTCTTGCACCTCCTCATGAGTTAGTGCCCATGTTCCCCAATGGATGCCCATAGCCCGCTTGCACTTGGTGTCTGTAAAGATCTCTACGGAATCAAAAGGATTGGCGTGCATAGCCGAAAAGGCAACTCGCGGATAGTAAGCGCCAATAGGAATGAGTCCTAGATCGAATGGCCCACGATGTTCGCCAATTTGCTTAAATTGAGGGCAGCGAGGCAGATGGTCCCAGTCTGGGCCATAGTCATCAGAAGCCTTGGGAATCTTTGGCACGGCACGGTAGCCCGTGTCGCCTCCAAACCAGACCTTCTTATCGCCTGATTGGACCGCCCAAGACGCCCACAGCGTGGTGTCTCGGTCTACGTCAAAAGGGATGCGACCAGAGGTGTGCTGGCAAGGTAAACATGACAGGCGCGCCTGGATAATTTGCTCTTTACTATCGTCGCCTCTGGCTTTGATGGTCATTTCAGCGTCTTCCCACCAGTCAAGCTCGGTGACATTGGTCAGACCCGCTTTGCGGAACCATTTTTCCAAGCCCAGACCAACGAAAAATTGTGCTCTTGGATGCGCCTTTTGGATCTCAAGCACCGAATTATGAGATAAATGATCGTAGTGGCTGTGGCTGATGAGGACAGCATCAATGACTGGGATATCTTTAACATCGCAAGGAGGTTGGGTGAAGCGTCGAGGTCCTAAGAAGCTGACTGGGGAGCATCTGTCTTCAAATACCGGATCGAAGAGAACTCGTAGACCCGAGGGGAATTCGACATAGTAGCATGCGTGGCCAAGCCAAGTAGCACGAAGTTTCGTCGACGCTTTTCGGTGAGGAAGCCACTGAGGTGTCTTCACAGCGATCTTGGAGAGCGTGGTATCTGGTATCTGGAGCTCGCCACGAATAACCGGCCTGAATTAGACCTTCTAAGTAAGCCACAAAGAATATATACATAAAGAAGGAAAACAGGCGAAGAAACAAAGAAATATCATTCCAATTTGTGTGAAATAAAACCCACCAGACGACGTTTTTGAGATAATGAACAAACTCGGGGTGTTCTCCATAGGAAGGATATGGGTTCCTGAAGCGGCTAAAGACTCCTTGCTTGTAAATGTGGTGCGGATTGGCGACGGCTTCTTCTGGCAGATTTATTCTGCCTTGAACCTTACTGACAGCTATCTCATAGTAAAGAGACTGTTTGAGGCTGGGGATGGACATCATGATTATTGGAGGCTTGCGAGAGGCAAAGTTAAGGCATAGCATACGCAGAGAGATTGTTTTTTTACTAATCCCTCATAACAAGTCGGAAAAAGAAAACGGCAAGGCCGAGTTTTGGCGGAGGGCAACAAGACGCACAGCCCAACATGCGCCAAGATGGCTTGAGCATCAACTACATGTACATGTATGTAGTACATAAATGTACATATTAAAACGAAAAACTAGTTCAATTTTTTGTAGTATTTATTATATTTATGCAGGTTTCGATGCTTGTATAACATTAATACCAGGTTTTTTATTTAAATTGACTATACTTTACAAAATAATATTTATAAACTCTTTTTTAAAATATTTTAGAACCAGAATTATACAGGTTTAAAATTATATAAATAAAAAGTATTATTTATCTTATTTATTTAACAAATATTAATAAATATTTTTTTTGGCATAAAGTTACCTTAATTTAATACATAGCTACAAGTCCCTTGGCAATAACTACTACTATATTCTGATTTCTTGGGTGCTCAGGGATCTCGGGGCTAATTAGCGGCATAGCCTAGAAGTTAGCAGCTGAAGGAGGCCCCACGAGTCGGGCCAGGGGTGCATGTAAGTCTACAGTCAGCACAGCCAGTCAATACAGACACAGCCAGACAAGCAAAACCAGTCTCGGCCCGTGTACATCGGTTACCGGCAAGAGGGAACTATATTGGTTGCAAGCCCCAACCTCAAATAACGTGCCATTTTCTGGGTCTTGCGAAGGATTCTCTCCTGACCAAGTACCCGCTGTAAGCCTCAAGCCAGAAGCGTCAAGACTTGTGTGAGCTGAGATCAATGCGGCCGCTCGATTGAGTATGGCGGTATGGTGGATGGTTATTCAAGGGGGGAACTAGTGGAAAGGGCGCCCAAAAATATCCAGAAATATGCCTTGGATATTGGATTCGCAAGAGTTGCTGACCTCTCGTATTGGGATTCGAGAATATAAATCGTGCCTGTAACCCCTATGCTTCTCACTATGTAGGCTTACACTGCATCTCCGTCTCTCTTCTCTTCAATACAGTCATGGTCAACGCGAAATTCTCAACATGGGCATCTGCCCTCTGTTTCCTATCTCTCTATGGAGGTGCTGCAGCTCATCCCGCAGCAACTAATGGAGCGTGTAAAGCAGACCTCAAGGGCCTACTGACAGACCCGGCCCGACACTGGGCTGTGAATACAACGGTCTCATTCCCAGGCGACGCTGCCTTTGCTAATGCCACGGAGCGTTGGTCCATTTTCAGTGCGCCGACGTATAGTGCTGCCGTGAGCCCCGGAACAGAGGAGGATGTTAGCAAAGTGGTATGGAAAATATTCGTCTGGAGGGCACATCTGTTGATGAGACCAATTTTATTAACTCGCGTGTCCTCAAGATCAACCTTGCGCGAACGTATGGGATCCCTTTCATGGCTCGCAGCGGTGGCCATGGATATGCGGCAAGTTTCGGCAAATTACAAAACGGTTTATCCCTGGACATGAGCAAGTTCAACACTGTTAAAATCGACTCTGCCGCCAAGACGTTGACTGTTGGTCCTGGTGCTCGTTATCGTGACATTTTTGACCCATTGTACAACGCTGGATTTTACATCCGTAAGTGTCTCTGTTGCTGTTGCTGCTTAAAATAATTTTGCAAGACCTTTAACTAAACAATTTCTTTAGAAACTGGTAGCTGCTCATGTCCGTCTGTCATTGGTGTTGCCATTGGCGGTGGCGTTGGGCGTCTTATGGTAGGACCTCATTTCGACAGCCACAGGTACACATTGCTAAACTTTTGGACAACATAGGGTGAACTGGGTCTGACTGCTGACGCATTACAATCCGTCCGTCTGGTTGGAGCTGATGGAATTGCCAAAACGGTATCGGCCACTTCGTACCCAGACTTGTGGTGGGCTATCCGCGGTGCGGGTGCAAATTTCGGTGTCATCACTTCTGCCACTTTCAAGGTCCAGACGTTGGCTAGCAACAATAACGGCAATGTCTTCATGCTCGACTTCTACCTTCCAAAAGAGAGAAGTCTGGAGTATTTCAAAGTTATCGAGAAGCACTACAGCCCCATGCCTGCCAACTTGGCTGCCGTCCTGGTTCTCAACTGGAACAGCACTCTCAACGTTGTAAGTTCATGTCACTTTGGCTGCCTTTCGGATAAAAGATGGGACATACAATTGAATGGATGCTGATAAGACGGATACATAGAGCCAAGTCGGTTCCGATTGGATCTTCTTTGGTACAGAGGCAGACGCCCGCAAGGCCTTGGCTCCAATTCTCGCATTGGGCGCACAATATATCAGTGCTACTATCCCGTGGAACAAAATTATTGCCATTAGCGGAGCTGGCTATGACCCAGAAAACTGCTTGCCTAATAAGCCGCGAAATAGCTTTTCTCTCAACCAGAAGGTTTACAGCGCGGTTGGCTGGCAACAAGGCTTTGAGACAATCACAGATTTCTTTGAGAAGAACCCTGGCGGCCGCGCCAGCCAGATTATGCTGGAGCTCTTTGGCAACCAGGCGACTGCTGCTGTCCCTGCAAGTGAGACCTGCTGGCCATGGAGAGATGTCAGGGGCTTTTTGTAAGATCCACGATACTCACTTTTCTTCTTCTTTTCTTCTTTTTTGGGACATTTCTTGCTAACAAGATATTTGCTGTAATAGCCAAGCTCAGTTCGTTTACGAGGCCACAGACAGCGCAACTCAACAAGCAGCGAACACGTATGGTGCCAAGATACGCTCACAGTACGCCCCGTACACTGGATACAGCAAGCCCACTGTTTTCGTCAACTATGCCCGGGGCGACGAGCCCATCGAGAACGTATTTGGTGCGGACAAGCTGCCTCGTCTGGCCCAGCTGAAGCACAAGTACGATCCGTCTAACCTCTTTGCTTATGGCCATCCTCTGCCTCAGTCATATCCTTAAGAACTCACGTTCTTGATGACATGTTGTTCGTTTCGAAAGTGTATTTCCTAGAAGCCTTAGAACTGAGTACATCTGACGTCGAACAATACGTATTTATTTATTTTAAATTAATTATAATTCATTTTTGATCTACTTTTATACGTATTCATTGTATAACTATATATAAATGTTTACAATATCGAATTGCTCATACATATGTATGCATAACGCCTCTTTTGTCCTGCCAACTTTATGCTATAAGCTGAGTGGTAATCGCTCCTATAAATATGCCGTTGTCAAAATGGTCCAGCTGAAGCAATCCACTTTGGAAAAATGGCAGTTCGCTCAAAGTGTATTCTCCACTTGCTAGTGTATCTGTCTTTATTCATGATATATAGTTGTATAGATAGGCCCCAATTTTGTAAAGCGCTTTGAGAGCTAGAATCGGACTGATAACTCCATTCTCGATGTTGGTCTGATCAGCACGCCATGTACTGCTGTATGAACAATACGGAACGAGGTCGCTCTACAAGTCAACTATCTGTTAACTTTTCTTTTAGCAATTCTGATATTGTTAATATGTCAGATGCGGGCATAACTGGCGGAAGGGACTTCTGCAGATATCCAGCCTTCATAGCCAAGTTAATCGCCATAAACCAGTGGACTCTTCTAAAGCCTTTGGATGGTGCCGCTACCACTTATATAGACGAAGCTCTTTCCAAAGAGAGATAATCCATGTTTCTTTTACAGACGACTTGGGCATAAAGCCGTAAGTTGAATCCCCCCTCCGGCACAGACGGCGAATCTCCAATTGAATGCTAAGATTTATAGGCTTTCAAAGCTTTGGTACACTGCAGAAGGACAAAGTCTGAGTGATTCTCTCTGAGAAGATATGATAGAAGGAAGAGCTGATCTTTGCCGTCGCTTCAAGAGCTGTGGGCGTTTTGAAAATCTGAGTCGATTGGCAAATAGACTCGGGTCGTATTTCGTGAAAACATCTGTTAATCCCACTTCATATTCGAGTATCCACTTAATTCCTCTTTTAAATGCAATTTTTAACCTTGTTTTAGACGTTGTTTTATTGTCAAGGGACGGCAAACTCGGATGTCCGAGTGGCTTCAGAAAGAGCAGCCAAAGTCCACCAAAGTCCACCAAAGTCCGCTACTCCAGATGAGTTGCGCCGTATCCGACTTTTGACGCGTCTCTTCTCAATGAAGGCAGTATTTGGGTACGTCATGGAGGGAAAAACAACGTTGGGTGAATATGCAAGTGTAGCATTAGTTTTCACTTGGACAAGGCATGTGAATCTGCAGTATGTGCTCTGCACTCAAACCCCACTGCCTCACCGCCCACTTCCTCCAGACATAAAGCTAAAGTATTTAAGCAGTGAATCCTCTTTATTCGTCTTGAAGTAGATGATCAGCATCTCTTCATTTCCCTTGTTGACTCAGACGTTGGCATTTATTGCCCCAATCTAATATCCTCTCCCAAAACACAATACTGTGAAGATGCCTTGCTACGTTATCACTGGCGCCTCAAGAGGCCTAGGTGTAAGTGATATCTCTCAAGGAAGAAAGTATTCTTTTACTTCCATTATAGTGTTGACCGTATATATGAGCAGTTTGAGTTTGTTCGTCAACTATCCAGCGACTCGAACAACATCATCATTGGCCTCGTTCGAGATAAGCCTATAACCGAAAAGGCTGTAGCCGAAGAGCTCGCTGGACGCTCCAACATTCATATTTTGCAAGCTGATATCACCGATTATGAGGCTGTTAAAGTGAGGAAGAAAGTGAAAGCAGCCTGAAGAAAGTCTCTAACGCCATATGGATAGAATGCCGTTGCAGAAACTGCGAAGATTACCGGCGGCGGTCTTGACTATCTCATCGCCAATGCCGCATACGTATCAGAGTACGATGCATACGACCCTATCGGAGTGCTGTAAGCCCATGTCGAATCCATCTCACGCTTATATTCCACAGTTGAAGCGAGTGAAACTAACATTCGTGCCACCGCAACTAGAGGCGAGGACCCGCAGGCTCTTGAGGAAGATGTGCTCAAGTCCTTCCAAATCAACGTCGTTTCCAATATCCATCTGATCAACCAGTTCATGCCACTTATCCTCGCAGGCAATGCCAAAAAAGTAATTGCCTTGTCCACTGGCATGGCGGACCTAGATCCAATCAACCAATACGAATTGGCTACCGCTCCTGGATACGCTATCAGCAAGGCGGCAATGAATGTTGCCATCGGAAAATTCCATGCGCAGTACAAGAAACAAGGCGTTCTTTGTATGAGTATTTGTCCCGGTGCGGTAGAGACTGGACACTTCAAGAACGGTACGAGCTTCTTCCTCTCTTACATCTCTCTATGTATTCAATTAGCTAACTGTTGAATTCTTTAACCAGCCACCCCAGAACAAATGGTCAAAGCAGGAGGCATGTTTCAGAAGTTTTTGGCATATAGCCCCCAATTCAAGGGCCCAGTCACCCCAGAAGCCGCCGTAAAAGATGTAATCTCCGTGTGGGAAAAGGCAAGCATTGATGGCGGAAGTGGTGGTTCATACGTGTCTCACTTTGGAAACAAGCAGTGGCTGTAGGATAGACGCTTATATTGATCATGAAACAATTGACCATCTATTCAATCTAGCTACTCTTTCCAGAATCCTCCTTTAATGCCACAATGCGGTTAAGCACGATCTTGTCATCTGTGCTATCCGAATCCAAGGCCTAGTTACGCAAAAAAAGGATGGTTAGCATCTATAACAGGTGTCATGGGCAAATAAGATCAACTTACAAAGTACGCAACACGAATGGCCTGGAAGCGCACGCTCTCTGGAAGTGCTTCTCCAGTCTTTTCTCCTTCAGCTTCGGGCCAGGGCGCCCTTCGCTTCACTTCGTAGAAGCCGTTTTCAATCATTGCATTTGGCCAGATGGTCTCGCTATTCGGATTGACATCACTCAAAAGACCGCCAGGGGCCGATGCAGGGCTATCGGATTTGAAAAGGGGCTCATGTATCCGGACTTCAGCTGCGGGTGAGCCTTCGGGTACCCACTGGATGTATGTCTTGGGTTTCTTGCCCTCTTTGTCAAAAACGGCTCGAATCTCCTTGATAGCTCCTGTAGTTTCATCTTTGGTAAAAGACACAGCTTTGATGGGGAGGGGCACATTCAATAGGCCAACAGTCTTGCCTGGAGCGAGGCGGAAGTAGTCTTTGCTGTCTACCTCGCGGAAATCTGAGCGGTCGATGTAGACGGTCTTAGTCAAGCGAACGGTGTGAGATCCCAGCTTGGGGTCTTTTGGTGAAAAGGGAATATCGAGGTCCTGCTCTTCGCAATCTTCGATGACGACGGGGACAGGATCAAGGACAAGCATGAGGCGGGGAACTGTCCTCTCAAGATAGACTCGGATAGACTGCTCGAAACGCTTGATATTAACTTGCGTTACGCTGGTAGTCACACCAAGCTCATAAATGAAAGAGAGAAGTGCGCCTGGGGGGATGCCTCGTCGTCGAATTCCTTTAATTGTATACAGTCGTGGGTCGTCCCATCCTCGAACAACGTTGTTTTCTATCAAGGTTCTCAGGCCTCTCTTGCTCATGATCGTGCCGCTGAGGTTTAAGCGGCCGTATTCACGCTGCATGGGTTGGAATTCCACCAGAAGCCTATATTCACAGTTAGCTGACATCTGGATGCATAAAGATGGGTAGGCAAAGTGCGAACTTGTTCAGCCACTCATAGCTCTCTCGAGACATGATAAATTCAGTGGTACACAAGCTGTGTGTGATGCCTTCGAAGCTGTCACATAGGCAGTGTGCGAAGTCGTAGGTTGGGTATATCCGCCACTTGGTGCCCGTTCGGTAGTGTGGCTCTTGGTCCTTGGGGATTCGGTATGCGGCAAGATCCCACATCTGAGGATTTGGGTTGCCCTCAATGTCTTGCTTCATACGAAGCCAAGCGCTTCTCGGCTCGTATTCTCCATCTCTCATGCCGCGAAACTTCTTGAGGTTTGTCTCAACATCCTGCTTTGCATGCTCACAGCGATATCTTGGAGTCAAGCCGTCCTCGCCGCCGCGCTGCTTCTTGGTCTCGACGTCGTCGCAATGGCACACGTAGGCCCTCTCCATCTTGATCAGCTCTTCGGCGAGATCGTACATTCGCTGGTAGTTGTCGGACGCATAAGTGATTTCACTCGGTGTGAATCCAAGCCATCGGATGGTCTCCTCAATAGCGACAAAGTATTCTCCTTTCTCAGCGTCGGGGTTTGTGTCGTCGAATCTAGATTCAGCCGTGTCAGCGGGAAATTGAGTCGATCAAGGGTCTGGAGTCGTCTTTACCTAAGAATCTATGATGACTTAGCTACTTTGCAAAAACAAGAATTATTAGAGAATACTCACAGTTCTACCGCCGTGATACTTTGCAAAGCCAAAGTTGACGGCGATTGCCTTGGCGTGTCCAAGCTGATATTCCTGTTAGCCACTCAAAAACTCTCTCGGAGACGCAGAATACAGAAGCCTTACATGGAGGTAGCCATTGGGCTCGGGCGGGAATCGCGTGACAACCTCCTTCTCCGGACGCAGCTTGTAGACTTCGCCCAGGAATCCCTGCTTGAACATGGCTTCTGGGTCAATAACGCGCTCTTCGGGCTTCGCAGGCTTAGCGGCTGCTGGCTGGTTGCTCTTCTCTTGCTGGGCATTGGCACGGTTCGCAGCAGCAGCAGCTTTTCGGGCTCGCTTCTGGGTGCGCTTCTTCAGCTCGTTCTTGGTCACCATCTCGCCCGTCTCGGCATCGAGAACGAGCTTGGCAACGCCCTCGGCCAAAGCGTCAGCCATTGCGAAGACGGTGTCGTGTCGTAACTGTAACTGGGGCGGATGTCGTCGCTGAGGATAGAATGACTCTGTGCTTGGAGTTTCGATTTATGTCGAGTCACGGCTGTGGCAGCAGCCAGAATCTGAGCCTGCCCCGCCATTCACGTGTGTACCCCTCCTGCCCTTTTCGCTGCGAAAGATACAAGATAAGGCGAACATTGATGACATAAGCAGTCCTTTGCTGCTGAGCTTTGCCGCTAAAACACCTACAATCTAGGCCTCTAATCATCCATATCAGTTATCGTCAAGTCTGCCCTCCCTCCATGTTCGTTGACTCATGTTATCAGTCTATGGAGGAGATTATTCAGATGACTCACAGCAGTAGATTTGCCAGAGTTGGAGTAACAGATTATTATCTAATATTTTATATCCAGCACTTCGTGTATTCAACTAAGAGCAGAACAATAGCGCTCAAGCTCAGCGTACGGAAACTATATGTAGTAGCAAGTGCGGAACCGGCGATTACAATAACACAGTATATTCAGCCTTGTAGCAACAACCTGATATAGTCTATAACACTAACAACACATACTAATAATTGAATACAATAGTAGATACTACAAAGGAAAAAGATTATGAATTCATGCGTCTATACGCTATGTTATTTAATCAGTTACAACAGGGCTGTACCACTTGGATTTGTTCTAAGCGTCGTGGATGTAACTTGGCCCCCATACCCTACAGGTTGAGTATTTGTTCTCGTAACCGTAGATGGACACAAAAGGCTCCGAGCCGCCTTTTCGTTGAAAGATTATACATCTGGCGCTGGGAAGTTACGCCATATGTCTGAAGTCACGCACCGATGCCAACAGTGACCCTAGTTGGCCAGAAGCGTTGTTAGAATCCGTTGCTTAAGTGACAAGGAGATCAGCATACATGTAGTCAACGTCACCTATGGTCGAGTCGCTGGAACTCTTCTGCCCTAAAAGTCCATTCCAATGCTACTTTTACTCTGTAAGGAGTATTTCTCAGTCCGGGGTTATTTTACTTTGCCAAATTCGCTAAGCATTTGCGCTTCTTGGCTGTGAGCTCCCAGAACTCGAGATCGCCGGGGCTGGGGCTGGGGTTTTTCAAGCTGTTGGGGAAGGGAACAAACAACACGATGCCGCCCCAGCACATGGCTCACACGTGTCGTACGATCTTCCGTATGTTGACATGTATGTAGGTAACTGGAGCTCGGAACAAAGCATTTCGGTGATTCAATATATTCAGTGCCAAATGCGGAAGCACTGTCTTAATACGGGCCGCCAATGGGAGCCGGGGGGCTACCCCATGAGAGAAGAAAGAAGTTAAAGCGGAGTTTGGGAAAATAGGTAAGGCTGCATTTCTGTCAGCTCACCCCTCTTGTTTCACTCCCAGCCACCACTAAAAGTGGGATCGGGATCCTTTGAGCATCTGCTCCATATTAGCAGGTTAAGGATGTTCCTTCTGAGATACACCGTAATCCTACTAGAAATAGTCAGATCTTACATTTGTCGGCGTATAGAAGTTTATCTTATTTATCATGCGATCCACTTGTACTCAGCTGAGCGGCGGTGTAGATGGTAGCAAGATATCATGCCAATGCTGCGTTTGGATAGCTAGACCCTGGCTCGTGCACCGCCGAAGGTGATACATCTACCATTGTACGGCCCGAGATGGCATCCTTCAAGCACGTGAATATCTGTTTCTAAAAATCACCCCATCGTTGTCTTGTGATATCTATCCACTGTTGTTGCGAATTGCTCAAATATCGCTTCCTCACCAGCGATCCCACGCACAACATCTCGAGAGTGTATCTTGCACGCCCCCTCCTCCTCATTTCCTTTGTTATCGCTGTTTCGACAGAATTTTATTTTGCTGTCGAGACTATTGAGATTTTTTTTATACGATATAGATAGAAAATGGCTTGGTTTTGGCAATTGTGGCTCTCTCCTCGCCCCCAGCGATCACCAATTGCTTCTGATATAAGCATTTATTCAAATGACAACGCGGCCCTCTTTGAGTTCCTTATAGAACCTGATGGTCGATGGGTTGTGAAGGAAACACACTACATCAACAATAGCCTGGTGAAGAATGGGCTTTCTGGTCCGCCGCTGTAAGGCTTGCTCAAACAACGCGTCGTTGTATCTTGTGCGAAGCTCACCATTATCGTATAGACACATTCACTGGAAGCAGACTGAATACTTCCAAGTCGAGCAAGGCGTAATTGGAATACATAAAAATGGGAAGGAGATAAGGGCTACAAAGGACGATGGCATCATTGAGGTGCCCGCTGGTACACGGTGAGCTTGATACATCCTCTAGCCTTGCTAGCCGTGTCGAATGCTACTTGGAAACTAATCAAAAGCAATCCTATAGGCACAAATTTTGGTCGCATGTTTCTAACGAGGAAGATTTGATTTTCAAAGTTTGGGCGGAACCGCAAGGCCTCGATAACAGTTTCGATGAAAGGTTCATTCGCAACTTGATTGGCTACCAGGCAGACTGTTATAGAGCAAAGGTGGCACCATCTGTATTCCAACTCGCGCTTATCTCTTATGATTGCGCAACTCTAGCCACACCACCTTTTTGGATGCCCTTGTGGCTTCTGGCGTCTGTCCAATATGTGTTGGCTTACTGGGTTGGTGGTTACCTACTCGGGTACGTTTATGCCTTGGGCTTTTCTATCCCATTTTTTGGCAGCACTAACAACAGACATGTGATAGATACAAGCCATCATATCCAGAATATTACAAAGAGCCGGAAGATAAAAAGTCAACTTGAGATGGGGAAGAAAGTGGTTGTTAAATCTTTATTTAAGCGGGCCAGAATCACCTAACTAGGCATAATTGAAGTGGTGTATGCACCAGCCTGGGGGTGTCCGACATCTTTATATACCACTGACCCCAATAGATTGCTTCAATGCAGAATTCAGCATTTTATTAAGATATATTACGTCGAGTCTTCTATACAGACCGTAATGATTCGTATAACGAGTTGGCATTTCTGGTGAAGCGTGCCGTTTCAAAAGCCTTACGGCGCCTGCTAGTATATAGCCTCAGCTTTGTCGAGCCAGCCGAACCGACTATAGAGGGTCCCCATACTGTTAACCATCCGGAGAGTCAACGCTCTTAACGCCTTTTTCATCTTTCGTTCCTTGTTCCTGCTCTCTACCCAGACGAGAAAGCCGAGCCCGCACCTTATACCACTCCTCCCCCACCTGAGGCGGTCCTTCTTGCTCCCTTATGTTCGGAATCTTATCTAGTACCCGAATAAGGGCTGGGGACTCTCCGGACACCCAAAATTGGACGTTATCGGGGAAGTACTGTCGGGCAATTAGGTAGACCTCCTTTAGGTATGGCATTACATTATCGCGATTGACAAGTTTAGATTCGAAACGCATGAAGTAGTCGAGATTATATGACAGCATTGGAACCTCACCAACGTTGAAGTATATATAAGCGTTTTGGGTCCCTGGGGTGCCAACAATTCGGATTAAGGGCTCGCCAGTCTTGGGTGGACGGCTTGCTTGTATTTCTGAATGACTTGCTCGAGGAATCTCTCGTAGAGGCCCTGGCACTCTCGGCTGAGTTTGGGATGGACATCGAATGCACAGTCGACACCCACTGTGGAGAGGCGAAGGCATGCATCTCGCGGTGTCAGTCAGGCGTGGGCAATCAAAGAAATCAGTAGTGGTAATGAAATCGAATGAGTTTATGGTATTTGATGGTTGTTTGAAGTTTTCTCTATTGCTTAGTCTTTTTCATTTTTTTTTTTTAAGAGAATGAAGCATGGGAGGATAGATGACCGCCGACACCGGTAGATGAGGTAGACATCTCCTGCTATAAGCTGGACCCGGCAAGCCACATCAGCCCACAAACGACTTCACCGAAACACTACCAGCCGCATACATGATTAAAAGAGCGCCAGAAACTGGCGAGCAGTCTCCAGCCCAAGTCCGGTACAAGGCTCGGTGAAAATAAAATTTTCCACAGAGACTTATGTTTTCTTTAAATAGAGACGGTGTGTTTCAAAGCAGCTGTGGATGGAAAAATCGACATCCGCTAGGCTCTTTCTTTGGGGTAAAAAGAACCAAGACAGCCCCATAGCTGCTGTTGGATCAATCTATGGGGTGAAAAGTGTCAGAAAACTGTGGTCTGGGTAAATAAATATGACGCAATTGAATCAACCACTCTACGAGTTGACTATACATCTTTGTAGCTGACAAAGTGAACATAGCGATAGCATCAAACAAAGTCCGGATTCGGGGATGTGGCAGCCTAATCGGAGGAATCACATATCCGAGCAAATCCATGCTTTAGAATATAGTTGCACAAACGACACGAATGATGTAATTTGATGTGAAATGGTGCGCGGTTAAGACGGTGCAGCAAACACGAGTTTCCAATGAGGGGCCTCCATCGGTCCTGCCTATCATTATGCACAAACGATGGATACATAGCATACAAATAAGAGGAAAGGGATATTGCCTATTAGCAGCTTGTACATATAATAAGCTATTTACACTATAAACCATCTACAATCACGTAGCTTGCGATGGTGCTATACAACATCAATCAGATTCCGTCTTCAAAACTGTCGACGAAGCCATACCCTATACCACTCTACCTAAAAGCAGCGTCACGATAAGCATAGCTTACAGTCGGCCTACACAAGATCCTTTTGGATCAAGTTTCGGCTGCACCGCAAGCGGCCCGTCTTCTGCCCTCGCAAATACTCAGCTGTCACAAAGAAAAATGGGTCCCTTACGGTCTTTTTCTCACACGCCCTCTCCACAATCGAGAGGACCAGGGTCCCCGTATATGCTAGATCAACTCCCCCACCTTGATCTCGAACCGCTCTGCTGATCCGGGCGCATCCGAAATGCCTGCTCTAATCCCCTCATTCCGGGCCGGGACGAACTTGTGTGTCTGCGTGTCGTATGTAATCAGAAGAGGCTGTATCCCGGTAATACTAGATTGCACGCCTGCAGGATCTAGCCAGGAGCACCCATGAGGAGTGTCTGTTCTAGCGTTCACGTCAGCTTTCAGGCACAACCGCTAAGGTCGCATGCGGGCCCTGCTTAACCTCAGCTCGGAGAACCTATGATGAGATTCCTATGGGTCTGATATATGTGGCTTGGGAAAATTTGTCAACATAGCGGTCTTAAGTATTTTTTTTCTTGCTTTGCCAGTCTAGAGATCTATGGCAAGAGAAGCTAAAAGTCCAACATAGATACAGTGCAAGGCAACATGTATTCCTCTCCATCAACAGCAGATCAGTCCTGGTCTTATCTAGTTCTTGCGTTCGTAGTAATTGTTAAGATGATAAAGTCAAAACCGTTGTCTGCTCTTTTTTCTTTTTTCTCTATGCCTGCAGGGAAATACCACGGCTCCGCCCAAGACTTGTAATACCCATCCAAAGACTATGTTCATCAACCTGGCTTGCGCCGAGTCGGCCAGTCTAACCATATCTTCTCCTAGATCGGCTGAATTCAATGGTTTATAGAGCGCTGGGCCATCTACTAGCCCACCTGATTGTTGTTGTAAAGCTAGAGACAGAGGAGGATATTAGCAAGGTGGTAAAGCTGCCTCAGTTGGCAAGTAGGTAAACTAAAGAACAATTACCATCCTTCAAACCTCTTCGCGTACTCTTTCCTTACTTAGTATCACTAATATTTCTCTTTTGTTGATTTGTTATCGAAAATGATCTATAGGAGTAATAGACATATCATATAGTTGAACAGTTTATTGTACGATAAAAATAGAAAGTGATGTTGGCACTGCCGAATAGGCAGTAGTTGCCACCAACAATCATTCACCACCACACGGACCTCTCTTCTAAACTGGGATTGCTATTATACCTATAACTGCCCAGTCGGCTACTCGTACCCAAGATAGTATCTTTCGTGTCCTATCCTCCTCGTCGGGATGGGTGTGACAGTCACCGTAAGGTCGTGACAGTGACTAAATCTACTAGTATGTAAGGTAGCAGATATCGCCAGATTGATTTGACTAGATCTTCCAAGACTGGTAGCTGCAGTGGGTTAATTCCACGAAAATATACCATCCTACTGGTAACAATCATTGGGATCCACTGCGGCGCCATCTTTCAATCGACGCCATGTACATATTTCAGGATAAAGAGGACCTTTCTGATTCGAGGCAAGGACAGATATGACATATGAGAGTTACTCCCAGTGTGCGATCAGTCTATCCCTGAAATAGCAATGTGACGTAGCGTGTTGAAGCTCATCGTGTCTAGACTAACTATAGGCATATTGGCCCTCATATCCCATCCCTTTCATTGTCTTTTTGAGCCAATCTACAAAGCTCACAACCACCTTTTTGATTACTTGTATGCTGCCACTGATGAGCTTAAACGTTCAGCTGCGCAGTGGTGGACTGAGCGAGGTACTCCTTGTAAGGAGCAAGCAGCTTCTCCACGGGGCCACCAGCGCCGCAGTATCTCTCGACAATCTCGACACTACGGCCGACATACAACTCAGGCTTCATCATGCCATCAAGCTCGTCCCAGATGGGCCTGAAATACTCAGTGTTGCGAATACGCTCGATCAAGTCATTCGGCTTGCCCTGAATATCACATGTGATGAGTTATGAGCAAGAATATAGGGGAATGACACCTTACCTCCATCTTCACAACGCTTGCAGCTTGGCGTGAGATAACACGGATCTCCTCGTGGGCCCTAATTCATTTAGCAATGATCGTTAAAATTGATTAATCACGACTTACTCTTGTCTTGAACCGCCCTTGGCCACAAGCTTCATAATAATCTATGGGATATTAGCAAAGGATGGAAAGAAAAGGCCGCTTATGCTGTAGAGACGCCGTCTCTTGTGAAAAATGAAATGCTTACCGCCTCGGTCACCATAAACGGCAATTCCTCAAGGAATCTGCTTCGAATTCGCGCCGGGTAGACAACGAGACCATCTGTAACGTTATCCAAGCTGATAAGAACGGCCTCTGCGAGTAGCATCATCTCAGGGATATCCATTCCTGCTATCGTTAGCCGTGCCTCCCTGTATTCCCTCAACAGTATACCATGGAGAAGATTATGATCCAGCTTCTTTCGTATGCTACTTACGTCTAATGGCACTGTCATCAAGAGTTCGCTCCATCCATTGTGTAGACAGTGTGTTGGCAAAGGAAGCTGGCTTGGACATCAGGGCGCGAGACAAGGAGCAGATTCTCTCGCTTCTCATCTATACCAGAGTCAGCAATATTAACACCAGTAGAAACTTTTCAGAAGAGTGGAAGCATATGTATCGATCCAGGCGATACGTATTCAGTTAATAAGCAATCCCATCAAGAAAAAGCAACAAACACAACACCACCAACAACAACGTTACACACATAGAGAAGTAGAGCGCAAAAAAAAAAAAAAAAGCAGAGGAATTTGAAAGGAGCTACTGACCGGGTTGCGCTTGTATGCCATGGCCGAAGAACCGATTTGCTTAGCTTCAAATGGCCTAATAAATACTCCTATTAGTTTTTGTTCAGCAAAGTGTTTTGTGATTGGAAGATATTTACTCCTAGTAGCCCATTAGTTTTTGTGCAATTAAGTATTTGGTGATCAAAAGATAGTGAAACAAACCTCAATCTCCTTGAAGTTGGCCAACAACCGAATATCGTTCGCAATCTTATGAGCAGTAGCTCCAATGCCGGCCACTGCCTGGGCAATGATGAGGTCAACCTTGCGCGTGCTTTTTTGTTGAGTTAGTATATTTCTAGAGCTGCAGAGGAACCGGCTGTTCGCCTAAAAGCAACTCACTATGTCTGGGTAGAAATATCCTAAAAGAGGAAAGAAGAGAAGGGAAAAAAGAGTCAGCCAGCGTTTTTAATATAAATGTGAAAATAGTATCGGAAATGCAGTGGTCAAGAACTGTCTGTAGAAACAGAAGAGATAAGGAAGCTGAGGCTAGAGAGAGAGCTTACATAGCAGGCCGGGAATCCAAATTTCTTGCAAAGAATTTCATTCAGTTTGTCACACTTGGCATGATCGCCTTGGAAGCTGTGAATTGTGTGATTAGTAGAGTGGCTTCTGATTCGGGTGAGGTAAAAGCCTACATCTCCAGGAAGGATGCTTGTGTACCGGTGGTTCCTATATTCCATCAGTGACTGAGCATGAATTTCTTCAAGCTATGGGTTCATGCAGATTTCATAGAGGCTGGTTCTAGACTTACCTTGCGCGCCGCGGAACTTGAGGTTTTTGCGAACATTTTCGAGATTTTCCAGGTCGAAAGTAAGATCCTGAAGCCATTGGGCCGCTGTTCTCATCAGAATCAATTATCGTCACGGCGTGGATTACTTTGCGGACTTACAGCGACGGCCAACAGTAATTGGCCTATAATATTGTCAGCAATGCTCCTGGTTTCAAAGCTAGCCAGAATGAGGAGAGTGCGATTTCTCGGCTCTTTCAACATTGGTGAAACGGGGCATCTTACTGAGCGCTTTGCAGATGGGTATAGGCCAATGTTGGCTCCGCTACATTCCATAACATTTAGCAATGTTTCTTTCAAACAGTATAGGGGTGCAGGCAAGCTAGGGATATCGACTTCATGACCCACCTTTCCACTGGAGAGAGAATGCCTTCAGGTTGGAGATAACCTTGGACAGCTTCTGGGTCAACAGATCAAGCGCTTTGGCTTGGAGGATGAGCTCTGCGTTATCAGTGACGTAGCAAGATGTGGCTCCGTAATGGATAACACCAGCAGCAGCCGGAGCGACAAGGCCAAAAGCGTGGACGTGCTGCGTTATTCGTTAGCTGGTGCAGAACATTGCACGATATAGAAAGGCCTACAGCCATAACATCCTGTAAAAAAATGGTATTAGCACAAGAATTAAATGAGGCATGCCAATGCATCGCAACAACATATACACAAGCAACTTTGCTAACTCACATGACGTCTAATCCTCTCCTCGATGCGCGCAGCTTCAAAGTCATCGTCGGTCACGGTAAGGTGAGCCCTCATCTCGTCCAGAGCCTGAGGAGTAATGGTGTCGATACCCAGCTCGTATTCAGCCTCGGCAAGGCCCAGCCAGAGCTTGCGCCAGGTAGAGTGCCTCGACCTCTGGCTGAAGAGCTGGGTCATCTCAGCGCTGCAATAGCGGCTTGTCAGGGATGTCTGGTAGCCATCGTACGGGCTCTTCTGAGACGCCTGGAGCTGCTCGATCTGCTTCTGCAGCTCCTGGATCTGGGCCTGGGTGTCCTGTGCTTGTTGGGCCATTTTGGGAAGCAGTGAGATCTTATAATATTCTGCTGTGCGTAGCAACGAAAACGATGTTCACAGCGACTGGATGAGCTGCGAAATTTTTGGTGTTTCTCAACTGCCCATTGGCGTCATAATTTAGACCAAAGTCTATTGTAAGGCCATACTAGTCTTATCGATAAAGCTGCTCGACCAATAGCGACAAGAGCGCCTTACCCGGTCGGGTATACCATAGCTGATGGAGGGGCCGACATCGCGAATAATCGGAGCATTTTTTTGTGAGAGACGTGGATTCTGCTGCGATGCTTTGAATGCGTTCTACAATAATTCCGCAGCCTCTTGGATTTTAGCTATTGCATCATAAAACATTAGTAAAGTACTTTGTCCAAAGTATTGGGATATTTCGCTGACGTAAAACTGCTATTCGTTTGCGATATTACGTTACAGCAAGAAGAGCAGCTTATGTCTCATGCTACGAAACGCTTTCTCGGTTCAACTTGAGCATCAGAAAATTGTTAAAAAAAATATTGATCAGCGATCTGGGTAGTATTTTAGGAGTCTTGAAATTGATATCAGTCGTTATCAATTTATTCCATTGAATTAATGAGATGGAGATTGATATGATCTCCCAAAAGCCTAGACACGATGTATAGGTAGGCAGCTACGGAAGATGTAAATATCCCAAAACATACCTACCATATTTAGAGAGAGATTTTCATACAAACAAGTTAACTGAGAGCCTCGAGCAAGTCCTCATTCTCGTCGAGAGGCTCATAATCTCTCCATTTGAGGCCTTCCGGAACAATTTTCCACTGCAAATCTTCGTCAAGCAATTCTACCATATTTTCCCATTCCTTCCTCACTGCTGCGGCTCTACTTTCGCTTCTTGGAACGATGCTGGCCTTGAAAGGTGCAGGCGATATAAACAAACCATCTTGAATGTCATCAACATCAGGGATGATTTCTCGTCCAGTCTTTTCGTCTATTGGTCGCTTCAAATCGAATGCCCAGAGTGTACGAGACATTGCCAGGAAAAGAGATCGATCAGCGATGTGCATACCCTGGCATAATCGCCGGCCAGCTCCAAAAACAAAGTGATCACGCTTGGTAGGATCGCCAGTGACAGCTGATTGGGCCGAATTTTGGTTATCTCCCGCCCAGCGAGAAGGATCATATTTTCGCGGATCGGGATGCCTTTTGGGGTCATTATGAATAGCCCTAGGAAATAGCATTAGTAAAGCCACCCTTCGCTGCGAGATATGATGCTTGGGATAGATCATTATATAAACTTACCAGACGTTAAGAAACACAGCAGCATCTTTGGGAATATGATAGCCCATGTAGGAGTCATCTTGCGTCACAGCATGCGGTACACCAAGAGCTGTAGCAGGCATCCATCGCATGCTTTCTTTCATGCAAGCGCGGATATAAGGCATGTCGGGGACGTCATTCAAATCAGGCATACGGTCTCCGCAGACGCGATCAATTTCTGCTTGAGCCTCTTTGGCAACCTCAGGATAGACCAGCATGGCTTCAAAGAAGCCGACCAATATAATTGCTGTGGTTTCAGAACCGGCCTGGAGAAGGGAACCACCCATGTAGCATGCCAGCTCATCTGAGAAGCCGAGCTCCTTTTGCGCGTTGAGAAGATCAATGGCGCAACACGGCTATTGTTGCTGTTAGCTCGAGTAGTATCTCATCTCGGGTTTCCTGTGTCTTACCTTTGCATTACCACTCTTCAGCTGTTTCCGAGCATTCAAGAAGTGTTTCATGAACAATTTCATTTCTCTCTTGTGGTACTCTTTTCCTGCTTTTCTGATCGGAAGAAGGAAATCAGGTAGAGATCTAGCAATGGGATACAAATCGAGTATGGCACCAGACTATGGTAGCGAATACGGTCAATAGAGTGCATACATATAGAACTAAAGATACTTACTTGACTTCCAGCAATCTGAGAGAGCTCATCAAAATTCTGTAGAGTTTATCAGTTCACTATTTTATCTTTAAATCCAAGGTTTAAATGCATGATAAATAGCGTACTTCAAACATGCCGAGTAAATCTTCATCGTCGCTTGCCGGTGTACGGTAGCCAAAAGCCATCTGCGTAGTTAGAGACGTTGTATACCGGCGAATATGATTCAAGAAGTCTTTTGGATTGTCCAATAATCCCATGAGCATAGCTCTGACTTCAAGGTCCTGGTATGGCACATATGTTCGAGAGATCTTCACATTGAGAATGCCGTGTGCGAGCTTTCGAACCATACGCCACACTGGTACGTTTCCCTGTAGATCATACTGTCAGTCATCCCAATGAACAGCTATAACTAGGCCATAATAAAACCAAATTAAGCTAAAAGTTGAGCTAATGGGGTGCAATTAGGATAAAGAAGACTTACCATGAATAGCGGACGGAGACCTCCGCTCATAATATCTTGGCCCATGTACAATTCTGGTCGTCCTGAGTAGATTGAATTACGCTTGTCCAGTAGGTCTTTGACAGCCACATCTGACGATAATACAATGGCAACTCTAGGTCCCAACATAAGCGAATATACTGGTCCATATTCTTCTGCCCATTTTTGGAACTGTAAGTGAGTATGTTTCTTTGGCATCTGATGAAGGTTGCCAATCAAAGGTAGTGTCGGTGGTCCAGGAGGATAGTTGCTTGGCCGTCGCCCGATTTTGCTAAGTTGCCAGAGCAGAAGCGTGGAGGCCATGAGGCCAAGCACAGCCCAAGCTCTCGGCATATCCGCTGTCACTACGCCCATAGTGACAACAGCTCGTAGGCAGGGAAAACAAGCGTTCTGTAAGGCCTTATACTTGTTTATAGGGCTTCTAAACTCAAATAGATGTGCGAATAACCGAATTTTGGTAAGAATTATAAAGAGGAGGAGTTGTGCCGATATCACAAAATAGGCCCAAGGTGCCAGAAATTGGCTGTTTACAGGCGGGGCTATGGCTTCCAGGCTATGGCTTCCGACGATACATCCCAGCGCTAATCAGGGCATATCTCATTCGTTTTTATAGGTCATTACATATAATAATACTGGTGCGATGTAAGGAGTGATCCTTCTCTTGGTTCTCAAATATACTGCCCGGGTGTATCCAGATGGCAGGGCTCTGTAGTTAGACGGAATCTTTGATGCACATATGCATGGATACTGTTCTTTCTTTTTGGCTTCTTGTGGCACCATAACGATAGAGAACAGGCAGCCACACAAAAGTATCTGCTGATCCGGGTATACGGGTAAGCTCAACAGTCGGAATTTACTGATCTGAGTATACAAGGATCGGAAGGCCGAATTGGCAGTCTTTGTTCACCGTCCACCAGGTACGGCGCGAGACCTAACCGTAAATGCTTCGGCCCGGCGGCGAGGTGGCGGGCCCGATCTGAGATTTGGGGGAGCTGACAGGAGGGCATGGTGTATGCCTATCTTGGGTGTGCGGGATGCAGAACGCTGTAGCTTACTTATGCCAGGGTCCAGGCTTACCATCAGGGCTGAGATTGAGACACCGTGCTCGTAATCATGTATGGTGAACAAAGCAACAGAAAATAAAAATATATTCTATGCAAAGATGCAGCACGATATTACTTGCTAGAATTGGTGAATATAGAAATCATTGCATCGGCTCATTATCACGCCACAACACAAAATACCTCCCTCTCTGTCAATATCCGCACCGCAATCGCTCTATTTGCTCGTTTTTGAGGTGCTCTCTATACTATCAATATCAGGCTTCTAAACAATGGGTCGAGATCAAAAATTCGCCTTGGTTACAGGGTAAGTGCTGCAAATCAGCAGCCCTCTGAACTTTGCTGAAGAATCCTCATAGGTGTGGGAAGGGCGGGATTGGTGAGGCTCTCGTCTTAGAGTATACTCGTCGTGGTGTCCATGCTATTGCTACAGTGCTCCCAAACGAAGATAGCGACCATTTAACTACTGCTGGGATCACTTGGTTTCCATTAGATGTAAGAGACGAAAAGTCTGTCATACATCTAAAGGAGGAGATCTTGGCAGTTACCAACGGTTATTTGGACTTTCTCGTTAACAATGCGTAAGTATGCTCTGCTTGCTATCTTCTTCTTGTGTGTGTGTATCTAAGTTTAATATGACATTTTCTCTAACGTTGACTTAGGGGCATATGTACGATGAAATTCAATATTCAACAGATGGGAAGTAGTGCTCTAATTGACTCTTTATGCGTATTTTAGGCTATACGATGACTGCTATTGACACGGATGTCAATTCTGTGAAACGAATGTTTGAGGTAAATGTTTTTGGCCCGATGCAGATGGTGCACCACTTCCATGACATGCTCATCCGAGCGGCTGGAACAATTGTCAACATTGGGTCCATTGGTGGTGTCGTGCCATATATGTATGGAGGTATGCTAACATCTTCTAAGTCTATTTTGAAGATTATATGCTAACACCCGAACAGCATCATACAATGCATCTAAAGCTGCTCTTCATCATTATTCTAATACTCTGCGTCTTGAGATGTCACCATTTAAGTAAGGCATTATTTTGGGAACGAAATATGTGGTGCAAGGTCGATACTAATTAAGCATCTACTCTCATATAGTGTTAAAGTTATTACGGTGAGTTTACTGCTATATACATATGATTTTGACAGAGGCTGACCGGCGGAATGCAAAAGGTCATCTCTGGAGAAGTTGGAACCAACATTCTCAAAAACGACGTTAACCGAAAGCTGCCTGAAGGTATGTCGCTATTTCATGTATTGATACATTGAAGGTTAAATACTAAGAGACGTCAAGGATCATATTACACACCCCTCGCCACTGAATTTAAAGATCATGTCACAAGAACACCAAGTAAGAACCCACAATCTGATACATCCAGATTCTAATAAGCAGCAACAAGCTGAGATAAATTTTCTTTTGCAGAGACTACAAGTAGATTTGTATATGCATCGAATGTTGTATCTCAGAGCTTAAGGTCATCCCCAGTACCGTGGCTCTGGACCGGAAGCGCCACCAGCATAATTCGATTTTTGGATATGTTTGCATGGCGTACAATCTGGGTATGCAAATCACAAGGTCAAGAGAATTCTGGAAAAAAGATATCAGAGACTAACAATTCTTCTCGATGTTTAGGACTTTTTCTTCTACCGCGAGTTTAACCTGGATAAGGTCAAGAAAGCGCATTTGGCAAACGCCAAAAAGGATGATTAAACAGTAGCTATTAATATTACTTAATAGCATATATAATCTTTAAAGAGCCCCATAGGATATAGTGTAATTAGTTTAGCTCCTTTTTAATTTCATCATGTGGCATTGTATTATCTCAACATCTGTTAATCTATTAAAATTTCCTTAAGACCTATCGGAAACCTTTCGCTGTTTCTTAGTTTAAAGTGAGCCAATCATTTCCAACACAAGTATAAAAGGCTAAAGACTAAATCCAAGACGTGATTGAGAGAACTTTCCATAGTCGTAAAGGATCAACCTCGCCATGTTAGATATGTTACCCAGCTGCCCATCTTTCGGCAGCAAAACTTGTGGGTGCATAACGAATGGCCGTCTTTGACCCTAGCTTTGCATCTATAGATTAATTTAGAGCATCTGCCATGACGCAATAGAAGCTAGCGAGTGGACTAACACCCTGTGCTTTGAAAATTATTTATATTAATAGGAAAATGGTCAATAATAGGCATAGTGGTGCATCTAGTGCAATTGATATGTAGTATTCCATTCTGGGCTATTGATACCTAGCCCGCATCTAGAAAATCTCTATAAAGAATGCATGCAGTCCCTTATTACAATAAACCCGCTTATCGGTTCTCATAGTATGGTGCAAGCTCATTAAGCTCCTCTCCAAGTGGCTTTCCGTTGACAAGAATAGGCTTGCAGTCAAGCAGAACCCACAGCATACGACCAGGCAAAAGACCGCCGCCAGTGATGTTCTCCCACTGATGGGCACTGGCACGCTGAACGCTGACATCGCCCTGGCGCAGGATTCGCGACTCACCGGAGTCAAGAATTAGCTTGAATTCTCCCTCGATAACGACACCATAGTCGAGCGACACGGCACGGTGCATAGGAGAAATAACGCCAGGGGCAAAGTCAATCATGCGGCAAACAGAGCCGTTGTGGTAGTGCAGAGGAGGCTTTGAAAGTTAGTCATGGTGTTCATATTGAGATGGATCTCGTCGGATGAATGCTTACCTCATTCTCCAAAGCAAACTTCAGATCAACATCGCCGTTCATCTCAACGGGAGTCTCCTTGGTTGAGTAGATGATGTTGGCAAGAGCTTGGTCGTTACCAATAACACGGTGGTGGTCACCACAGTCAGTCTTGATGAATACGCCCTTGCCCTCAGCGTTGTGGCCAGTGATGTGTCGGACGGTGCGTCGAAGACCGGGAGCTGGGAATGTGTTGACATAACCAGCGCTTGTGGCGAGCATCTTAGCCAACTCTGGGTTGTTTTCCAACATCTTGGCCAACTCGGGGTTAAGCTGCTGCTGCTGCTGTTGCTCGGTCATTGTTATTATTAGGACTTTTTTGTTTTGGTTATTATTGAGAGAGTGTTGAAGAAGAAGATGCAGAAGATGTCGATAGATAGTTTATCAGGGTAAATGAGAGAAAAATGAAGCCAATTAAATAGGCATCTCGACTCTCAGCGATTTCCATACAAGGAGTCTCGAATCCTCCCAAAAACTCGAAAACAAGCATTGTCACTCAGTGTACCTGGGGATAGATGCAGGGTGGAGATACGGCAAATCCTACGGAGCACAGTTGGCGGCATTCAATCGCTCGGGGTGTGGTGAAAACGGGATCGGGCCGCCGTTGGTGTAAGGATTTATCTCGATCTAGTTTAATTCGGCTGCTTGGCACTAGAGGCTAAAACCGAGGCTGGGGCTGATGTTACAGCCCCCGCTGACGGACAGCTCTGGCCAAGATCCTAAAGAAATCTACCAACCACATCTGTCTCAACTAAAGGCCAAAGAATTGAGATCTGGGCTCTACATGGTTCTCCGCCCTGTCTAAGCATGACAGGTAAGCATGGTGCCCCCATCGATGATGAATCCGGATCCCGTCACGTAGCTGGCCCTTGGGCTGCAGAGGAAGATCACCGAATCCGCCACCTCTTCCGCAGTAGCAATCCGGCCCAACGGCACCACCTTGTTGACCCAGCTGTCGATGTCCATGCCGCCGTCCCGCGCACTTTGGATCATCGGGGTTTCCACCCACGTGGGACAGACGCAATTGACCCTGATCCCGTAGGGTGCGTTATCCAGAGCTAAACTTGCCGCATCAGTAAAATTGCCAAACTGGGTAATCGCCGCTAGGCGGGCCGAACATACCGGCGTTCTTGGTCACACCCAGTACCGCGTGCTTAGCAGCAGTATATTGCACCAAGTGAGGAGCTGCTGCGAAGGAATTTCCCGAGCCCAGAGTCACAATCGAGCCACGAGTCCCTCCTCGGCCCGGGTTGGCGGCGTCGATCGGCTTCAGTTCCTGGCGTTGCATCACGGCAGAGGCGCTGCGCACCAGCAGGAACGTTCCCTCCACATGGATTCGAAGAAAGCGGCTGAACTCGCCTAGGTCTGCTTCTGCTATGTTTAGTGGCATCTGAACGCCAATCTGCGACAAAATTAGCATTTCTAATCGGAATCTGCTCACATCAAGCTCACCCCTGCGCAGTTGATGCAGTAGTCAATCCTTCCGAAAGTCTCAACCATGTAGCTGGTAGCCTTTGCCACCGACTCTTCCTGCGAGATATCGATTTGGATTGCCTCAGCTCGAAAGTTGCTAGCGGTTGCCACAGATTTGCATTCAGCAATGACGCGGCCCGCAGCTTCGACATTCATGTCCGCGATAAGGATACCAGCAGCGCCGTCTTTAGCAAGGCCAAGGGCGCAAGCTCTTCCTATGCCGCTGCCTAGATGCCAGTTAGCGTTCCTACTGTGGAGAGTCGGATACGGGGGGGTTTACTTACCACCCCCTACGATGAATGCATTTCCACTGATATCCATAGTTCAAAGGATATGAAAACAGTTATCTTGGATAAGAAGGATGCGACTTGATTCAGTACAGTGTGTTAATCAATTGGTAATCGGCGGTGAGTGTTGCGAAGAGCTAAGATGATATTGAAACTTGCTGGCTGGACCGGAGCCTAATATACTTATGGATGGTATATGGTATAAGCAAAGGTAGATCCTAACCTATACAATAGCTACTATTGATCGATTTTATATACCAACCAATAAATTTCAGTCGATTAATTTCATTGTCCGTCACTTAAACTCTTTTCTACACAATTGCCATTTGTGACACGTATCAGCCGGCATGGAGACACACGAACTTCAGTCTTTACTAAGTGATTGAGAATTAAGAAGAGCCATGTTATTTCAACATAGAAGCCTTAGGCTGTCACTGATAAAATGTCTTTTTTTCCCTTTTGCTGAAATTATTGAAATTACGTGAGAAAGTGATGTGAACATCAGTGACGGCCCGGATGTCGGAAAATTGACGTTCTGAGATAACCAAAAGAGGAAATAAATCCATATCAATGGCAGTTACAGCTCAAATGTCAATTTTCGGTCGTAGTCAAACTGAATATCGCCGAAATCCCTGCAGCATAGAGTAAGGGGGCGTGTGTAACATGGGAAGGATCTAGTCCCACCTAACCTCGTGGGGCTGGGGCGGGAATCCTCGTAACGGTTTCCCGGGCCGCATCCCACGTGTAAACGTTGTATTATCTGTGCATTCTGCATGCTTCATGCTTCTCTCCATTGGGAACTCAAACCCCCACAAGGCGTTCCAGTTCTCAGGATATTCCAATCGTGATAATCTCCGGAGTAAGCGAAGGATGATGCCCCGCCTGGAGCAACCCGGACAAAAGGCTTCCCCTTAGACTGGATTGCATACCTTACTAGCGGCTAGTTGTTTCCAGCTGAGAATCTTCAAGGCATATCTAAGAAATTCGCCCAGCACGGAGACTCCGAGCACCGTTTTGTTCGACGAATAGCCTCTTAGCGCTTACGGATCCTATCCATACCAGTCATATCTCAGCCAAAGAGCTATGCAGGCCCTCAGAGCGTCAATGCGTGCTTATCTCGTCAGAGGGGGGAATAGAGGCCGCTGTATTGAATCCAGAACTCACAAGAGCATATTCTTTATCGTTCGGCCAATTAAATTGTGGATGCTGACGATCCTATTGGAAAACTGTCTGCAGGGTGCCTGAGCCTTTACTTTGTATGGACGGACCCTAATGAGGGCTATTGAAACGTGGGAAAGCCCTGAAGGATCTCGGGATCTGCCATTTACATTCTCTTACCGTGTTTAGCCTGTTGTATCTTCTGAACTTGGTAATCGTATTCATTGTCACGATGAGACAGTGGATCTAACCAAGATGCTGCGCCATGTGCTTCAGCTGCCTGCGAGAGAATGGTGTGTAGTAGCAATGACAGCCTTGATTACATGTCTGTAATTGCTCTCCATAGCACAGCATAGATTAATATTTAAAACGACATCGTCTCTCTCTACTGAAAATTTCCAAATCAAGCTTCCCATTACACCTCTTCACCTCTCCTTTGTAGAGTTCCATCTTCAGATTCCAAGACTATCCTTGTCATTATCATCATTATCCTTCACAATGTTCACTCTTGAGCCTGCTTTGGATGTTCCCTCCGACTCGGAGTCTCTTCTCCGCAGTCATACAAAAGATGCCATCGTTGTTACTGAGACATCTTACTTGAATGATGAAATGCAGGAGACGTCTGGACCTTCCAGTGCCTTTACCGTTGAAGACAACACGGTGTGCATTGTTGGCATGGGTAAGTCTTTTCAAAGATCCTCTTTGGTAAATGTGTGAACTATTAGCTAAGCTATTTGCTCTTTCTTTAGCGTGCCATCTCCCTGGTGGAATCACCTCACCATCAGGGCTTTGGGACTACCTATACAACAAGAAGACTGCACAATGTACCGTGCCACTGGAGCGGTATGACTTTAGAGGATTCTACAATAAAGATGGTAGCAGGGCTGGTGTCATGGCAGTGGATGGCGGATACTTCATCAATGAAGATGTCCGCAAGTTTGATCCCTCTTTCTTTGGTATCAACAATCTCGAGGCCTCTTACATGGATCCTCAACAGCGAAAGCTGCTCGAGGTAGTCTATGAGTGTTTCGAGAATGCTGGGCTGTCCATGGAAGATGTGAACGGTACTAGCACGGGGGTGTACGTCGGCAACTTTACTGCCGACTATTCGGTTATGCAATCCCGTGATACCGATTATGTGCATCGTCTTTCTGCTACTGGTAGCGGAACATCAATCATGGCCAACCGTGTCAGCCATGTCTTTAACTTGCATGGTCCTAGGTTAGTCTATTATGCTTCTCTATCCATTTACATATGAAATTTTATAACTAAAATGTTGTGGCCAGTTTCACTCTTGACACTGCTTGCTCATCTACCATTTACGCGCTTCACCAGGCTGTGAATGCTATCAAGAATGGCGACTGTGATTCTGCTATCGTTGCCGGCGCTAACTTGGTCATGTCGCCTGAGCAGCACTTTGGAACTGCAAAGGGTGGCTTCTTGTCGCCAACCTCTGCTTGCCACACGTTCGATACCTCGGCTGATGGTTATGCTCGTGCAGAGGCTCTCAACGCCATTTACATCACCAAGCTAACGTCTGCAATGAAGAGCGACCGCAAGATCCATGCTGTCATTCGTGGAACTGCCATCAACGCGTAAGTCACCCGGCTTGTTTTATTTTTAAGCTTAACTGACAAACATCGTAAAACAGCAACGGCAAAACACCCGGTATCACTCTGCCAGATGCCAAGATGCAGGCGGCTGTCATTCGAAAGGCCTACCAGAACGCAGGCCTTTCATTCGCTGATACCGACTACGTCGAGTGCCACGGTACCGGCACTCCGGTTGGTGATCCCATAGAAGTGGATGGCATTGCGGCCTGTTTTGCAGGCCGCGAGGGTGAGCCCTTGAGACTCGGAGCCGTCAAAACAAACATGGGCCACTCTGAAGCCGCCAGTGGTTTGACTTCCATCATCAAGGTTGCCCTTGCTTTTGAGCATGGTGTGATTCCACCCACTTACGGTGTAAAGAATATCAACCCAAAGTGTAAGCTGAGCTGCTCTGTATTCTCTTGATATGCAAGTCGCTAACATTCCTCACAGTGAAACTAAAGGAGCGTAACATGAAGGTCATGACTGAAAACGAAGCATGGCCAAGGGCCATCCGACGTGCCAGCGTAAACTCTTTTGGCTACGGTGGTGCCAATGGACATGTTATCCTCGAATCTATTGGCAGCTACTTTGTTGGCTCGTTGGCATCCTCCCCCGTCTCGAGAACTTTGACAAGCCCCTACGAGTCCAGCAAGGACCAGGTTTTCGTGCTTCCTTTCTCTGCCTCATCAGGCAAGTCATTGGAAGCTCGTCGCAAGCAAAACATTGAGACATTGGAGAGGACTGAGCCAAAGGACGTGAAAGCCTTGGCAGCTGCTATGAGCAAGCGACAGGCCAAGCTGCGCCTGCGTGACTTTGTCCTCGCCTCTGTGAAGGGAGACTCTCAACCATCGCTGATCGAGATGGCCGATGCTGGCGACAAAGCTAGCCCTGGTGCCCAGCCTCTTCCATTTGCCTTTGTCTTCACTGGTCAGGGTGCACAGTACGCCAACATGGCCAAGGAACTCATCGAGAACGATATCGGTTTCCTGGCTAGCATCCGTGATCTCGACGAGGTCTTGCAGTCACTGCCTGCCGAATACAAGCCTTCTTGGACACTGGAGCAGACTCTTCTCGACAAGCCCGCCGTTAGCAAGATCAACGATGTCACTCGCAGTCAGCCAATCTGCACCGCCGTCCAGGTCGCTCTTGTCAATATGTTGCGCAGCTGGGGAGTTAGTCCTACTGCTGTTATCGGCCACTCATCTGGAGAGATTGCGGCCGCTTATGGTGCTGGTCTGCTCACTGCCTCTGAGGCCATTCTGGCGGCTTACTTCAGAGGCTTCGCCGTCGGTCAACTCAAGTCTCGTGGCAACATGATGGCTGCCGGTATCTCCCCAGACGCTGCCAATGCTCTGATTGAGGAGCTGGGTCTAAAAGAAGTCCGGGTTGCTTGTGTCAACGCCCCCGAGAGTGTTACTCTTAGTGGTGCTATCAAGGATATTGACGCTCTCCAGACTGAGCTCCAGAAGGAGGGCAAGTTTGCTCGCAAGCTTGAAACTGGTGGCCGCGCTTACCACTCCCACATGATGGTCGAGATTGGTGACCTGTACGAGTCGCTTGTTACCCCTCACTTCACCTCAAAGAAGGACGGTGATATGGAGGCCGAGATGTTCTCTACTGTTGGCCACTCCCCGGATGTTCTTGGTACTGTTGATGCCTCCACCAACATGGCCTCTTACTTCCGCAAGAACCTTGAGCAGCCCGTTCAGTTCAGCGCCGGCTTGACTAAGATGATCACCGGCGATAAGTATCACTTGGTTGAAATCGGCCCTCACTCAGCTCTCAAGGGTCCTATTCAGCAGATCCGAACTGGTGCTAAGCGCGACAAGGAAGCTGTTCCTTACTCTCCCACCCTCGTCCGAAAGGAGAATGCCTATGTCTGCTTGAAGAAGCTGGCGGGTACCCTCTTCTCTTACGGCCACACCCTGGACTGGTATGCGGTTAACAGCGTCCCACGACACCAGTCACTTCCTGTTCCTATTCTGGCTTCGTACCCTTGGGACTACTCCAAGCCGCTGCCCTGGCACGAACCTCGCGCCAGTGTTGAGCATCGTCATCGAAAGCATATCCGCCACGAGCTCCTGGGAACTCGAGCTACGGCTGGTAACGGCATCGAGTGGTGCTGGAGAAACATCCCTCGTGTCTCTGAGATGCCATGGCTGCGCGACCACAAGCTCGGCGAGTCTCAAATTGTCTTGCCAGGCGCAGCATACATGTCGATCGCTATTGAGGCTCTCTCGCAAGTGCTGGATATCAAGAGCAAGCTTGTTGCAGGAGAGTCCTACGGATTCGAATTTGAGAACGTCAACATCAGCGCAGCATTCGTTGTGCCTGAAGAAAACGATGCTGGGGCTGATAGCCTTGAGCTCCACACTGTTATGACCCAGCGAAAGATTTCTACCGCCAACACTTCCGGCAACTGGTACGAGTTCTCTGTCTCTTCCTTCCAGTCTGGAGTTGCTACCCTGCACTGCATGGGTAGCATTCGGGTCTCCGAGTCCACTCTGGCTCCCAAGGATGGAGCCGTCGAGGTCCAGGAACAGGGTTACGAAGTCTGGAGTATGGCCCGCTGGTATGCCAAGGCAAAGGAAGAGGGCCTCAACTTTGGTCCGACCTTCCAGTCCTTGACTAGCCTGCACACCGATGGAAATCGAATCTCTACAGATTCCATCTCAACCACATATCTGGCTCCTCCATCCGAAGCTGCCAATGGCATGTTCTATGCCATGCATCCCATTACCATCGATGCTTGTTTCCAAGCCGCCATCATCGGAGGCACTGCCGGTGTCGTCAATGATCTCAAGGCTTTTATTCCTTGCTTCATTTCCAACTGTTCTATCCAGATTCCCAAGGGTGGCTCTGCAAGCCTTGGTAGCCAGGAGGTTAGAATTCACACGAGCATGGAGAAGACGGGTTTTGCCTCTCGTGCGGTTGCCTTCACTCTTAGACTACCAGATGGCACGCCAGCCATTGATGTCCCTCACCTTCGCATGAATTTGTACACTGGAAAGTCTCCAGTGGAGCCTGAGACCAGCATGTATCTTCAGCGACAGCCATGTCTTCGCGTCCAGTGGAAGCCCGACGTTCTTCGTCTCCAGCCTGGTTCTGAAAGTGCCATTCGAGAGTTCATTGAGGCGTTCTCAGAGGAGCAATCCGATGATTTGAACGACAATGGAGCTCTCATGGTGTTCGCAGCTCTGCTCGATCTTTTCGGCCACAAGATTCCTCGTATGAGTGTGTTGGAGCTTGGACAGGATCGTCAATGGACTCCCAAAGATTGCCAGGCAATCTTGGGCAAGGACACCGCATTCCCGCGATTCAAGTCCTGGAACGATGGTAAGCTTGGAGAGGACAACAAGCTTGCTATTGAGAATGCTAAGAGCTCCGATCCTTATGACACCATCCTCATCCCTCATCTCTCCGTCTCGAAGAAGGTTTGGAGCAAGGCGGCAGAAGAGGTCATCTCCCAGGTTTCCGATAATGGCATTGTCATCACCCGCAAAACCAAGGATGCCGTTTCTGCCCTTCAAGCAGCTGGCTTTACAACTCTGGAGCTTCCCAACGAGACTCTTGCCGCTGTTCGCAACGCCAAGCAAACTGGATTGGAAAACAAGGAAGTCGTCATCGTCAAGCCCAACCAGTCTTCTGCTTCCATTGATACCCTGGCCGATGCTGTGGCCGCTCACCTGAAGAAGAATGCCGGCGTTGAGAAGCTGAGCTCTGTAACCCTTGCCAACATCGAAACTGTTGCTCTTCACGATCAGGTCGTCTGCGTGTCTGTCATGGAGATGGAAAACGAATTCCTGGCCACCATCAGCAGCGAGGATATGGATCTCTTCCGCAAGATCACTGACAATGTTAGCGATCTCTTGTGGTTGACAGGAGCAAACATGCTATCTGCGCCCAACCCCAACCTGACCTTGTCCAGCGGTCTTTCACGAGCCCTGATGCTTGAACAGCCAGCACTGCGATACACTGTTCTCGATGTTGGCGCTGATATTACCGAGCCCAGCTACTTGGACGCCATTTGCAACAACGTGTCGGCGGCTCTGACGTTCCGCTACGCTACTGATGATAAGGAGTTCATCCAGAAAGACGGCATTCTCTATGTCAGCCGTTTCACTCCCGACTTCGAGCTGAACTCTCTCTTCCGCCAGCGTATGACGCCTAATGATACTATGAAGCTAGTTCCTCTTGGAGAGGTCGGCCCAGCCAGGCTCTCTGTCGGCCAGGTCGGCATGACTGATACTATTCACTTCCAGCAGATCTCCGAGCTCAAAACCACTCCTCCCGCCGGCTTTGTGGATGTTGATCTTCGCGCTGTTGGCCTCAACGCCAAGGACATTTACGCCATCAATGGCCGTGTTGAGACCAAGGAAGCCACCACGGCTCTGGATTTTGGCGGTGTCGTCTCGGCTGTTGGACCCGGTGTCGAGCATCTCAAGGTGGGAGACCGAGTTGCTGGTTTCATTCCTAACCACTTCAGCACCACAGAGAGAGTTCCCGTGCAGGCTGTTCACAAGATGCTGCCTGAAGAAGAGTTCACTGTCGTCCCTACTCTTCTGGGAGTCTACTGCACTGCGCTTGTTGCCCTCAAGGACCGTGCCCACCTTCGTGCCGGCGAGTCCGTCCTGATTCACTCTGGTGCTGGAGCTTTTGGTCTCGCGGCCATCACTCTGGCCAAGCACTTGGGCGCCACGGTTTTCGCGACTGTGGGGTCACAGTCAAAGCGCGAGTATCTGGTCAAGGAGATGGGCGTGCCGACTGAAAACATCTTCCACTCGCGCAATGCCTCCTTCGTTGACGACATCATGGCTGCTACTGGTGGCCGAGGTGTCAATGTTATTGTCAACTCCCTTATTGGAGATCTGATGCATGCCTCTTGGTCTTGCATTGCTCCTTTTGGACGCTTCGTCGAGATTGGCAAGCGTGAGTTGATTGACGCGGGCAAGCTGGACATGCGCGTCTTCTTGAAGAACGCTACATTCACTGCCTTTGACCTGTCAGAGTTCTTCTACGACTCTGACAGCTACTACCAGGACGTTGTCTTCAACCACACTGCCGAAGTTGTCAAGATGTACCGTGCCGGTATCATTAAGGCTTCTCCCATCGCAACGTATGATGTTTCGGAGATTGGCCACGCCTACCGCTACTTCGGTAACAAGGATCGTGTCGGCAAGGTTGTGGTCTCGATGGAAAACCCCAACAGCCTAGTCCAAGTTATGCCGGCAACTTACCAGTCTGTCTTCAGCCCCGAAAAGACCTACTTGCTCGTAGGCTGCCTGGGTGGTCTTGGCCGCAGTCTCAGTCGCTGGATGATGTCTCGCGGCGCTCGCAAGTTCTGTTTCCTTGGCCGTTCCGGATGCGATAAGCCCAGTGCCGCCGAGCTTGTGAACCGTCTCCGCGATGCCGGTGCTACTGTAACCGTCGTCCGTGGCGATGTTTCTGAGGAGGATCATGTTCGTGAAGCTGTCGTAGCAGCTGCCAAGGATGGCCCCATTGGTGGTGTTGTTCAAGCTGCCATGGGCCTCAGCGAAGCTCTGTTCTCTGTCATGACAAACAAGGCCTGGCACACCGGTATTCAGCCCAAGTGGAAGGGTTCTTGGAACTTGCACAACGCTCTCGAGGGCTACGACGCTGATCTTGATTTCTTCCTTCTGACTTCATCCATCTCTGGAACCTGCGGTACTGCCACTGAGAGTAACTACTGCGCTGCCAACAACTTCCTGGACTCTTTTGCCAAGTGGCGCCGTTCTCAAGGCAAGCCTGCTGTGTCTGTGGGCCTGGGAATGATTTCAGAAGTCGGTTATCTCCATGAGAATCCCGAAATTGAGGCTATGCTGCTCCGAAAGGGAATCCAGCCACTCAATGAAGACGAATTCCTCCAGGTCTTGGACTATGGTATTGCCGGCCCCTGGAGTGATGCCGAGTTTGCTCGTGGTGTCTCCATGCCTAGCGAGGCCGCTCATATCCTGACTGGCTTGGAGTCTTACGGTGCTCGCAAGTTGATGGCTCAGGGTTTCGAAGTGAACAACGGTGTCACTGAAGAGGCTCGTGCAACTATCCTTGCCGCATCTCTGCTTGCTGAGAAGGATGCCAATGATGAAGAGAAGAGCGGCGATGTTGGCCAACTCGCTGCTGCTGCTGAATGGTTCAAGGATGTCCCTGCTGGTGCTGTGTCTATGCTTGCACCCGAGGCCAGCGCACCTACAATGCTCGATGCAATCTTGCGACTTACCAAGAAACGCTTCAGCAACTTGATCTTGATGCAGCTCGATGCAGTCGATGATCGCGCTCCTCTCCCCTCATTTGGTGTTGACAGTATGCTTGCCGCTGAGTTCCGAACTTGGTTTTTCAATACTTTCAAGGTTGATGTGCCTTTCTTAGATATTGTCAGCCCCCAGAAATCTCTGCACACGCTGGCAGAGTTTGTCGAGGAGAAGCTGGTGGCCAGCTGGGCCAGTTGAAGAGTTTGCTTTTGGAAAATGGAAGTTTGAAGAGAGAGAAAAAAACTACAATAGTGATATGTTGTGGAAGAGTGAGGGCGTAGCTAGGAGTTTCGATAGTGAACTTAGAGGTGGGTTCTACGATTGATACACTTGGTTGCGCTCTTCAAGGATTTCTTTTTGTCGTCTTTCTTTGTATCTACAGGTATTTTCTTTGGCATATTCAGTATAGTTAATGTTTCTTTTGAGTCATTGTTAGATTTTTGAGTTTATATGAATTTATTTCTCCACGACTCTCGGCATCATCTTGTGAAACCATGTCCTTACGCGGAGGTAGTCTCAAACGATTTCGGTAAATAAATGATAAAATACATTGTCGAATGCTAATGTTGAAGCCTTTTCCAAGCCCACCTGAAGAAATAGGTCTCTATTTTTTCAATTATTGTATATACTCTCAGTCAGTTAATATCGCATGCTTCTTACTGTCAAAATTTGCCCTCGTAGCTTTGGGCAGAATAGGATGAATAGAATAGGCTAGCGTGTTCTCACGATGCAATTCAGCAAAATATCGCGCAAACTAGGAACGACGCAATATTAAATCTTAGTGAAGGAGCTAGTATATCCAGATAGACTTCCTCAGCCATTATACTAATGTATAATGCAGGTAAATGTCCTGTACGTTTGCCCCATTTTGAATTGTCATCAATTATGAGCGAATGCTTGTCTCATTTCAAGACACCAGCTAATGTCTCTCGTATGTTAGTTGATTAAACTGCAAAAGATAATTCCATGTCAGCGTATGAAATATCTGATCTCCATTTTCGCCATTTGCGCTCGTCATATGATTACTGCCCCTGTACCGCTTCAGGTATAGTAATCAACTTGTCTCAGTCTGTCATATTTACTATCTGATGCAAACCTCAGCTCGCTGATTCTCAACAGCGAAGCTGAGTGCGGTCTCCACTAATCCGCCAGCTGCTCGCGTCGCGAACACGCCCGAGAATATGGGTCTTCTACAGGGGGGGTCGATAGATGCTAAACACACACGAAGCACGGAGTAGGCTGGGAGAAATTGTTTCGTACGTGAGGTAAAAAAGGTTAACGCGGTGATCGAGAAACCGCAACGCGGACCGAGAAACCGCAACGCGGAAGATCCCGTCGACTGTGGAGGTGGTAGAGCTACGATAGGCGATATGTCTACGAGGTAGATTGCGGCTCTTCATGAACTGCTTTTCTGTGTGTTATCGTGAAACGATTGTTTTCAGCAGAAGATGACACCAGTTCCACTTCGCAGCGCGCGTACAAGGTGACGTACAATGATGCGGTGTGGAAGAAGACGGCCGCTGGTTTGATGTCGTGTTTAGATTGTATTCTGAATCAAGAAATCATTCAAATGCTGCGGTCTCCAGTATGAATTCTATCATAAACAGGCAAAGAAACCCGAGCTGCCGTAAAACTTTCCGCCACATGACCGTCAGGTCATCTCAGCCCTCGCTTGTACTTACGGTGACGCCTAATCTAATGAGCTAGTAGTAATAGCCTACTCGATGCTCCTTGTTGCCAAGCTCGTTCGAAAAAGCCAATAGGAGTGCTTCGGCGGCAACGCCGTTGACCAATGGGCCTAGGGACCATATCCAAACCCTCCATCGCCCCCTAGCGAGTCATACTGTTTTCTATGCCGGCCACTAGAACCTGTCATTCAGCTGCCGAGGGAGCTTTGGTATTTTAAGCTCTTGTCGCTTTAATGAAGGATCTAGCGGGGTCTACTCGAAACTAGCAGGCGGCCCACCAGCTTGATCTATTTTTTCGTTCAATCTCTCAGTACTCATTTCGTATACATTGATGTTTATGGCAAAGATGACATATCCGTTTGTCGTAACTCATTCTGAATTGGGTATCCGAAAGGCCCGGACGCCGGACCGTGAATAGGGAAAGAAAAGGAGGAGGATGCCGATGCGAGCCCGCGGTGGACCACGGACCTCACGGAGAGGATGGAGACAGACTAACTGCCGGATTCACTATGGAGTAGTGCTGGCTGGACCTGTGAATATTGTTGCTTGTACGGAAGGTCTCTATGCTGAACTGGCGCGCGCTTGTTACTACTGTCTCTACTTATTCGGCTCGGTATTTTATTTCTATTGCATTATTTTGTGGTTACCGAGCTTATGGCTACAGAACTACTATACTATGATCGGTCTACGTGAGCTCCGTGCCATTTCTCTAACTCTTGTGCCACTACAAAGCGTAATGGGCATATCTGACAGACTAAAATTAGAGAAGAATTTCTCAGGTTGGTAAGAGCTTAAGTCGAAAAGGTGGATGAGCAACTACTACTTCAGGAAATAAGTACCTGTAGCCTGGCTTTGGACACAAGCATTCCCAGACTCGGCACCGCTCGGCCATGACCTTTAACCGACTTCATGTAGGGCTAAGCTGTTCGTCTGGGCTACGCCCCCAGGGCCACGCATTCATATTAGTATTTGTATTAATAAGAAGGCATTCGCCTTACAGAGAACGCCCTATGCGCAAGGGGAATCACCTGATTGCCGGGCACGCGCTGCGCCCAGAGTCGGCGAATGGGCCGGGGACCAATCCGCATCAGATGAACCAAATTCCTGGGACGAACGAACGCCGGCGTTAAAGCAAGATGCTGACAATTGCCCGACCAAGGGCTGGCTTCTCGCTACAGCACAATGTTACTCGTAGCAGGCTCATATCCCACAAGGGGGATGCCCTACCTACCGCGGGCTCGTATACCTACATATGTATTATAAGGACCCCCCGTATTGCGCATATCCATGTCTTACTCCCGCATCCGCCTCGCCGCCATACATACATAATCATGGCTATTCGCAAATGTGGGCTTCGGACCGCTGCCTTGTGGCCCCCCCGCCCACCCTCATGGTCTCTCTTTCGAAACTTGTTGCCTGTTCTGCGGCAATGTGGTGGGCGTTTCACGTTCTCTGGCCCGATCGGTGATGTAGAAGGGCGTATGCCGTTACCGATGTCAGTCGCGTTTGTGATATATGACCAAGATGGCGCCCTGCAGCAAGGAGAGCAACAGTGTTCTTAAGAGATCCATGTCGATTGCAGGCAAGACAGCCGAAGGTTTCTAATCTCTCTGGAAAGCCCATCCCTTCATGCGTCCCTACATACGGGTAGCCGGTACTACGCTAAAACGTCAAAAATCATGTCATGTCACTAATTTTGGATTAGTCCCTGCTGCTTGGAGTTTTAAAGCCCGTGATTTTGGTAGTTGGCCGATCAGAGACCGGTCTTAATAACCTGCATCGCCGTTATTGATTGTACCCCTGGCTTTTGTGGGTGCGTTGGTTGTCACCAATTCTAGATCGAGATACGCTGTGAAAGATGAAGGTAACGTCGACGGTGACACCCACAACCAGGATGATACTCCTTGCAGCCAATCTAAGAGCAGGAAAATCCTGGTGAGAGAATACACCCTCGTCCCTGTTGGAATACAACACTACGTGTAAAGAGACAATGTTGTCACTGTAAAGCCTTCTTTGCTGCGAAGTCCGCAGCCAACTCTCCTTCGCCTAATTGTGCATTCTTTCATGGACAGAGTTACATTCGGCAAACAGGATAACGGCTGTAGAGGCGTTTGTGCGCAGGCCCTCCAGAGCATTGGCCATTCAGCCCACCAGGGTCTCTCGCAGATTCTTGCATGAAAGTCCGCTCACGGGACTTCTCCAGGGGGCCATGTAAAGAGAGGCCAACGGCGTTTCGCTTGTCGGCATGCAGAGGCCATCTGCCGCGTCTTTGCAACGCCCTACAACTGTTGCGTTCAAATCATCAAGCGCCAGGAATTAGCGAACGAAACGCCAGGAATTAGCGAGCCAAGAGCTATCTTCATGGAGGAAGGTCGCCCAGCGCGTAAAGCGCCAGTCGGCTACAGAATTCGCCCGCATACAGCACTGCCGTCGATGTTTTTTGCGAACACGCCAATCGGAATGGCTGCTGCTGCCCATTAGCTGGCTGGCGATGGCGTCTGTGGGGATGGGGCGTGTGTCCCCCCTTGGTCTCCCGTCATTCCGGATTGTGAAGAATAGTGACGAGTCGCATTCGAGAAATGAAGCAAAACCAAGTTGTGGCGCCATATTTCATCTTTGACAGCGTTTAGCGTATTGCAAGCCGGTTAGTGTCAGCACCTTTCGGCTCGCTAGTCGAGATATTCAGAGCAAGTTACAGTAAGCAGTGGAAGAGTCTGTCGAAAGCCAATCGCCAGATGATCAGCAGCTCCCCCATATTTGCCAATGGGAAGTTTGAGTCCATCGCCACTCAGGAACACTGCAGAGATTCGTCACATGCTTGGGGCACTATGCGGGGAAGCGGATCCCATCTCATACTCAAGCCGAGATGCTTCTACTGTGCACCATAAGTCGGTCCTTTAAGAGAGGAAACGGTGAGGGCTCCGTTGAGTTGTTGGTCTTGATGAAAACTGAGATCTCGCCAAACGGAACCACCACGAGCGGCCCCCTTTTCCGGCCGATATAACATGCACTGGCATGCATATATGCGTGCAACTTGGTGCTATCACAGACACCGTTGGCTGCAAGATGCAACAAGGATGAACCGCGTGTGCAGTAAATACTACTCTCCTGCATTTGTACACCCATCCCAGGGGCCAATGTGCAGTCATGGCTGGCCATGGAGATGCTTATGATCGAAAGGGCAGGTAATGGCCCTGGCGGTGCCTGGAATTGTGCCCAGTATGTTGCATTCGAGACCGGCAACCCAAATGGTTGAAGGATTGCGACTTAGTTTGGTTGCCGGCTGCTCACATCAGCTGCTTCTGGCAAGAAATCCCCCTATATCCATGCATGGACCAGTATGTCAGTGCCATTACGAACCATGGAGACTCGAATCGCACCCCTCATAGGGCTGGGCTATATCCCGTGGGTCATGCAGACTATCGGAAACATTCTGACCTACATGTACGCAAGACCACCAACGGCCCGCATCAAGCTATTATGTACTTGTAGCTTCTTCTAACAACAAGCTGTTGGGAAGCTCATTTCACGACACAGCCAATCTGCGATTTCTTTGTTGCTCTTGAAGTCATAAAAGGGTTCCAATTTCCGGGTTCCCGGTAACCAATCGCTAGAATACACATCACAAGGAAGAAGAATTTTCCCAACACCTCCGGCGACAGGACCAACAGCGATAAACTGTACCGGTAGCCTGGAAACGAAGAGGCCTCAAATTTGGTTGAGCGAAATAGCCTAGGATTCTCTATTCATCGCCTCACTGGTTTCTATTTCACCTGAGCAGGGGTCTGGTATTCCTTGCCCCAAACTGACGTGTCACTCTCGTGGAATGTCCGTGATTTTATGAAGTGTTGCTCGCATGGAATTTAATTGCGTGTGTGTTGGGTTGGGCTACGGACAGACTCGCAGGTTTTATCATTGATGACGGGGTAATTTTAACCATGCAGTCATTTTATTTGTGAACTTGGGCAGGGAATTTCGTTTCGTAAAGCTCAACAGCCTATCGGTGTGGGGAGCCGTAACGAGCAGTTTAAGCCCTACGAAGATCATGATAATTTTCTTCGTATACTCCAGCTGGCCTGCCTCGTAGGAGAAGAAGGCATACCGAGCTCATAAGTTTACGGTAACCCTTAGAAATAGCCAATGGGATCAACCCTTAGAGACAGGCCGTGAAGGAGTTGCCGAAGTCATTTTCTACAAACTAATTTGCTGGCCATAACAGGGTAAGACAGCGATAGATGCAAATATCTCATACAAATAGTCTAATACGGCAGAGCCGAGTGCTAATATTGCACACAGTAATCGCGCACTTTACCGTTCTGGTGCAGTAGTAACCTGATTTACTGGGAAAAGAATCCTGCGAGGCCATGTCTTGGCTGAGCGTCCCCTGAGCCTTGCCGCCTCAACTAGGCGCTTGCGGTGTATCGACGGATGCCGTGCGTTGGCGCCCACCATCAGAATATCGGTTCTTGACCGACGAGGCGTGAAATATGCATAGCTATTGCGTTAGTTTTAGTCCCCTAGTGGAAAAGGACGACGCTTTGGGGGCCACACATACGTACTTCGCAGTGGGAACACCGAACTGACGGACATCCGAAAGAGAGAGAAAGCTTAGGCAGCAACAATTTGATCCTGCAGCAGCCCTAATAACACCGAATCAATCTCTTTTTAGCTTTTTTGGTACCTTCTACGCATTGGCTAATCTATCCTACGATTAATTTGTCTACAGTATTCAGAGACACATCTTACAAGTGGAACTTGCTTGTACTAACGCTCTGTGACTGCCCAACGTAGGATTTTAGGAAACGGGCACTTATGCAGCTCGGGGAGCTGGCGTGCGTGTGCTTCGTACGAAATATGCGTACTAACGACCATTAGTCGCGGGAAACCTCTGTTTCTTATTTCCGCGTCATCCCTTGGCCGACGCATCCCCAAGGCCATTTAGGCGTAGTTTTCTCTGCTAACAGCCAAGCGCATAATGAAGCATTCGCTCAACAGAGTCTACAGGGCGGAAGCGTTTCTCATTCGAGTATCAGTTGTCCAAGGTGTTTGGGATTATCCATGCAATGTGCGTCGTTCCAATGTGCTTTGCTAAAGATAGATGGTGGTATTCATGCATGTTCGCCTGGGGAAGCGAAAATCGCATGCTTTCGCCGCAAGATGGTTTTATCTCCGCAATGGCATCTGCCCACCACACACTCACCCACTCAGTTTGTGCAGCTTTACACAAATGACCAGAATCGAGACATGTTGTGTAAATCAGACTTATATCAAGTCCAAATCTACCTCTCATTGTTTTCGCTTTGTCCCACTTAAATGCATTACTGCTTTCAAACACAGAATTTGATATATGAGCAGCTGGTATCACTCCGGAGGAGACAACAAAACGAAAAGCTTGGCGGTACAGGCTATCTAGGACGCCGCTGATTGGATGGATGCCGCGCTGAAAGAGGGGGTGCCTCTTCTGCATGGCATTGTAAGTGGACGAAGATAAAGCCCGCGCGGAGAGAACAAGCCTGGCGAGATGTTATGACAGGTCACCTTTCTGTGACATGTAGGAGGGATGGATGGTGCCGGTGCGATGTGACAACAGACAGGAGAGTCGTATCAGGGGCACGATAATATCTGGGGTTAGCTGTTGATGGCCTGCAATACGACGCAACTTGGATCAAATTTCACTGGCCGCTGGGGAACCGCCGTCCAATAAGATGCACGGGAGGGCTTACGAGGAGAAAGTCTCCGATCTCCATCAACCAACGTAACGTATGTATGCCAACTCAGTTGGCTCTGCTGTTGTGTTACTTGAAGTCCGGTTTGCTCATGGTCTAGATGCACCAAAACTCAAGCCACAGCATCATTGTTCAATGCGCATCGTATCCGTACACGACCTCACCAACCACAGGTAAGTCTTACAACGAGCAACCAAAAAAATTGACGCTCTTCTAATGCGCATTTGCCCGTGACCACCAAAAAAAAAAAAAGGGTATGGATTGGGGAAAACAATGCCACTCTGATTCTAGCTTGAGTTCTACTTCTGGTTTTCGTTCAACTCAACCGAGGTTCCGGAGTTAAGAAAAGCAAGACTCGGCGCGAATTTACCGAATATATTGCAACTAGCATCGCATACTGGATCTATGCGACGGTAGGCATATTTTTGCCAAGCAAACCTCACTAGAGTATAGCAAACAAGCAGCCACCGTATGGCGTCACAACGTAAAACAACGTCGGGCATTCAAAAATGGGCTTAGCATCAATGGGGCCGGTGAAGAGCTGAGCAAGATTAGATGTGCGGGATTGCGTTTGTACAACACAACATGAGGGCCACACGCCACCTTTCAGGGGAACGAGAGCCAAGGTACTTGCATTTTAGCTGGCCAAGGCAGAGCACCATAGTGTATAGTTTTGTACAACGGTGACTGGCTGAAAAAAAGCACGGATGTTTGCTGCCCAGATGGCGCATGTCTCAGCCATGGCGGACAGGCTAGAGCGAGACATGGGGTTTGGAGATTCGTGGCGGCGGGATTACAGACGGTCTTTGGCTTAGTGCTTGTGCCTGATCATCTGCCATTGTTGCCCTGGAAAGCCTCACGACTCAAGAGGCGAGTTGCTGAATAAACAAAAAATGACTTGTCCCATTCGCTTTCGCAGACTATTGGTACTATGATACTCCGAAAAATGCTAAGCGCAGCCACCGTCCCAGCTTTCCGGAAGGGCTGCTCGCAAAAAATGATCCTAGCGAAGAAGACAAAAAAAAAAAAAAAAAAAAAAAAAATAAAAATAAAAATAAAAGACGCCGCTTATGTTTCCAAAGATATCCATCTATCAATACATTTTGAATGTTCCCTTTTTCTAATCCCTTCCCAAAGACGACCTGTCCTCCTGCGGACAGACCTCGTGATGATGGTGGCCCCATTTCTGGCCTATGGCCTTGGCCGCCACCATTGAATGCCATAATTCGGTGTGTTGCTCGGAGCAGAGAGGCCAGTCCTTGTTTTCTTGCATACCGGTGTGGTGTCACTGAGGTATGGCCACCTCCTTGTGTTGCCGTGGCTTGTTGTCTGGCCGGCTGCCGAGACAACACAACTCGAATTGCGCTTTGTTTCCATATCCAATAATCCCAAAAACGAACTCCCTCCTCTTCTGTGAAAAGAGGCTAATGCAGTGCAGAGCAGCGCAAAGTGCAGCTGGTTGTTAAACAAAAACGACTGACTTTGCGCCTGTGAAACCGTCCCAAGTGTAAATGAGCAGAGACGAAACAAACAAAAACAATAGTAGTAAAAACGCAAATCCCAGCGGAGAATGCCTGCTTAGTGAAACTCCAAAACAAATGAGCTAATGAACCAGGTTTGCACCTGGGGGAGAGTATAAGCCATTCCCGTCCCATGCCGTCTTGTGTCCATATTATGGCAGCTTTTTTTTTTTTTTTTTTTTGGTGGTTGTTGTTTTTTGAGGGTTTGCGTGCGTATTCGTATGCGTGTGCGCCTCAATTTTTGGTTTCCATTTCCATCCAGTCGATAATAAGTAAAAACAGAGGTCCTCCTGTGGCCGTATTCCGTCAAGTCCGATTGCTGTTTGGGCGCCAAGATGCCCAATCCAATGATATCGTTTTCGTTTGTTTGTTTTTTGTTTCCAGGTTTTATACATGTTTCAATTGCTGATATGCTTGGAGAGGATAGAGCATATCAGCGCCCAAGAGTGTAATCCATATGTTGAGTTGTGTGTTTGTGGTCCTGGGCTTCTATGTGATGGTGATTTATTGGGCAGGAACTCGCGCCTGAGGAACCGATCGAGATTCTGGCCTGCGGATGAGCTTTGCCCATGGGTGGTTGCTAGGTGTCTGGCGTTCGCGGCAAGCAGCTGTTGGTAGTGTTAGTGCCCAGTCAAAACACGAGAGTATTGGTGTTAGTCGCAATGCATACCACAGATGTCATCGCCCCTGCAAATAACATGTTAGTTCTGTAATGCTGAATCGGCTATCCTATCCCAAAACTTACCAGTACTGTTTGCTCACAATCGTGGGAACGCATCGTCGCTCAGTCTGAATATATTTAGGGCACCATGATTCTACCAGGTGGTAGTGGTGCTGGCACTTGAGCTCTTTCTGTAAGCGGCAGGCTGGTTAGCAATGGCACGTTGATCCTAGCTTCGAATTCGAATATATCGGGCAGGGGAGAAAAAAAGGCGGGCAGTCGTACGTAGATGTAGTTGCACATGGTTGCTGATAATTATAAAGGGTGGAAAAAAGATTGGAAGGAAGCGCTTCTCGGGCGGTAGTCGAGATGTCGTTATCGTCCCAAGGCAGTCGACCAAGGTGAAAAAAAGAAAAGGATTGGATGAGGTCAAGTGAATAGAGATAGAAGCAAGGCCAGAGAGGTTGATAGAGCCGTATTACTAGTTGATGCCGTGAGTGAAGTCCCCAATGCAGCAGCTTGCAGGCGGCGGGGGACGCCAACGTTTATACCTGGATGACTAGCCGTCAAACAGGGACGCTTTGGGCTGACCAGGTCTCCGGGATTCCCATGACATGACAGCCATCGATGTAAAAAGTAGTGGCCCGCCCTCAAAGCCTCCAGCGAGGCGTGAAGTACCGCCGGAGGGTTGTTGCCCAGGCTCGCACCCCTCTGGCCACTATAACCCTGGCCTGAGTTACTCAAGCTTAGAGCCATCAAAAAAGTTGTTTTGCCCATGGGTCTTTGCCCTGACGTCGGGGGGGGGAGGGGTGTGTTGGCGGTGCTGGGTGTGTGCGAGAGAGAGCTTTGCTGAACGCCGAGAATGAGAGGAGAGCGTTATTGCGACCACCGCTAGTACTGTCTGTACCTCCCTTGCTCACACAGGCACAAAATATGGTGCTTCAGCGAGTGGGGGTGTGTGGATATTTGCAGGGTGGTTGAAAATGGGCAGTCCACGGTCGTCTGCTAGTTTGGTACAGGTAATGAGTAACTGCGCAGCGTGCCCAGACACTCGGCAGGACTCGATAGTTGCATAAAGACCCTGGTCTCCTATCTTGCAGCGTCGCCGTAGCTCAGTATTTTTCGTATATTGGAGCGTGTTGTGGCGTTTGGGGCTCTAATGAGCTAAGAAGCACCCCGTTGGTATTACTCGTACATCCGTCTTGCAGGCCTATTATGTAGGTCACTACCACCAAGGCCTTGTTATTACTCGCTCTCTTGTGAAGCTGCCTGTGCTACTACTGCTAGGTCGGTAGCACCGCTATACTACTAGCAGTTGAGGAGGAGGGGATGGACCGCCGCTCTCTTTGCCCTCCAAGTTTTAGTAACACGGAATGCCGCAGCACTACGATGCAAGCCGTAAGTCTAGCTGCTGTCGATTACTCGAGGCAGTCCCTCAATCCGCTCCCTCCCACCATCTGTCCATCCATCCAGCCTGTTTGCCTTCACCGCCGCCTCAGCTTTAATCGCTCGCGGCACCTGCAGAGCAGAAGAGATGCGTGCCGTCTTGTCCGCAGGACTTTTACTAGTTGCTGCGATTCAAACGGCGCGACATGGGGCTCTTGTCCATTCCATGTCTTGATTCAGCAGTGCTGGTTGCTGCCCCCTCTCTGGGCTGGCAGGGGAAGTCCGATGGGACCAATCCACGCCGTCGGTACGGGAAATATCCCAGAGTTTGCGAGGATCTTGGTGAAATCACGGGCTGTGCTATTCGCAGGGAGCGGTTGTAGAAATGGTATGATTGCTCGTTGGTGGTCATGAGACAACACGAGGATAAATACTACAGGCCGTTACAGAGTGCTACCAACCAACGATATTATGACGACCCCTCTCAGCGACCTATTCTAGCGATGATCCAGCTCTCTGGAGGCAAATATCCGTGGAAAATGGTAGGGAACACCCTGTAATGGAATCCCCAAGGTTCAGCCAATCCGCGCTAGATCAAGCACCGACTTGAAGCTTCTGCAGCCTAGGGCGCATGGCGGAGTGAGGAGAAGACACTTTGGACGCCACTATGTGACTGCGTTGATTTTTTTTTTTGACCTCTGGACTCAAATGAGCGCAGATACTGATGTAAGTAGTAGAGAGGCGTCACATCACTGTCATAAGCCTTACCAGCAATGCACCGTAGCCATGCAGCAGCACTCCTCCATCATCTCATCGCCAGCATCGGCACCAAGTACGACACTGGGCGGCATCCATTGGCACACTGGCCCCATGCAGCTGCATTAGCTAACAAGAACATACATGCATAAAATTTGAAACCGGTGAAAGATGAAAATCCCAAAAGACTGAGTGTTACGACTTGCTGCTGACATTGGCAAGTCCAAAGAACCCACGTGGTTGGATGGTCTCTTGGGAGAGCCAAGCAGATGAAACCCACAATTTGGGACCTAGGAAACCTGGCAGGCCTGGTCACTCAGTCGTTGGTGGCAGATTCTGCCCTCCATCTTGCGCTGGTTGGACTCATTCCGGTCCGTCTCGCGGCGACCAAGTGATGCCCCATACCTACGACTGTTTCTTTTCTTATTCTTGTTTTGTTGTTTTCTTTTTTTAAACTCTTCTCTTTCATCAGGCCGCCATGGTAAAACAGCGCTACGATTTGCCAAGAGCGAGCCAAAAAGGTAAGCCGAGAAGATGAAGTTGAAGACAAAAATCATCAGCGTGTTTTATTTGCGCAGAGTCATGGGTCCAGTCCTTGCAAGCGCGGGATCCTTGGGACATCAAAGGCGGGTACGCAACTTGGTGTCATGACTTGCTTTGTTCGCCTTTACTGGCTGCAGCTTCTGGAGCTTTCAAATCTCTCGAAAATGGTGTGCCATTGCTGCCGCATGTCGAGCTGGGGGGAGGGATGGGAACCATGCTCGCGCCAAAGCTTTCTATGTACTACGTAGAGCCAAGCCCAGCGCGGCTGCTCTACTTGTTATCTTATTTTGTGCACGCACAAGATTACACTCGTTTACCGAGTCCCTGTATAGCACAAGTATGTCGGAGCCACCTCAGCTGGCAACTGCACGACCATGGCTGTAAATTGGCATGTCTCCATCTTGACTCTTCGGCAAACTTCTAGGCAGAGACTGTGAGTGGATGGCTGGAATACGAGTCACCAATATTGCAGCCCATTCGAAACAGCGGGAGACGAAAGGGCGGCAGAAGAAGGACCCGCCATGCACAGAACGGGTGGTCCCTTGGAAGCCTTCTGGAAGACTTCGTCAAACCTGGCCAGCCCACTTAGTGGGAAACACCGTGGGTTTCGATACTACGGAGTGGTGCCGTCGCTCTACTGTAAAAGCACACCCCCTGGTAAAATGAAGGCTACCAAATCGGTGGGAGCGCTTAAGAGTGGCTGAAAATGGCCTCGAATCTATCCATCGGTTTAAGCCCCAAACGAGCATTTCCGCGATGCCGAAATGCCCTCCAGGTGGCCTCGACTCTGCCACCCTGCCAGGCCTTGTTACGCCGACGGCTATTGCAATAATGTATCCGCCAAGTAATATCAAAGAATAGCAGTATCATTAGCAGTACATACTTATGCCAGCAACACATAGGCAGAAATACCCTTTGCTCAGGGTCACAAGTCTATACATATGTATCCATGGATAGGCATCTCCACGACTTGGCGAGCAAGTCCCCTAAGCAGGGGTCTCTGGCTTAAGGAGGCGCCATAATAAGCACAGCCGCTCGCGATATATCGCGATGGTGTTCTGTCAAAAATTTTTTTTTTTTTTTTTTTTTTTCATAGCCGTATATAGAAGTTGATGTCCCCGTAATCCCTGGAAATATCAGTCTCCATCGCCGGCCAAAGAACGACTGTGGATGGTCATATCTCTCTCTCCAAGTACTGCATCGGGGAACTACTGTACCATATTGACCGGGGGTGGAGAAAAGGGCGTGCGTCTCCGAGACACCAAGAGACGGGACGCTCGACTTCGACAAAAGACACCAAAGAGTGTCATGACACAGTACAACCGTCTGTGCGTGTTAGCCTGCCTTCCAAATGCAGGAACCAGCGAACTTCGCCGCATGGACGTCGCCGGCAAGGCCGCAGTAGCTTCATTGACATCCCGCTAGAGAAATGGAGATGTTCTTCACCACGTTTTTTTCTTGAACGGCGAATGTCTCAGCAGCGCCACAGCACACGGGCTCGTAACGTTAGTGTACATGTAAGATCAGGACAGAATGCATTAGGTCCCTTTGTTACGGCTGCGTTGACAGCGAATCTGGTCATTATAGACAAAGATACATGCACTCCAACTGCCTAAACAGAGAGATAGCAGTATACGAGGTCATAATATACCATGATCGTGAATATGATGTGTCCACCCCCCTTGCTTTCACAAGCATCGAAGAAAAAAAAAAGAATAGAAGGCTAGAAGCAGAAAAATTCTTCGAGCGAGCTTTGACACATCCCCACATAGTCTTCTTTTTTCGACACCGTTAATCACCATGAACTTGGCCTCTACCCCTTGGTACCCAATCATTCCACCGGACCGCTCCCTTCCTTGCGTTCTGGAGCCCCTCAATGACATAGTGCTGTATGTACGAATAAATTGAGCCCGGCTGTTGACAGCTTGCGGCTCGCCCGATGGCTTGGGACTCAGTATCGCGTCTCGGGCTAGGCATTTCTCCACGCCGCATTGTCTCAAAGGGTCTTATGCTTGTGGCTACACGAATTCATGCGATCGTGTTCAGAGTCGTCACTTTCGCCGCCGCATGTTTCACATTACTAGTCGTGGTCACGGGCCCTCTGACTCCAAAGTAAACAGCAAGTAATGCCGATATCAATGGCATCATCGACGTACAGGCACAAAGTATCTGCAGTCATCTTTCCCACTTTGATAGTGCCGCAATCGGCATAGATTTGCTGTGCCAGAAACTGGTGGCTCCCTTAGCCTGGCCCCATTGAAAAGAATCTGTATGGAACAAATGAAAGAGTCCACTGAAATTTATTACATTTAGGTACCTGTTACAGAGAGAAGTCGGTGTCCTTCATAGGCGGAACAATCCGAAGCTTGTGACTACCATCAACAAAGATTGACATTGAAGAGCCCCAAGGGGTTCGTTCGTCGCGCACGGGGCCCAGCTAGGGGTACAAGTCGGCCACAGCACTGCCTGTATGTACGTGTAAATGCTGCTCGAGCCAATCACTGGCGTCACCGGCTGCTCGTCTCTGGGATTTTCCAGGATGCACAGCTGGTTGCAAGGGCCGAGTCTTTCTGGGGCCCCTGACGTCGAGGGACGCAAATCTGTGGCAGCGGTGTTTGTCCTCTCTCTCTCTCTCTCTCTCTCTCTCCATATCCACGCACCCGGTCCGTTTCTGCGCCCAGCCTGTCTTCTCTTGGCCTTGTTGCATGAACACGGAGATGGGCGTACATGACGCGCATAAACAAATGTCACTTGAACGAAGCACTCGTTCTGCCCCAAGTTATAGTATTCCAGGATACTGAAGCTTCCGCCGCTGCACGGACTGTAACTCGACGCGATTCCGCCGCGGCGGAGGGGCCTCGCACCGCTATTTCGGTCGAGCAAACATGAGCATTTTCCGGGCTTTAGGCCTTGTCAATGGTAGTGCTAATGTGCTTAGACCCTGGTAGCGGCCGAATCTTACGACCGAGGAGAGCTGCTCTCCACTTGTTGACAGGACAGCTCTTGATACTTGACCAATAGGCTGCGTATGAGGAAAAGAAGAAACGGCTAAGCTGTCAAGCCTGTCTCTCCCTTCACTCTCGCTCTCCTGGTATCATCCTTAAGTAACTACTGAAGAAATCCAAGCCTCTAGTGTCGGCCGGCGGTGCGGACAAAGCCCACGGTGGATGCTAAACCCTCGGGCTAATCGACGGCGGCCACACGCCACCAAACCGCAACAAGGCAGTAGTGGATAGGCGCCGAGTCTTATCGGTGAGTCGTGGCTGATAGTATGCACCCTGATGGGTTGTTTCTGCGGGATTGTTTCCCCTCGTGACAGCCTCCAAAGCCCACTGGCGGTTGACGCCTTCGCAAGAGGCGCTGATGGCGGACCTGGCTCATTGGCTGTGTTCGGGTCTCAGCACCACGACGACGGGACGGCGCGGGCGGCGGAGATCTCAGCAGCACGTAGAAGAGCTTTGTCGAGTCTTATTGGTAGTGGCGGAAGTACTTAGCAAGCACCGCTTGAAAACTCGTCGTCGGTCATGGACCGAGACCGGGCAGATAGCGTCGCATTACAAGCAGTAGCAAACCGAATGCGCCAGCGGCCCGAGCAGTAGCTTGCGACCTGGCGGCGGAAGACTGGCGGCGGAAGACTTGCGGCGACTGAGATCCCGGCACATCTTCATCTTTCCGCTGCCTCTCTCTCTCTGCGCTTTGCCTTTTCGCTGACGAGCGTGTCTTTTGCTTCTGCTGATTACAAGCTCGGGCACTACACCAGCTTTTAAAAGATTGCATTTACAGCACAATGCCGTTCATAGGAATGCTGTCAGTCATGGGAAGTCCCCCGAAGCAGCCGCTCTTATCAATCTATCTTTGCGCCTCTGGGAGCCGAGATCGTATAGCATAAGACCCAGTTCGCCTTACAGGGAAACCCTCCGACGGTGGAGTTATTCCTTCAGAAATAGGGCTTGCATTCACAGGCGAGTGGCTATCTTACACGGCCAAATTTAATATGTCACCAGCGACTTCCCTGGAGCGGCAATATTATGAGAGCCAAAACTCACTATTTTCACATCCAGCGTGTGCTCCGTGCTTTGTCTGGAAATAGTATTAGTACTACTAACGGGTAATATTTTATCGCAGCAAAATCGAATTTGCCGATGCGACTTGCCGACGGAAGTTTTTTTTTTTTTTTTTTTTTTTTTGGCAAGGAAATGTAAGACACTTGAAGTATGGATGGGGGGGAACGCCAGCCCTATTGCTGCAACAGTGTATGGCCGATTCGCCAGCTCAAGATGAAGCCCTCTAATCTCGAAGAGAAAGAGAGAGAGAGAGAGAGAGAGAGAGAGAGAGCTTCCGTAATAAGGTGTGTGTATACAAATATTGCGCAAAGGCCCCTTACGAGTCATACTGCCCGGCAAGAGGGAAAGAAAATTTTTGCCAAAGAAGTCGGCATTGACATCAAACTGCGCTTGGGGTTAGTTTCATGTTGGATGCGGCGAGCGGGCTGCCAAAAACAGCTATCCAGTGGCTCTCGGTCTTGACATGGCGGTAAGAAGAGAAGCGTCATGCAGAGATCCTTGTAGATGCAGATTGACGTGTGCATGCATGGCCTATTACTTACTCCATTTTCTTACTCCATATTACTGTACATGCACCCCATACTTGTTCGTATACGAGTGCCGTATTTCTTTGCAACTCAAAATTCGACTTTAGAGTCTTTCCATATAAAGTGTTTCACTAGCTGTCTTTGGCAACTACTTACCTGATTGTGGTAGTTAGTGGAGGGATTTTCATCAAAATCCACAACCGAATCTGGCGAGGATATGCGACAGTTGCGGTGGCAACTAGTACTATAAGTTCGGTGTATGTGTATGTAAGAACACCAGCATCATATGCGACAGTCTTGGTCTTCCCCGGGATGAACGGAGGAAGATTGCTCACAGGATGAATGTGGGAATATAGCGAATGTGATAGAGACTATTGTTCTTAGCCTTGGCCAACGTCTATAGAAATCGGGCGGATGATTAGTATTTCTACGATGAAAGTTTGCGTAGCTTCCTTTAAGCATATATTACATGAAGGTGAGTTAATAATCAGGCCGGTATGTGCCTTACAAAATAGAATGAAATAGCTCAGACAAGATCAGGTGAGTGCGGGCGTATTAACAACAATGAATAATAGGATCTGGGAATGTGGTAGATCTACGCCGTATACTCCGCAGGCGCAGTTGACACCCCTTTGGTACGTCTTATACTACAAACTTCATGGTGCATCTATCTAGCTATTTCATAATCTAGAAACCAGCAACTTTTTAGACATTGTTTCAATACTTTCGCAATGAATTAGATATGAAGCCCGTCATTGCAATACTCAAAAACTTTGGCTTAGCGAGGCTTCTAGTTTTTGTGAAAGACGCTGGCACTTTGAGTATAATCAGAGACTAAAAAAGCATCTTAAAAAAGCTATAGCTGTGATATATAGATTATTGGCAATATTGTAAATACTTATGGCATCGATTGCACCTCATGTTCTTCTGGAATGAGGGTGATGCGACCGAAGCTTGCTACATCAGCTGCACTGATTAAGCTATATATTGTTTAAGTATTTGTTATTTTGTAGATAGTTTAGTGATGTCCTTGAAATTTAAAGTGCGTTACTGTACACGTTCCTATGCGCCCGTGGCCGAGGTGAATGCACTTTACCAATTTACCAAGCCGTTGGTTGCTAACTCACTTTTCGCACCGCGGGCTGAAACTTAGTCTACAGGATAACGCATCTTGACTATTATCGTCGTAAATGACTGAGAAATACCCAATTTTTGGTCAATTCATTTGCAGGGATGCCGATTGTGGTGAACTCAAATTCTGCCAGATACCCGACGTACCTGCACCATCGCTCGCCAAGGTTTGTGACGAATCTTATAAATATGCAACTAAACCTCACACTGCTAACTTTAGACATTAGAATTTTTTTTTTCCGAATTTCACTATATCTAAATAGCTTTGCGCACGTAAATTCGAAGCTTTAATTATGCTCAATTCTTATCCAAGGTGTACTTACCAACAGATCTAAAGATCGACGCCCACACCATACATCAATTTGCATGCTGCTTATACTAGCCCACATTACTGTGCTTCTACGTTATATCTGATACAGCTATATTTGCCAAATCCCACTACATTACAGCAATATCTTCTGGGGGGAGATTTGCATGAAGTGAAACGAGTTTATAAAATACCCTCCAGGTTAAGAAGCCATAGTAAAGATCAACATAATAGGCTACACGAAAATGAGCAACGACGGAAAGTCTCTAACTAAAGAGGATTCCCTAGGAAAACTGTTAGAGAAAATTTGGTGACGTATCATTAAACCAATTATGAAAATTTGATGGATAATGGGGAAAAAAGGTTCAGTAGCTTGGTTTAGTGTGAAGGCCTCGCGTCAAGGAGTAAGGTAGTAATTGATGATCACCTTATTCATAAGTTCATGCCCGAGAAGACCTTGTAATAAATCTTGGTCATTTGAGGTTTTTTTCCTCTATTCAAGTGGTTCGCGGGTTGGTCATATATAGCAACGGTTATAACAATAGCTCTACATTTTGGACGAGGCCAAGCTGAAAATATTGGCTTGCATATTTGGGGGACTAGGAGTTATAAAAATTGCCTTTGGAAACAATTAATTGTATGGAACAAACTGTTTTCTCTCTCTTGACCGAGGCTCTCCTGGTCCTAGAAACATCGGACATACTACTAGTGTTACTCTAAACACCTATGCAGGAGAACTCTGGTTGAATGATAGGGTTGAATTATAGAGGCCGTGCACGATCAGCGGTGAGAGAAATGTATGGTCTCTCAGCGCAAACGGTTGCCTTGTGACCAGTTGCTATTCCACGTACAGTAATGTATTATTATTATTGCTCATTGTAATCGGCCAAAAAAAAAAAAAAAAAAAAAAAATAACTGCTATTCCAACTTGTTATAATTAATAAAGTTTAAAGCAGGTTCTCGGTGATATAAAGACTGCCGAACCAGCATCTTCCCATAAGCCGCCCTTGGTTCGCTTGTCGCTTATGGAGTGATTAGTTGAATCCCAGTTTTCGTAAGCTGTAATACTCCGTCGCCAGGTTATATATTACTCCGTAATCCGTGCTACGTAGCCTTCTGTGGCGACCCTGTGAAAAGGGATAGTCTGTCTACTGGAATACAAATGAAGACTCACTAGGCGTAGCCTGTGCCAAGTAAAAATTATTCCGTGCCGACCATCGAAGACGGCTCAAAGGATGATCCTTCTTACACACGCCTCCTCTCCGCCTCTTCTTCTCTTCTCTTCTCTTTTTTTTTTTTTTTTTTTTGTTCGTTTCTACTGGTCTGCTTGCACATGTCAGTTGAGTCACGGACAGGTTCCGTAAGAGATTGCTATATACTGTACTTCGTAATGATTCATGTTCGTACTGCTAGGCAATATCCCTCCACCCTTCCCTGTGTCCGCAAACCTGCGGGATCTAAATCGGTCAGCTAAAACTGGTTCTCGGTGTCTCCCAACTCAGCCATGTGATTATGAAGTCAATAGGCACTATACCTATTCTAGGGCATGGGTTGCATACCCCGTGGAACCCCCCACAGCTGTGATCTTGGGAAGGGTGTGAGTATGCGTATAATTGATACAAGGTTGCGTGTTTACGAGGTTGCTGGGTGGCGGAAATATCACCTGCGGCGGCAGCCTCAGTCGTACTCATAGACGGTCCACTATGAGTTATTGAGACCGGGCGTTTCTCCTGTCAGGACATGGCACAGGCTCAGCGACACAAAGTCTTGCACGAAGCAGGGAGGCTATTCTTGGGGCCCGTCCCTGTACAATTGCACTTGTAGCGGCGACAGTTATCTAAAGGGGATCTGCGATCACCGCAGGCCTAAAATTATCCTTCTCCACGAATATTCAGCTGAAGCGCCTTAGAGAACACGAAAATGTACTTCTTGTTTTGCTCGGTAGTAGTGCATCAGAATATTACTTTCTTTCAGAATCCTTCTATATCTAAACTTCATGTGTGAGATTCGACGGAACCCAGGTGCGGCAGCACTTCAAACGTAAAAGTAAAGCACTTTTGGATTTCGAAAAGCACGAATACCATGGCTAAACCTGACTATTAAAAGCCCTCTTATTTTTCCTTATTTTTAAGCTGCTTATGAACGCCGATACTATTCCGAATAGAACATACTCCGCCGACGGGACGGTTATTTGTGGGCAGATCACTGAAATTGCCGCTTCTTGAAGTGGATATCATTGCTTTTCCCCCCTCCCTTTGCCCTTTTTTTTATCAGCTCAAACTGTACTTTCTGAGCGCAGTATGGGCACCGCATCTCTATTTAAAGGCATAGAAGTAGCAGTAGCGTTTCTCAGATACGACCTTTTTCTGAACAGGAAACTCACGAGCTGAGAAAGCGGATATAGTTGCTGGCTTGTCAAATTCAACCCTTCGAACTGGGCTAACCCGCGCGTTGGCCGTAACCAGCAGGTCTCCATAACACGTGAGATATGGAGCATGCTGTCACTTCAATCGAGTCTGTCAAAGGAAGTAGGTATACGAGATGTAATACGCTACGCGACTCGTCGATCCTACGTTATTGCCGGCCGGAAATACATACAAATTTGGACGACTTTGTGCGGCTCTCATGAGTGACTAGCCGTTATAAGTTTTGATCAAACGGGCGACTGTCAGCCCTATGCAGTGCTGCGTCTCCACGTTGAAGACAACGCTGCGTAGTACTATAGATAGTTACCTGATACTTCTGCTCCTAATAGCTCATAGCCGCTACATATCCTTATAGACCCCATCTGCAAAAGCCCTTAAATAGAGTCGAGGAAATGGTTTGAGATGGGCTTTGATCGTCCTATTTAGTGATGGTATCTGCTCGTTATACTATTGTCCGAACTCCTGCGACGTAGTTATGATTTTATTTACATAAAGCAGTTGTACGTATAAGTCGAAAGTTCACTGCGGACTCTTAGAGGCCCTATGATACGTATGGCATGCCTCGGCATTCAGTGGAGCCTCTCCGCTTATGGAGGAGTCAGGATTCGGATTTGGAATTCACACTCATGCATGAACGGCCTCCTGATAGCCCGCATCCCGCTGTGCTGACACGTTTTATAAGGAAACTTTACCGAAGTAAGCCTGCCATTTTAATGTCCTGCTGGGTACGGTACAATGTAGAAACGTTTCGCATACATGGCTTAGATAGGTAGGTCGGTAGTAAAGTAGCCTTGATGAGCAGAGCCGTTCATGAGCACAGCGGTTCATGGTATGCAGTAACAAGATTCGTAACATTCTGTTGAGTAAAATTATAATATAAGTGACGTAGGGGATGTAGATTAATTGTATCTCGTTCAGCTCTAGAAAGTCTAAATTACGCTCATTAAGCTTCCAATTATTGGACAGAGTGTATTCGTATGTTACCCGACCTTATTTGACTATCCACACCCATTCCATAGTGTTTCCGTGTATAGCTGAAGAGATCATATTTTACATCCTGGTGATTATTTACTATCGTTGTTGTATAACTCCGAGATTAATATTTGTGCCTTTTACTCTGTAGAGCAAACTGTAAGAGAGGACTCTTATTTCTGTGTCGTTGTTATTATTGCTATATGACCATAAGAGAAGTGAATGCTTTGTTATTGATACGCAACGGTATCTACGGCCACGACTGCACAAACCTAATAGTAATGCGACCGAGCAATCAAAGCGATGAGTCCTCATCTCTTTGCGAAGGTTTGAGTGTTTCCTCAACTTTTTTTTGCAATGTTCCTTACATCAACTGAACATGATGTTAAATCAACTAAGCTAGATATGGGCGCACTACATTGACAGACTATCCTGTAAAGCGCTATAATTTGGCTCTCGTTCTAAGTACTTTTGAAGCATTTGGAGCCGATATAGATGCCTTCCTCCATATTCTAAAATTTTCTAACGGAAACAATTCCAAACTTCTCTATTATGTGAAATTGCAAAAGCTTCTCAAAAAACGTCTTGGGCGTATACTAGACATCTGATAATAGTGAATATGTTAGATCTTGCTATAACGACTTCAGTAAAAGCCCTAGCTCAGATAGTCATAGTAGCCTATGCCATATCCGCTCAAGAGATGTCCAAACGTCGCTTCTTCATGGCCAAAACGTGTCATATCTAAGCCTTCTATCTCTTCTCGTAGATCGTACTGGAACTTGTTCAAGTCGATTTGTTCTATTTCTTCGTGCGTCTGAGGGGTGTAGATTTAGAGATCGAAAATCGATACAACCCGGAAAATATAGGTATTTTAGTAAAGCTACTACGATATATAAGGGGATTTGAGACTCACAGAATATGCTTTAGCCTAAACCTAGAATGCGTATTTCTGGACTTGATGATGCTTTCTACTAGATCATATGGTATCTGAGAGGACGGGTCTGGTGTTTCAGGATGCTTTTTATGCCATATGCTTAGATGCTTTTTATGCCACTCAGATAAATGTGGTGGGTTGAGGCATGTATAATGACAGCTGAGGTGCTTTAAAATCTCGCGATCCTAGTACCAATTCTCTAGGAATGTGCTCAGCTTCTCTCCAAAGTCAACAGGAAGTTGAGTGCCATGATATCGCAAGAATTTCGTACGAGATATCAGGTCGTGGATACCGTGTCCAAGCTCTATATTTGCCGGATGTTACTCTCTGAATATTCACACTTATATTTTCGCGCGTATTATCGTACCATGAAATAATGTTACAACTTCGCGATGCTTGAGCAGCGCACAACTGACTCATTCGAGCGTGGAAAGTTACACATGAGCACAGTAGCCGGGAAGTTTTGAGCTCATTGGCTAGGCCATGGCTAGTAGAAATAAAATCAAGTAGATTAAACTGAACCCAGAGCCTTGATTCAGGATCTAGTTCTTCGTCTTCATTAGCGGCTGCTTGCAAAAGTGAAAAAGATCTATTCGGCTGGTCCAAGAGGTCACAGCATCATTAAACAGCCTATCTGCCGCGTTCGCGGAATCGTGTGTCTCTTGATCGGGTGCATGGGATGACATATCTGAATACCACAGCGATGATTGTTGGCATTAATTACAGGTTTTCCAGGAGTTCTAGCGGATTCATAGTTTGGGATTTGACTCGAAATAAATATTAAATTATGGTAGAAGAACTTAATACTATGGTTGTCAGTGTATAGCTTCTACTATTGCGTGGTAGTGCAAAGAGTCTATTAGATGGCAAATATCCAGACTTCAAGTCTGGTTGTGCCCTACCTCTAATCTCAAAGACGCTCTAGATGTTTAAAAGCAGTTCTCCCGCATGTACAACTATTAAAAGCACCCCCGGTATAAGCGTGAGATATATAGCTATCTAGAAACAAGTGTCTTGAGCGATTGATTGGCCAGCTTTGGTACGAATTAGAGGCGCAAGTCTGATTGCATTCTCTGTCGCAAGCCAAAGGGAAATAGCCCTCCATTAGAGATTCTGCTGCAAACACAAAATATCGCTAGGATTAAGACAAAGCGCCAAATATTACAAGTTTATTAATCCAGCGATTGCATTGTCACTTTTTCCTAAAGAATGTGCGAGGAATGCATGTCATAGCTGAAATGCGGCTGTGTGTCGAGGATTATGTCCGCACAAACTCGGAGCGAGTTTAGAGCGCTGCTAAAGTATGACACCTGAAGTTCAAAGTCTCGCCTAAATTCGGTCGAAAGTGGAGAAAATAGAGCCTTTTAAATGGCTTTGAACAGAAGACGTTATCGAAATCATCAATGGAGAGTTTAAACTTTTGTAAGGATTACTTATTGTTAATTCTGTACCTTGCATTGCAATTTCCTAGATTCGTCTCAGGTTGTTCACTGTGATAGGAAGCAGAATAGCAATCTAACTTTCAACTAGTGCTGAGCTAATGCTTCTGATCCTTCACTATATTAACCTAGTAGTAACTCATTCATCATCATACTGTACTGTGTATAATAAATAAGAGCCCTCGGGCGACGTGTAATGAGGACCTCCGATGGAATTTTCAGTCACTTTTTTTGTGTTTCAATCACCGATACAATATAAATATTTATTTTTAACTACACGATGGATGTCCTCTTGATTTGGCCATTTCTTAGCTTGATTGCAGGCGCTCCCGTAATATTTGAGCTCTGCAAATCACCAAATTATTCTCTAGGTGCTCATCCAAGGCGCCAATCTCCATGGAAATCATTAATTAAAGATCAATCTTGGTGGATGAGAGCTGCGTTACCTATGTACTTATTGCATCAATTCGAAGAACACGGTTATGATTTTCTGGGGAGGCGTTACGCATTTCGGTCCCATTTCTGTGATCAGCTTGTGAGATCCCTTCTCTCTTTCCCCTCTTTTCTTTTTAATGTTCAAGGCATAGTATCGCCGAAAACAGATGTTTACGAATTCGTTCAAAATTAGGGCTTCGAGAACATCGAAGAGTGTCCATTAACGCCACTAGTTATACTCTTTGTCAACAGTACAACGGTGTGGGTGACTGCAATTTTCGCTCGCACAAGAATTAATGTAGCCAGAAGCTTTTACGGGTTCGCTTTCATAAACGGATTAACGCACGTAATACCATCATTAATGGATGGACTAGCATATAACCCAGGCCTTGTGACAACCTGGCTTTTGTTCTTTCCTGGGGCATATTTGGCGCTTCGATTGCTCGGAGGAGCAGGAAGAGGAATTGCAGCTGGAATTATTTGTCACGTTGTCTTGATGGGCTCGATGAAGCTCGCTGCCAAAGGTTATGTTGCTGAGTGGGCTCTTTGCGGCGTTCAGGTATTGAACACCCTGTTGTTAATTAGTTTTTAATACACAGACGGAGGGCTACCGCTTCCAAATTAGCAACTTACAGGAGAAGATGCCATTTTAGAATGACGATCTTAGAAATGCCATTACTCAAACTTCCAAAGTAAATTTTTAACCTTACAGAGTCGGATTTAAATACATAGGCTGTTCCCACAATCACGCCAAGGTCGCCGCTCTGTTGTTAGTTTTCTATTAACCAAATATGAAGCTAGTATATTGAATTGTTCCATTCATATAATGGCTGGTCTAGAGCATCTTTACTAGGGTATTGGAAAAAAGTCATGTATGACAAGGGTAATTTATCATTGTTCTTGCATTTCGATTTCCATTAAACTTTTATGCATTATGATATTAGTCGTAACCATTTTTAACATTTGCCTCTAAAGTCATGTCCTCTCCGCTTATGAAAAACTCATCTACGGACTTCTGAGGAAAGCATAGCGATACAGCTAATAGTCGAGATTAATTCAGTCACAGTTATTGTTGATTTGAAACACACACACACATATATACGAGCTGCTGCTAATATCCTCGATGACTGTCGATGTTTCTGTCGAAAAGACTTTGGGTACCTAGGCTACAAACACATATACCTAAGCCAAGGCTTCGGAGTATCTTTATTTTCATAGAATTGGCTATCTTGACATTTATGGTACTCCCTTTCGGTACTTTTGTGCTTGCTGTAAAGATAAAAAATCCTCATTGAATGCTTAATTTTCTTCAAGGTTTGTTCACACTAAGTGTTATTCATTATTATCTGTGTGGCTCTTTAAAGAGAGTTATTGCACAGGCTGTCATCTTCTTGTATACACAAGCTACAATGTATTTCCTCGAATAACTAATGTAATTAGCAGCTATCCTGCTCGAAGGTGAGATTTCAACTCAGCGGCCTTTTATCTATTACTTGTATCAAAGTACACTATACTTAGCGCTTCTATGCAGGTAAATATCATAGTTTCTTTATGTGTTTTGTCTATCGTAGCATACATCGCCTTGCTACTTTATGATAAATGGACTGATAGCCTGTACTGGCGACATAAGAAGAAGTACCTCGGACTATGAGCATCACAGATCGTGATATGGTTCTCGTTCTTTAACTCTGGTTTTTCTGAAACGAACATTGCCTATAAAATAGTTATTTCCAAAAACTGGCTGAACAAGATGCCATTGTATTCAGACAGCCACCGCAATCACCTTAACTTATAACAACCGCGTGTGTCTAAGAGCATAGTCAGGCCTGTGCTCCAAGCCTATTCTTCATTCATCGGCTTAGCGCCATCTCATGTAACACCAATGATGCCCACATCGTTTTCGCCAAGTACCACTAGGGCTGAACGCCAAGCTGGGGAATGACGACATGCATGATGGTTATGAGAGATGGCTTCTCTACTTGTAATGAGTTTGAAATACGTCTGTTTTGTAGAAAAAGAGATAGTAAGGAAGTTTGTTGCAGTGAAACCTAGCGGGGATACTTCCATAGGCACAAGTATGCTTGACTATTTAGACCAAATTTAACAATCTTCAATTTAACCTCGATGGGGTAAAATCCGGAAAATGCTAACAAGGGATCTACTAAATAGTATTCACGAAAACTGTGAAATCACGTTATGCCTACCCAAGTATCTTTCAACACGCTATCTTAAAAGTAAGATGAAGCATACTTATGCATAGAAACGCTTGGACTCCTATATAGCCTGACGGAAATGACCAATCACATTTTTCGCTTTGCAAGCGCGGATACCGCTCTTGGAATCTGATTAAGCCACAAAGGAAGGAAACCAAGTTCGAATGGCCGGGTAATGGAACTACTACTATATTGTGGCTCTAAAAAACTTTGACTGGGACATTTACTGCTCTACGTCATTCCAGAGCAAAGACTATATGTCTGGAGACCCTTCGTGTGCGATTATGGACTCAACTCCAGCACCGTAAAAGAGTTCTCAGGGGCTAGAATCAGTGGGGACAAAATGATGTATGCCGCTAGTGGAATTCTAGAGTGGTCCCCTCGTTGTATAAGCATCAAGTCCAAATTTGCTCACCAATGGATTATGACGCATTTCGTGAATAATGGTCTACTTGTTATTGGAACTGAATAAAGCATTTGAGTCGTCATCACAACTATCACCCGGTTCATGAATGGTAGGTAGTCTTCTGTCATTGAAACTGAAACATTTTAATTGTCATCACAACCATAGTCTTGCTATAGTCCTGCAGCAGGTGGTGGATGCGTTCGTTCCGAGAGGAGGCAACTCTACTTGCCCAGCTTGTTCCTAGCTGTGGCGTACCAGAATAGAGTCTCTGTCATGCTTGAAATTTTGTCATTATTGAATTAGTATAAGATCATCTGAGCTTATTGAGCGTTTCACAGATCTTTTATCGTTATCCCATAGCACCATCCTTGATTGCCCCAAAAAGATACTCCATATCGTTAAATCAGACCCATTTGATCCTCAGCGTGAAAAAGATGCAACCAGTATCGCCAAGATGTATATGTACACGTTTATACTCAAAACAAAAGCTTTCTCGCTCTCATGCTAACTTGCTCTGTTTGATGGCATACGTGATGGAGGGAACCTTGCGAAGGAAAATTTCGCAGGTTAACAGCAGCAAATAGTTAATCAAGTATAGGATGGCGACTAGCGCTACCGCTCCTGCCAAGAACCAAGTCCATGGCCGGGTTCCCAGCCACATCAGGGCATGAGCGTCTGCCTTGTGCCAAGTAGCGCTCTCGAGATCGGTAATGTATGAAGTCAATTCAGTAGGATGGATGACCTCTACCGTCGGCGAAGGCAAAGAGGGCTGTCCAAGCAGGTAGTCTTTAACCACGAGACTGAGGAACAGCGGGCCAGAAGACATCATGATGTTGGCGTAAGGCTGCAGCTCAGCCCAAAATCGAGTGATGTCGTAAAATAATGGCAGCTTGGAGACCGCGGCGGCGTAAGCGGGATGTCGCGCGGTCGATATCATAAAATCATTTGTTACGCCAGTTGGCAGCGTTGACTTGAAGAGAGCATAATGAGGCGACGGGCCAGCCTCGAGCTGCTCAAGAGGAATGGGCTCGTTGCAGAAAGTATCCATGTCGAGGTAGATGCCTCCATAGTGGTGGAGAACGAAGTAGCGGATGGCATCGGCGCGCTGGATAGGGAATGCATAACCATCCCAGTTCTCCACGAACCAAGGATATTCGGCAGAGATGAAGTCGCGAGCCGACTCGTCAGTCCACAGCTGGACGAATTCCAGTTAGTAACAATTCTAAACAGTCTGCAGACGTGTGACGCAAAGAACAAGCGCACTCGGCTGAGAACCACCCCCTCTTTCCACTATTTCGTAACCTGGTCTGGCTTACCTTGTACTCAAAGTCAGAATAGGTTTCTCTGCAGCTCTGCTGCGATTTAACCCATTTATCAGGAATCGTGCTGTTGGCGGTAGTCTGGTGCAGAATGCGTGGAATCTTTTGTCGGTCCAGATCGCCTGAGTAGTACGACGCGCCCGCGGTGCCGTTGAGAGGCAGTGTGACGGTAGGCGTAAACAGATCTTCGTTCCTGCGCAGTAGAGTAATGAGAGGCTCAAGTGTATAGAGAAGCGCTCCCACGATGGCCAGGTCAACGACCAAGAGCAAGAAGACCGCCATCTTGGTCAACCTCGGCAACCGCAAATACTTCATCGACCATCTCTGGCAAGATGATGGCGAGTCGCCGCCGTCCTGGCGCTCTTCGTCGAAGGGCATCCTGCAGTTTGACATTCTGGAGGCCAGCCGCCGGAATTACTGTATGATGGAGTTCCAGGATGAATGTAGAGATGGGGCTGGGAATGTATAAACGCTTTGGTTCCCGCAGAGCACGGGCTTTTAATCTGAATAGAGCGCAAAACCATAGGCACGGGCCCAACAGCGTAACAGTGAATGGAGCATGGCTACTGCTATAATAGCCTGCCTCCCCCCATGGCTAGAGCACCAGAAGGTCAGCCCTGAAGACTTTGATTGGCCACCAGGGGTACCGCCGAGCAAGGGATCCGATGCGAAGCTCTAGGGGGTCCAGGCCTAGGGAGAGTGTGGGAACCAGCAGCCCTTAGAAGCATTCTTAGTCTTATGCGTTAAGACTAAGTCAGGTACGCGCCAAGGCTAGCAGCAACGCCTAGCCGATCTCAGATTAATCAGAGTCTTCCCCCCCGGCCCCTAACCCCCACTGGCATTGGTAGCCCTGCTCCAAGACGGCCTCCAAAAGGCTTGGTAGGCATTATACGTGTATCTCATGGACAAAATCTGGTTGTTCCGTGTGATTAAAGCTAAGTCGCGGCCTCTTGCCAGCCCTCGGCCTGGAATTTCTTGGCGCAGAGCGCAGCCTCACTCGTCGTCAGCATAATGCCAAGCATCATGATGCCGGGCGACTGAGTGTCATGTCTCGCCACAGGGGTGCCGTCCAGACAGTACTGGGCAGGCAGGTAGGGTCCATTATCGGTGTCGGTTGAACTGACGCGCGTCCAGGCGCTGCACTTGTCCTTATAGGCGTGCGCCGCGTATGGCTTTGGGGCAGTGTGGGTGATGTGTCCAGCTGGGCGATAGCCACTGAACCAGCCTCGGAGATTACTCGCTGGAGTCGGTTTTGCACTCTCGCACATGGCGCTCCACGTTGATTCTCTTTAGCGATGGACCCTTCCCGTGGCGGCCACCATGGCGTACACAGAAGCGCAATTTAGCCGGCCTCGCGCATCCAAGGTGCGACTAGTAAAGCCCCCTGCGGATGAGCGTTGCAAGCACAGCGTTGCAAGATTGGCGAGGTTCGGGCCGCGCGACATGAGGCCAATTCACTCAGAAGCGACCCTCACAGCCGTCTCCCTTCAACCGTCGTGGCTGAGCATGGCCGTATCTGTATATGGATTCAAGGTGATGGAAGCGCCATTCATGGCTGGTCCCCAGGGCTTGAGAGCGCTCGTATGCATGCACTCGCTCCATCGTGAGGAAACAGGTCGATAATCCCTATTGCGGGGGTCAAGGGAGACTAGCGTCCAACGCCGTGTTGGGAAAAGTGGAAGATCTGGGATGCAGTTAGCCGATTGGGAGAGACCCGCGGCGCTGCTCCATCCATTGGAGGCCTGTTAGCGACATCGTCTCCGCGGCCTTCAAACACCGTTGGCTTCTGGAATGACGCCGACCGGCATGAGGGATATACTCGTGCGAACATGCTAGCAGCAGCAGGCGAAGCTGAGGAGGTTGCAAGATGACGGCGACTGAGCAGCCAGCGAGTCCAAGGCGAGGAGATGAGGGTGGAGGGGGATCAGCAGAGGAGGGGAGAGACTGTGGAGGGCTCTACTGCATGTGGGAGAAAATTGGCACGTGTGCTTAGCTCGTGATAGTGCAGGTACCTACTAGCAGCAATAGCGTGCTGTTGCTTGCAGTATTGATACCCTTAGCTCCACGGAATTCATACTGCATGTAGGGTATGGGGTACGCTTCCCGTAGAGTCGTCAGAAGTAATGATACTAGTCCCAGTAGCAGCACCACTTATACATCACTAGCCCGGGATACCACGCTTCTGTCTGGGGCCAGGACCCCCCCCTTGGATGATGCCGTATTATGTAGCACTGCTAGTATGACACGACACGAACCGCATCTAGCTGGCGGCGATACGCAGCCAGACTGACGCATCAAATCACCTTCTTGTATTTAGTTAGCATTGCTAGCAATGATTGTAGCCGTCCGGAGTATATAATATCCAGCTCGAGAGCAGGATTTCTGGAGCATCGTTCGTCATCACCAATGTAGGCTGTGGAGAGCGGCGGTGGCTTTAGCTAGTCAACAAAACGGTCCACGTTCGTCCCTCTGGATGGCAAGCGGCGACGCCTTTGCCATTTCACCGACGCTTGTGCTGCTCTGCGTAGGCGATGACATGCGATTTTCATCGGAAGACACTACTATATACGCCTACCTCGGCAGCACCGTACCAATAGTGACGTCGAGGCGCGATACAACACCTGCGACAAAATTTTCCTCGCCTTCGACCCAAGCAAGCCATCTCATACCTTGACGCCTGCGAGTCCTCAGCTCATCTGCTGGGACGCCGTCTTGCACCACCGGGCTCACCGACAGGACCTGGAAAAGCACACGGGCACCATCCCATTCTGGAGGACCCTCTGCCTGTGACGGGTTGTCTATCATGAGGTGTCTATGACGAGGGATCGTCCTATGTCGATCCCGCTGCCTTGCTCGTTGTTCCTGCCAAGAAATTGCTTGGCCAACTGCTGGCCCTGACTATGTTGCTCGTAGAATGGCTCCAGAACGCTGCTATTCGCGAGGCTGGCAGCCACGTCGATTGTCTTTTCGCTGGCCTGTGCAGTGTTTATCGCTATAGTACTAATGCATGCTATATGTCTTCCGCTATCGACTGTCGCCAACATGCAGCATGCCAGTGGTGTATGTATCAGCAGATTCTCCTGCATTAGACGCATCCACCTGCCAAAGGCTGAGACATCTCCGCGCAGAAACACATTGACAGATAAATCATCGTACATACAGAGGCGCTTTTCCTGACTCGTCAGAGCCAATTTTCTCTCCATGTCCAGTGTTTTGTTTTGTTTTGTTTTGTTTTGTTTGCCACTACGGAGAGGTCAGGCTCGGCCCATATACAAGTGCTATCAGCCCCATCTTTTGCTGTACGCACCTAGGTCACGTGCAGACGTGCGTTTTGACACGACTGAGCTGAGGGGGTCGTGATGCGTTTCAAGGCATGATTTGAAGCTGATTCACAAGATTCCAACGCGCAGTCATCCAATTGTGCTTAGTTTCTAGCCTAAAATCCAGTGCAGTGCTCAACGCCGCTACTAGATGCCATCACAGTATCAGAAATCGCCGCCTGCAATCTATACCTGCGCTATGGCCTTGTTGTGGCCAACCTTTGCTGTAGACTGTGCTCTTTGAATCAAGTAATTGAGAGTTGCTCTCAGCGCGAGATAAGAGGCCCATCATGACTCAAAATTCTTCCGAGTGCCAGGTGCGGAAATGTTAGCCCGCTAATATGAGCACTGAAGGAAGAATCTCGAGCTAGCATACGCCACGATTGGCCAAGGATGAGTAGGCGTTGCACCTTTCTGATGGTAGCAAGTGCACGAAAGAGGCTACACATGCCAACGGAATCTTTTGTTGGTTCCATTCCAAGCAAGTCTATGGCCTCTATAGGGGATACAAACGCCGTAATGCTTCGTTGGATGCGCTGGATGACGAGATCCCTCCCTACCTAAAGAAAGCCAAGGTAACTCTGGCCAACCAGACGTTTGAGGACATAGAAGACGAAAACACTCTAAGAAAAGTGCATTCCCATCTATTTGAGAAATATGTCCTCATTGGAAAAGTGATTGATGCCCGCAAGCTTCATCACACGCATTTCTACTCGCTACAAGTCGATTATGGGCACCAAGCATATATTGATAAGCTCAGTAGCCAGCGCCACAATATTCTTCAATCTCTGGAGAGATTGGAAAAGCGTACCGCTGCTCTACTCTATCGAAAAGAACAATGGTTCGCTTGGGTACGTAAGGCCCAGGAAGAAGAGGAAGCGACTCGGGAGAAAGAGCAGAGAAAAGTCAAGCTGGAAGCATCCTTGTTCAAGCGTTACCGAGACAAGTTGTGTGCGAGACTGGAACGAGCTAGGCGAGAGGAAGAAAAGAAAAGCCAAGATGCGTACCTCGAACAAGCTTACCAGGAGCGCATGGCTATGTCAGCGGATGAGACAGACAATGACGAAGATTGGGATCCCATTAAAGACATGAAACTCGATAAACGGACCCAGTACATTGACTTGATCAAACACTTCCTCTGGATGGATGCTGAGAATACCGATGGCAACGAAGGGGATGACTTGGCCAACCCTGTGGCCACTTCAACAAAGGCCCTTCCAACGGAAGACAGCCAAACCCCTTCTAAGAAAGCAAAGAAACGGTCGAATGCCAAGAGAAGCGCCATGAAACCTGGCAATCCAGGAGTTTCTACTGCCGCCAGTATAGCCGATAAAGGCCAGAAGAGGCTTATGGCCATACAAGAAAGCAGCAAAGCTAGCACAAATGCTGACCAACACGTGCCGGACAAGAAAAATATAGAAACAGAACGTGAGATGAGAAAGCGTCTCAGCGAGGGGGTTGAAAAGAAGATGGAGAACATTTGGGGCTTCCAACTCGTAGGTTCATTGGAAAATCCTCACGAGACCCACACCAGAACGGCACCGATGACGGATGATGAGATCGAGTCCGCTGTCAAGGATATCAGGGAGATTAAATTGCTGCTCTTCTGCCGGCTGCTGCTTGCACAGGCTTCCATGCTACCGGCTGCGCTTCGTTCCAGCAGCGTGGAAGAGTTTCTCAATGACGCTGAGATAGTTGACTCGGACTTGCGAGACCTCTGCTTAAAGCTGGAAGATCCTTCTCTGCAGCAAATTCGAGATGCATGCGCTGATTTCACACGTGGAGATGATGCGGAAGAAGATATTGACAACACCCCAGACGAAAGTGAGACCGAGGATGAAGATGGCGATACCTTTGCTGACTTGATGTCCGACAATGACCGATATGCACACCTCCATACCGACAATTGGCTAGTGGAAAAATTGTTCCCTGGCGAGCTTAAGCCTCGCAAGGAGAAAGCTGGATCCTCGTCGCAGAAGACTCGAGTTACTATTTGTGGCAAGAGTGTATGGAACCATGCCAGCGAAAAGGCAATGTCTCGCGACGGCTGGCTGCAGTTCTCTATTATAGCCAAAGACTGTGATCTTAAGCATGCCATTCAGCTTTGCCGGAATTGGGCCGAGTTTTCTGACTTGAACCTGCTCACCCTATGGCAGTATTTCCCTGCTTCAAATTGGGCATCCTGGGGCAACAATAGGCTTATTCAACAGCTACAAGAGCTAGAGTTCTTCCCCTACTTCATCGATCTCGATGCTCAGCAACACAGCCGCCATCTTCAAGTTGGTGGCCGGAGCAAAATTCGGCGCCAGCATGATATAATTGAGACGAGAAACATTATTGTCGGCCACATGAAGCGCAATGATCCCGTCACTCGGCGTTTTCTGCAGTACATTACCATGCGAACTGGAGAGCTATTGGTCCTGGTAAGAGATGGCAAAACTGGTCGCGTGATAACGGCACCCCCTGAGGAGCACCTCTGGACTTATCGTAGGAAGCAGGGGATTGGAAGAGCTTCGAAGAACGAATGGGACAATGTTCTCGAGGTGGGCCCTGATTACTATGATATGACCGACTCTCTGAGAGAATGGCGCTTTGGATTTCAAGACTATTATGACGTTTTTATCTGGAGCTTTGTGCCGGATGAACCACCGATGGATATGTATACCGTTGTCGTAACAGTAAGTTTCGTTCAATGCCATACGGCTGCAAGGAACGTATTATGCTAATTTATCTTGTCCCCCAAAAAAAAGGAGCTTCGTACGGCATGGCGCCTTACACATCCACGAGATGTATATCTTCACATGGAACCGCTCTTGCGCACATTGACCAGAGAGAAAGATACAATGCGCACTCGCAAAATAAAGGCGGGTGAAGATGTTGAAAGTATCTGGGACACTGTGACAAGCGACCAGGTCGAATTCAGAGCCTTTAATATCCAGAAAGGGAATATTACTTCTCGAACCACTCGCGAGCTGGGTTCTTCTCCGTACTTATTCTATAACAAAGCCAATGTTGTTGAAGATGAAGTTCTGTTTCCAGATGAGGGTGTTTCTAACAAGAAGAGAGTACATTTCCGAGAGATTAGAAATGGTGTTAGTCGCATTGAGACTCCCAATTTACCTAGCCGCATCCGACAGCTCGAAACAAGCCTGGCGTTGGCTCGTGAGGGTAAAGATCCTGCCGCCGCCTTTGAAGAAACGTTGGACAGTGATGAAGGTAGCATTTGGGCCCTTCCTAGGATATGGCAGACTGGCTTCGGACAGCTTCGCCAGGGCACTCTTTCAGTGCAGCAGCGCAAGCTTCTCAATCGCACTGGCCTTGATACAATCAACCAGAGTCAACTGTTAGCTGATAGATTGGAAGATGCAGACTTTATGGAGATTATGGAACGTGACAGATCATTTGGTAAGTGATTATGCAACCAAATGCTTCTGAATTAAGATACTTATTGTTACGAATAGGATTTAAAGAGTCGTTTCACCAGGGAGATCTTGAACCAGGCAGTAGCGAGAAGTATTTCCAAGTTCAAGATAAAATTGGCGCTATGCTCAAAATTGCCCACACCGGAGCGACTGACTGGGTTTTATTCCTTGTCGAAATCCTTGACTGGCTTCAGATTCGAGCAGACTACGACGATTATGCTGATGATCCAGCTGCTCCATGGCCTCATCCTTTTGTTGTTCAGGATTTAGTCCAAGCCTTCTTGATGGTGGCCATGTTTTTCCCAGAATCAATTGTAACCGACAAAGTAACAGCATTCTTGAAATCCGGCGAATGCGAAAGCTTCAAAAAATCTCTCTTGTTTAGACCACAAGAACGTAGTCAATCTCTGCCTGATAGAAAGAGCCGGACAAGCTACAAGTTTCGCGATAAGAAGGTTTGGGATGAATGGAACAAAGTTGCGAAAGGTCCAGGACACTATACGGAAACCTTTCCTCTCGAATGGAGCATTGCCATCCGTCCGACTATAGCCAAACGTTGGTCTCCCCTGTTTTACTCGGTTTCATAAGCTTCAATAGTGGTAATTGCTTACAAGTTGCAGTGTACCGGGCAGGAATTATCGCCCCAGCATACTACCAGAACGATCCGCAAGTTGTCCCCGGAGTGGCAGTGGCAATGACAGAACCTCATCGTCCAGACACATTAGATCTTTTCATCTGTTACGAGGACCGATATAATAACTTTCCAACGTTGTTTCCACCCTTCTTCTCCGGTCCGGAGAAATGGACAAAGCTGTTGCCTCACGCTGAGGCGTTTGCAAGCAAGCATCAAGGTGCGCGCTTCGCTCTCCTTCGGCTCTGGTCGGCACCACACTTTTATCCCCTCATGGTCGGATTACAGAACCGACAGGGCAACAGCTTCCTTGACAGCGTCGGCCGTCCCTGGGAGTGGAAGTTTGTGCCTAAAGATATGCCTGGTAGCGAGTTCAGCATACACCATACCGTAAGCAAGAGGCTAGAACTGTTGGAAGAGCAGTTTGAAGACCGTGTGTTTAGTAGGGGCGACTTAATCCTCGTTATGGGAGAGGATGCAACGGATTTATTAAAATACTGTGTGGCCGTGGCATTCGCTGTGCAGACGAAGCCATGGCTAAGAGAAGTTGATCTGTGGAAGAGCTTCATTAATGTCGAGCTAGGTTTTCTTCAGCAGTTGGATCCTTTTTGGCTAGATTAAATACATCACACGGCTAGTTGATATCACGGAAATATCTTCTATTTTCACAAATACTTAGTAGCATGATGAGTTTTAACGGCGAGAGCAAAGCTAGCGTCTATTGAGCTGGGCGAATCAGAGGTGCATGAGGACTGCTGGTAATATGAGTAATACGCTGTTCCCAATGTTTTCTTATACGCCAATCATCTGCAATTTTGATAGGGACTTACTAAGATGAATTTCAGGCTGCGTTGAGTTTCTGGGCAGCGCGCGTGAATCTAACTCTAACTTGCAAAGCCTTGCTACAGCCTTATGCAAGGGATATCAACACAGGTATCCATGTACCTCATGGTACATGGATATAAATTGCGAATGCGACCCCCTCAAAATTTCCCCGCTCATAGAGCCTCGTACTTTTCACATCAGTTTTACTACTGATACTTTGTCAATCAGCTCAACTACAAGGTTCTCTCTACTCTGCCAGGTCTTTTGTGTGGTCATGGAAGATGGCACGCCGTCAACATATGCCCAAAGACAAAATCAGGCAGAAGATGAAAATGACAAGCTCTCACAGGCCACTTTGGCTGGAGGAGCTGAAAGCATAGGTAAATAATTTCCGAGGCGAGGACGCAATCTCAGTCGATTAAAAACCTCCCCATAAATGGTCCATTGGCTCTCTTCTCTCGGTCAATATCATGGTCTGGGTAGTCTAATGCCAGATATATAGACTCCACTCTCTATTCACCACTGCCTTGGGAGCTTATTCAGAATATAGTGAGCTATCTGGATAATCGCTCAATCAAGAGTCTACGGTTGACCTGCCGACTCTTTAGCGCTCTCAAGCTTCATATAAATCGAGTCTTTATTTCCCCGCATACGGTTGACATCCTGGCCTTTTATGCTATTGCCGATAGCGATGTCTATCGCCACGACATTGTCGAGATTGTTTATGACGATGCATTCGTACGCTATCCTGCTGATTACAACGACAGGATTTACGACCTTGCCGTATTCCAAACAAGATTCATGGATCCGGAACAAGTATGGCTTCAATTTGAGGTAGATGACAATATCGAAGAAATAAATAGGCGCTATGGCACCGACGTCAAAGTGCTTCCTGAACGCCTTGGAGAAGCCCGACGAGCAGGATACAAATTCTCAATGGAAGATGCAATGCAACTTTTGATATATCTACAGAGTGAACAACAACATAATATTGGTACGGGAGCTGATGCTAAGGCTTTTCGGTGTGCTCTAAGGCACTTTCCCGCCCTGCGAAGAATCACTGTTACTCCTGCGGCTCATGGGTCTCCATTTAACCCTCTTTACGAGACCCCTACGATTCGGTCTATTCCGCTTGGAATGAATTACCCAATCCCTCGTGGTTGGCCAACTCGGCGCGGCAATAACCCTGTCATGTTCGCAACACCCTGGGAGGAAGAAAAAGAAGTATGGCGCGGCTATAATATGGTAGCAAAGATTTTGGCTGAAGAGAAACAACACCATCACATCTCCGAATTCATAATCGACGCCCACTATATTCACACTGGCCTTAACTGCCGCCTCTTTGAGCAGCCATGCGAGGAATATTCCAATTTCCAGACTATTCTTCAGCAACCCAACTTCAAAAAATTGCAATTGTCGCTCCATGTGAATGGACAAGAGCTGCCAAATGTGGATTGGGCGGCTTTTCGCAATAATCTGTTGCGAAATGCCATAGCAGAAGCCTCACAGCTAGAGCATTTCAGCATGGAGACAAACTGGGATATGGATATCCTAGACCGTCGTATCCAGCCACCGACGCTGCAAACATTCCTCCCTATTGAACGCTGGACAGCACTGCAGCACTTTCGACTGTGGAACTTCCCACTACGCAGTGCCGACTTGATATCAACGCTTTCACAACTTACCGGGCTGCGATCTCTTGAACTGGGGTTCTTAGATCTCTATGAGGATGACAACTACCATGATCTCCTTAATGACATGCGTGGCACTTTGCGGCTGCATGAACGGCCTACGCGGCCAAAGGTTAGATTGGCTATACCCATACCTGATCCTTGTACTCGCAGCCGCGCGAATTATCTTCGTGGACGCGCGATTTGGCTTGACGAAGAAGTTGAAGAGTTTTTGTATCGTGGTGGTGACAATCTCTTTGTCTCTGGAGAGGATAACTTGGCGTGGACTATGGGCGTTGTAAGGGATGCTTTTGATCCAGAGTATGTGAGGCCTTATGTACCCCTGCCTCGAGAGGAGCGCTCGCATCGGAATCCGCTACGGTTTCGTCGGGGTTAAAAATTGTATGGAGCTTTTTCAAGAGAAGAAGATAGAATAGAATGGTAGTACGGGGTACTTACGCTAAGCAGTGTTATTATCCTAGTATGGAGTGTTGTATAGCTTTTGATACGTGATATATCTACATTGGGGGGATAATTCAATCTCCAAAACAATGTATAAAATGTATTTCCACATATTATATCTAAAACATGTGGATTTTCTTCGCCGAGTGAAACATAGCCGGTAAAAAGTCCCTATTGTCATTCAAATTCTCAATCGCCTGCCTCAAAACCGTAGGCGTATCCTTCAACACAGTGGCGCTCAAATGTTTATCATAATGCTTCGCCGTCTTTTCAGCCACCTTTTCAATCAGAGGCAGATAATCCCAGAGTTTGGATTTCTCCTCTGCTTCTTCTTCTTCTTCCACTACTACATTCCTCCCTGTGACTGTCATGGAGTCGAAAGATGTGCTTGGTGGCTCTTGGCTTGGCCTCGAGTCTCGATCTCCATAGTTTGATACGGAGTCTTCGGGGCGAAGTTCCTGGTTACCCCACATATCTTGTGCTTCGACGCTTGTGGTGGAATACTGGGAGTTGGGGTCTTGTAGAGCTGACCATACATCATCGTGTTGCACGCTTGATATAGAATCTTGGGAGTACAGCTCTGAAAATGGCTGCTGTAGCCTGCCAGCATCATTCGTGTTGTCACCATTCCTATTTTCCGCAAATTCGTCCAGATAGTCATACTCATGCTGAATGGGATTGACGTGTTCCTCGTGGGTTTCATTCCTCCCCAAACCATTCGTTTCATTCCTCTCCAAACCGTTAGTTCCGTTCCTCTCCAAACTACTTCTTGGAGTTTCCTGAAGCTCCTCTTCAGCTTTCTCATCTAGTGGTGCAAGATCACGCATAATGCGACCCACAAGCCTCCTTCTTTTGAGCTTATGCTCTTTGGATTTAAGGAATGTCGCCAGTATTTTGCACATTTCCTCTTTCTTTCGGTTCATGTATCTGTTCCACTCAGTCACTAACCCATCTTCGGGGATGCAATTATTGAAATCAATCTCGCTTGTTGGTATGCGGTAACCGTAGAACGGATGTGTAGAGCCTAGTTCGAGATGGCAGAGGAACCAGTCGGCATTGGCCACTCCTGAGCATCTCGCAAGGACCCATTCGCCTGCAACAAGCCGTAAATCATCCTCCTGGATAAACTTGATCATGCGATTGATGGTCTTCTCCTCGTCCAGGTCACGAGATTGGGCTTCTCCCGAAGCATTATTCACTGCCTGGTTTTCGCCATTGACTTCTTCTAAATCCACAGAGAAGACTTGGTCGAGTTCGGACTCTTCTCTCTTGTCCTTCTTCTTCTTCTTTTCTTCCCGGCTCTTCTTTTCCTTTTTCATTTTTTCCCATAAAACCTTACTTGTCATCTTATGTTCTCGCTTTTTATCTTCCTTTTTGTTCTGCTCCTTCATCACGCGAAAGTCAATCCCATCAATAACTTCCAGCTGTTTTCTCAATAGTTCGCTCTTGCAAGAGAATTGGACAATAACTTGTGCAAATCCAGTGCTAATCGAGCAATAGCCAGAGATAATTTGATCGGGGCTTGTTGCATGCTCGACTTGTTGCCGTAGGCCTTGAAGATCAGCCATTGTGATGATGACGCGTTGAATGTCAAATATGCTCTCAATGCCTGCATTGGTAACAATGATGGGATGCGGGGAGACCATATTGGGCGAACCAAAACTAGCTGTCTTTTGAACACCGTTTTCCATGTGCTGTTTCTCAATTTTATGCCGTATCCCCTGCACTTTGGCTGGTATTTGGGTCTCAAAGAAACTTGGGTCTTCTCTGACTCCTCGGAGAGATTTTGTGGCCCAGTTCTGAAGGTATCTTGATATTTCATCATTTTCACTCAAAGGAATATTGCTTCGAACTTGTGATGTGTCGTTTTCGCCCATTACAAGTGGCGCTGGAGCCGAACCTGCTTCTGAAAGCTGCTCGACAAATCTGCTCTTTCTACCCACAGGAGGACTCTCATTTTCCGCGTCTTCTGTTGGCGATGGAACATCTACTGGTTCTGGCGGTGAGATGTCTTCCGTTTGATTCATATTTGGGTCGAAATTACGTCCAAGTTGCTCGTTGTTAATGTCTGGTATCTGAGCAGGCGGATCCAACACTAGCGGAATATCTGGATTTATGTCAACTTCAAATCTCGGATTTCTGATCGCCGTACTCGATAACAGCCTATTTGGATCGGGTTTGACTTGGGCTGGTCCATTAATGATATATCCGATGAATTTGCTGAGGACTTCAATCTCATGCGGCAATGCATTAGCTCCATTAGAGATATTGCTGCGGCCACTCAGTTTGTCTACTCTCTCAGCGGCAGTTGGGGCAGCTTTCAGTTTCTCTAGATCAAAAGAATAGATGATGGCAGAAATATAGCCAATCCATTCGACCACCTGCTTCGCTGGTACGTTTTTCTTGAGAAACTCAATCAAGTCGCGCAAAAGTGAGACAAGAGCATGGTAATAGCTCGTAGTTTGCAGCATTTTATCTTTCTCGGTTTCAGCCATAGAGTTGCGGCTATGAAGACGGCTGTTCTTGACTTGGTATGCCTCTTGAGTCGAAGGGTACATTGAGCGCCCGCGAATTGAGCTACCTTTACTATAGCCAGCCCAGTTAAAAACAGAGACGTCGTTTCGAGTAGTGACTGTTTCATCAAAAAGCCGACAAAGCGCTTTTTCGTATCCTTCAGCAGGAAATGTTGGAAAACGAACGCCCAAGATACCCATCAACGAGTATGCGCGATCAAATGACTTTGTGGTTTTTCGCTTGCATGCCAACGTCATGACCTCTTGTGTGGTAAATCCATGTCTGCGCGTTCCATCTACCCACGAATCCAAAAGAGTGATGTTTCCAAACTCGGCAATGTATTGCCGGTCGTCCAGGATCAAATCGTTCACCTCGTCGACCAGGACATGCAAGATATGTGCAAAAGTCTTGGCAATTGCCTCTTCCTTTTCTTCCAAGCTTTCGATAGTTTCAATAGAATAGTGCTCTTTTGCTTCGGGAAAAGAATCCAAAAGCTCTTGGAAAAGCCTCTTCCTTATTTCGAGCTTCACTCTCTTTTCGATTTCTCTTTTTTGCTTCAAAAGCGCCTTCTCTTCACTGTCGCTTCGTTTCTTGCCCATGTTCTCTTGTGTTGCCACTTCTCGAATCACCATTGGATATTTAGTTTGCTCATAGCACTCAGCCAATGTCATGGTGGCAAAGAAAACAGCTTGAGCGATCTCGGTTTTAGCTGTTTCAGAAGATATATCCCTAGGAAAACAAAGCCCCACCAGCTCAAGAGCTTTGATGATAGAAAGTGCATGTGATACCCTATCCTCTGCATTCAAATTATCTTCAAGGCGAAGATGCTCATTTATTTTATAAGTTTTCTGTTTTTCTTTATTCTTTCCATTTTCCTCGACTTGAGGAAACTGGCTCGCCAGATTCTGATCCCATATGACAGAAATTTCTCGCAGTAAGGCATCCCCAGAGAATTTGACTTTTGTTTTCTCGTTTTGGGTCGGTTCTGGCTTCGTAACGTGGAAAACGGTGTCCATTATATTCCAAGGCATTGCAATCGAGGCCAACAGAGCATTACTCAGAGAGAAGCCTTCTTCAACCTCTTCTTCATCAGATTCTTGCTCGATTCTAGGATAAACAGCCTTAATGGCCTCTGTGTACTGAACAGCTCCACAATTCAACAGAGCAGTCATGAGAATTTCTGGCTTCCACGCATTCGGGGTGGGTTTGACGTCGAGGAGGTTGGTATATAGCCCCATGTGTGGAATAAGATGGTATGCTCGCCCCAGATTTTCAACAGGCCGCGGTAATAGTCGCCAATCAGCATTGACGTAATAAGTCATCCTACTCATAACAAGCTCCTGCAGTGTCCATCCTCGGGTCGACCATTCGATTTCTGGTTCCTTCGCGATATCCTCATATTTCTGAATCGAGTCTGTTCTTCGATCGGTGATGGTCTCAAGTTTGTGATAATCACCATCTGTCTGCAAATACTCATCCCAGTAGATTTCAGCATCCGACTTGTCAGGTAATTTATCAAATCCAGTGTCCAAGTGTACTAGAGTAAAGGCAGATTGAGCATACCAATCTCCCATCAGCGACATTGATTCGGAATACTCGTTATGATTGCTCTTGTCGATGCAACAGGTATCAAGCCACACATAGAATTTCTGTTGTTGTTTATACCCTGGTACTAGACCTCGCTTGAATATTTTTCCAGCCTTTAGAATCGATTGCTCGATCTTGATGGCAGATCTCCATAGACGTAAACAGCGAACCATTTTCTCTACCATCTCACGTAGATCACGACTGAGGGCATCGAATTTAGCATCGTCCGAATGTTTATCGCGTTCCCACTCGGCATCAAATACCCTCTCATAAGCTGCTTTAATTGCATCTATATCGTCCTCAGTATCATCAATTGCAGGCTGCTGCTCTTCAGGATTGGCCAGTGAAGCTCTGATTCCAGTGTCGTCAATGCTATGCTTTGCTTTGTTGCTGAGGTCTCTGAAAACTCTGCTTTCCATATCTGTGACCTTTTTATCACGTATCATCTTTTCTAAGTGTGAATGAGCATCTTTCACCTCTTTACGAATCTTTTTGCTGTGGTGATACATCCGAAGAAGAGACAAGACATAGCAGTCTTTTTGTGCTAACTTCTCGTCAAGCCTGTTCTTCACGGCGCAGCCATTGACCTTTTTCCTTTGCTTCTGAATTTTTTCTTTGCAATACTTGAGGATCATTTCAACGTCAGTCCGGTCTGTATTGTACCAAGTTGGATAAGACTTTGAAACTTTCTTTTTGACTCTTTGAAGCAGATCGAGGTTGATTTCCGGGTCTTTCCAACGATGTGACACCATACAATATGGTGCGGAGGGGTCAATGTCTTCAACAAGCATGCCATCGGCAATGTCGAACATTCGAAATGGCCTTGATACCTCGGTGGAGGTGTTCGATACTCCTAAAAACCCTACATCATGAATTTTGGCGAGATGTTGGCCATATTCCGCGATGATCTCTGGTTTGAACTGAGGAACAAGCCATGATGTAACGATACTTCTTATCATCTCCTGATTAAGTCCCATGGTTTTGATCATCTTCATGGCAAGTTTGGCTCTTTTAGAGATGTCTTCTGACTCCCCAGGCTGGGCTGAGGTTTCTAGTTGGTCGTCCGCGGCCTCCTGGTTAAGTCCCATGCTTTTCCTCATTTTCATGGCAAGCTTGGCTCTTTTTGAGGTGTCATCTGCCTCCCCAGACTGAGCCGGGTTTTCCAGTTGATCGTCCATGGCAGTGTAAGAAACGAAAGATGCGTGCTACTCTGCTGCAGACAGGGATGGGAGAATTGACCACCGTATCTGGTGGAAAATAGGTGTAGCATAGTCTGCAAATTCCCTGGAAGAATGATGAGTGGAGGCCAAGTTGGAGGACAGTGCATTAGAAGATTGAGCGTATTGAACGAACTTCTAGCTGAATAATCGCTGGGAGATAGGAAGGCGGTGTTAAGAATGGATCGAGGCATCATATATCATTCTTTAGAGCCCGGTTAGCCATTTTGGCGCTTGCTTCAGCTGCCGCCATGACTAGTGTATCGTCGCTGACTATGCGATTCCATTGGCTGCGGCTTGGAAACATGCCATCCGGCATCCTTTCATTAGACGGCGTTACCCATAATTCATGCAATCGGCGTCTCTGGCTCCATAAGCATCTGCATTACTACCCAAAGCTGAGTGACGTGGTCTCAAGAGTGATGGAAATGATAGGATGTCAAACGCTGGACTAATGTGAAGCGATGTGGCATTTTGCGCTATTTGCACATATACAGTAGTCGCATGAGCTAGTTCATGCTGACATTCATGCATTTACTTCCCCTGTAATGCTTGACCGTGGACTAGACAATGTCAAACAACGGCTTCAAGCTCATTGCATTCTAGCACTGCTGCCGCCCGTCTTGTATTAAATATTTCTTGTTATCGTCAACTGCTCTGACATCTTGGTTCATATTTTAATACCGATTTCCTCAGAAAATGGCATCCTATCATCGTGTTCTTCGGACCTTTGATCGAAGTATAGACGACAAGATCATTGAATGCGATTAGTATGTAATGGCAGATCTCATCTATTGATGACTATCGTGCTTAAAAGTCAGCATCTAGCGACATCCACCCATGGGATATTCTCATTGATAATGAACGCTGGCCTGGCAAGATACGGCTCATCGGCTACATTGATGTGTTCTTCTTGATATGCTACTCAGGCGAATCCCGATTTGAGCATGGTATCATCATTTATAGTAAGCACACTTTATTCATACGCCGGGTTCTTGTTCAAGAAAGATATCTGACGTGGGTGGATAAAATTTCCAGAGGACGATGAAACCATTCGGCAGCTGTTAAAGATGGCAGGATTGAAAGCTGAAGACGAGTCTCTTAAGCTGGAGTGTATCAATAAAGAAAAAGATGAAGGTAAGTCAGAACTCATGCTGTTTTGAAGGCACTGTTTGCTGATTTGCTGCAACCACAACCGTTGATAGCCTTGCGAAAATATTACTCACTAAATACTGAGGAAGACGGTAATAAGCACATTATTGTCAGCTTAGGACATCCCATTGGTTTGGCGATAAAATATCGGAAGTCTCAGCTTAAAAAGTACACCATTAGCCTGCACAAGGGACACACTCCAGCCATGCAGAGTAAGTCAAATTCCAATAGCAAAAAATCTGGTCCGAGATCAAGAACAGAATAGTCGATAACCAGGATATGCGAGCATAGAAGAAATACAGCGTGGCGTCATGCAGCATGGGATAACGAGGTTGATTAGCGACGCTCTGAAACTCGGTGTGGTGTCGACAGCTGGGCTTATTAGCAAGATTAAAGGGAGCATTGTTAGCGGCTCGAGTCTTGAAACAACGACGACGAAATCCATCAATGCACTTACTGCTACGAAGGCTCACAACGTTGTTTTATCGGCTGATCAAACATAAGGCCCCAATAGAACGAGGCGCCGTTCCAGGATGTTGAGGGTATCGCAGATGGAAGATGAATTACTCGACAGTTGCTAGGCCCCAATAGTGGATGTCTGCAAATATAAGCGCCGTATGATGGCGATTATGATAATCAATCCACCGTTTATACAATCCCTTAACAAAGTCAAACCCCGTCTTATTTAGAGGGATGTAACAAAGATCAATTTATTGATTGTACATACAGGTACATGGCAGCATATAGCGCATGTGTCAGCAAGAGGCGACGAGACTACAGTAAATCGTATACCGACACTTTGATGTGTGGAGTTGGATGACACATTTACTCTCTAGCCCAGCCTCTCTTTTTTATGCTTAGATGCCACACGTAATTGGTATTTGACCACATTCCGCAGCAGCCAATTTAGCGTTTGGTGTGATTCGAATCCACATGATTGTGGCTACCAAAGGCTGCCCTCCCAGCCGGTTGAGGCTGAAATGGCGGCACTACCAAGCACTAAGAATGAGATTTTCCGGCTGCTAATAGCCAACAACTCCTGATTAGAGTATTTTATTAGACAGCCAACTAAGCATTTTATCCATACTTTATATGCTTAATGATTAGCTCTACAACATCTCTTCGAGCTGAGATCGTCCATTGTGTTGGGTATCAATTGTACAACAGTTCAACAAGGCGGGGTTGCATGAGCTGAGCGGGGTAATGGGCATATTCACGCCCCTACACAGCCGCCTCCTTTTACGTGCATGTGCGTGTGGACTCTGCTCTGGAAGATATAAATGTCATGTATATTCGAACTATTGTCCGATTCGATATCTTTCTGTAATACTCAAAGCCACACACGAGCCTTTTACGTCTTTTGCTTGCCTGCCTATTCTCACAAACACAATGTCTTTCCAAGCTTCATCAAGAGATATCTTTCTGGAGGATGGTCACATTCTCTTCGCCAACGTCTGTGACAGAGACGGAAACTGGGTTGAATCCAGGATTGATCTCAACGAGTTCATCGGCAATGAAGATGGCTGGTTCATGTGGGATGGCGTCAGTACGTGTTGTCTTTCCCCGTCTCTTTTGTTGTGGTCTAATTATCACACCACCTTGAATCTGTTTTACTATGCCCATAGTGTCTTAGACTATATGCTGCTATTCGATCAAACTGTTAGATATAAACAATTGCTAACTGAGATAATTTCTCAGACTTTTCTGATTCAGCCAACGATATTCGTCTAGAGGGCACTCTCTTGACCGCCGAGCTTCCCATGCGTGATGGAGGATATCGGGAACGACAGGGCATCGAATTGAACGATCGTATTTCTAACGAAGACGGTCAATTAGTTGTAAGTCTCACTTTGTCACAAGCCTTGATCCCCCTCTGGAATCAAAGTTGACTAATACTTTGTGTTTAGTTCAATTAGCTTAAATAATTAAACATAGCTTTACTCAAAACTTTTTAGGCCATTGACCCAATAACAGTATATAAGTCACTGCGGTACCAAGGGCCGTATACTAAATATTGAAACGATTTGAAACGCCTCTGCACACACGTACACTATCAATCCCCTCTGGTGTCTGCTTCATGATCAGCGAAATATGTGATGCCTTGAAATGTGATTTCATTGTCCACCAGCTGTTTCGGCGTCCTGCCTATAGCTTCATATCTCTTACAATTGTACATGACTTTTACCGAACAGTATATCTATTATGTTATATGATCGAAATTTTGGGCATATGACGCCATACATGCCAGGTTTCTACTGGTCGCTGCTGCCATTCCTGCGGCAGACACTTCAGCTACTTCACATGAAGGCTGACTTCTCATTGGATGAAGACACGCAGCTGTAACTCTTCGATGAGATCTTTAGCCCTAGCCGCAATGCCACGTCATATTCGTCAATGTTGCATTCATTGATATCTTTTGATATCTTGTATAAGCGGGAGAGGGAAGCTAATATGATAGGAAAGCTAACCGATGGGCCGATGGGACATTCACGGAAGCTCGGCATCACCTACTACAGAGACAAATGAGATAGAGCTCCGCGACCACACAACTCGGCCTTACATTCGAATGAGATTTGGTCGACACATCTGTCTTATACGATTCATACTGCTGCTTAAGGGTAGTGAACAGCTCTGTGCATTCAAGAGACTACTCCCTTGTGCGATACTCCGAGAAGATGTTGCAGGGATAGAAGATACTATCTAGAATTAACATGTCTCGCATTCTAGGAGGAAGAGAGCTAGCCGACTAGACTCATTGAAGGGAAAAAGAAAGAAAAATAACACAGCTGAAAATGTCGGCTGATGGTGTTACTGGTATGGCAGCTACGCACTGCAACAGATTCGATGCGTAGGAGCCGAATTTCCAATATCTGAAAAGCCATTATGAACGCAGCAGCTGACGCGAAAGTCTCAGATAAACAAGCAAAGTCAAGCTCCATATTTAGGCGTGAGATAAAAGACCCAATTTGCCATGCGACTGAACAAGATGCCTAGCCCATAGTTTTGAAGAGGATATTCTGCTTAGTGTTTCATGTCATACGTAGCGCACACTGCCTTGTGCCCCCGTCGATAGCCTGAATCAATCCTCCTCGTGTTAGTTGGCAAGGCTCTGGTGTCACAAGAGCGTAGTATTGGCTTCACAACTGGGTTCTGATTTTCATAATCAGCCAAACCGGCTGGCTTCATGTTTGATTCTAAAACTAGTTCATCGGTGGCGTGGTAGGATGCAGTAACCCCGCCTCTTTTTGAACACAAGTGCCGCGATCTCTATAAATATCCATGCTAGATGCAAGGGGCCTTGCCTTGGGGGCCAGCCGAGTTGGCTGTTGGATCGCATTCCCTGCTTCCAAGGCAGTCTTATCAGCCGCCCACGCAGCACTAATGGTAGCACAATGCTGGGGTAGCACGAATTGCCCAAGAGAGAAAAAAAAATACTTGAAGCCCAGAAGCCCTGTGTTTAGCAGTCCTCTTTTTGCAGACGGCTTTCTCTTTCTCTTTCTCTTTTACCAATTGAGCCTGCCTTAAAAGGCGCCTCAATATGGCTAAACCCAAATACTCTGCGTATTCTTCTAACTTACAAAAGGCCGAAGTGGCAGCCAATAAGGAAGAAAATAAAAAGCCTCGAATCGGCGCTTACACGTCTATCCTCCTTGCAGCGGCAATACCTAGCCTGCTTGTATTATCTGTGACTGGAGTTCTCATCGGCTTGACTTTGAAACACCGCGTAATTATTAACGCCGGCTTACCAGAACTACAAACTTCCCCCTCTGGCAACAATACTGCGCGGTCGAACAACTTCGATAGTCTGATTCAAACTGGAGGTCCAAATGCATATTATATCGAATTCAATCCGTCATCTCTTAGTACAATTGGCTCTGTGACTGGAAAATTCATTCCATATCTTTCAAGCGCTGTAACGGGAATAGCAGCCTTTTTCGCTGCGAATACCATACACAAGATAACACAAAACGAGCAAGATGCTAAACTCCTTACGCCAAAGCAAATGTCAATTCTACTAGGGCTGCTTCTTAGCGGTTGGCTGGGTATGTGGGATTCAATATGCTATAGAGCGAAGAGGGGCAACAGATTTAATGGCCCTCTGTTGGCCGTTGTCATTACCCTTACTTTTACAACACTCTTAGGGTAGGCATCATATTCCACGTTTGACAGAGAAGACTTTTCTATGAGATATCTAAATGCTCATTTACTAACCATTCGCCAGTTTTGTGATCCCAATCATTGATACTTGGTTTGGCATTGTTGTGGTACCACAGGAACAAACGCAAATACAAGTCATTAGCCCTCCTGCGCACGCTTATGGCCGAGGGCTAAGTGGTGAATGCATCGCACACACTAATGAAGATGCTCCATGCAACGTTGAAGTTTCCCAGATGGAAAGCTCCCTACAATCTAGCAGCGAGGGTTTCAAAATCGCAAACAACATCTCTACTACCAACGTTGTGAACCAATTCTCAGCAAGCCCATCACAGACGATCTTGTATCTCGCAGACGCAGCAGGATCATCAGCTCTCGATTATAAAGCTAGCACTTTCGCGGCGTCAGTTCAGTGCCAGTCGATAACATACCAGTGCACAAAAGACACCGACGTTGGGAACTCAGATTACAACTGCACGAAGGCGCTTGTAGGTAGTTTCAACGAACCTGACAACAACCCAGACGATGCAGAAATATTTTATAACCCATCAGGCGCAAGATTATTCACCGATTCAAGCTTGACCAAAACGACCCGCTTCAGTTTCCAGAACCCAGTATATTTTGCTGCTTGGGCTACAAGAGTGCAGATTGACTCTAATGCGTTTTTAAACGACACTGGTATCATTGCTAGCTCTAACATTCCAGGCGTATACAATTGGATTCTCAACTGCTCCGCTACATTTTATGAGGCCAGCTATGCTTGGGTCAATGGCTCTGCAGTTAGTCTCAACACTACGCTTGCGAATAGTACCATGGGCGGTATTCTATCCGCTCCTCTATCCGATCAACACGCAAATGATCTGTTGCAAGTCGCAACAAACCTAGCAAGCGTCAGCAACACCTCTGCCGAAATTGCAACTACAACTGCAAATTACATCGCCCACATTGCATTATCTCTATCGATTGGCGCCATAAGCAATCGTTCAAATCTCCTTGAACAATCTCGCTCAACCTTATTACTCACACGGGTCCCGACGGTTCCCTTTTATCTATTGATCGCTTTTAAATTCGTCTACGTCTTAGGCGTTGTACTATTTGCGATCGCCGCCATCATTTTGACACATCCCAGCGAGTCAGCGGGTATCAAAGCAAAACTCACAATTGATGGATTAATGACGACGATATTTAGAGAAGATAAACTCAAAAGCTCGCCTACAGTGAGTTCAGAGGACCGAGCGGAATCTGAAGAGCCAGAACAACAAGAAGAGCTAGAAGTTGGCTCAGAGGTGATTGGAGAAGGAGATATCAAGGTCTCCATTGTGAAGGATAATGGAGACTGGTCCTATGCTGCAGTGATACGAGATAAAAATGAAAAGGTGGTGAAGATTGTATAGAAAATTGGAAATATGAGCGACATTCTTCATGCAAATTGAAATGATAGAAAGAAACCGACAACTAATTAGGAAGTTTTAATAGATAAACGCGTAGATATGTATGCCAAAGATAATGAATGAATGAGTATTGTATTGTCTTAGTAACGATGAAAAATGGACCCAGACCATCTATATAATTGCTTAATGCTCTCAATTATTTCAATGACCAATTTGACTAATGGATTCTAATTGATTGGTAGAGACGGAAGTGCGGCCATTTGTAACGATGAAAATATGAATGTAATAAAGTTGCACAGAATCTTAATTCCGAGAGCGTGTCTTGATACTTAATTCCAAGAGCGTGTCTTGATATTAAAGCAGTCTCCATGAGCTCGACTCTTTGAGTCTGTTGCGGATTGCTCTAGATGTCATTAGTCACCTTTAGCTCTTTGCAATGACATCCAATAGAGGTTTCGGAGCATCTGGCGCAAATAGGAGAGCAGCGCTCCCGTTGCTTCTCTCTATCAAGTCTTTTCCGCGCTCAAACATGTCTTTTTCATATGCTTCCACTGCTGCGTCCAGATTTTCCAAACCGTGCTCCACGATCTGTCTAGCCAGTACCAGAGAGTCAAACATCGAGCAGTTGACTCCCTCTCCCACAAATGGGGTAGACAAGTGAGCAGCGTCTCCCACGAGAGCTACGCCTGGAACGTGGTCCCACGATAGAGCATCTGGTGAGAGGTGATAAAGGGGCCAAGGCTTAAAAGCGCCTTGTGAGTTTGCAATAACGTCTTTGAGCTCAGAGCCCCAAGTTCCAAAGAAGTCGGCATTGGTTATGAATTGACTGCGGGCAACATCTCCGTCTGCTTTAGAGAGATCCACGATGCCGCTTTTAGCAAAATCATCTGGTACCATCAAGCCAATGTAGATACGATAAGAGCCATCTCCCTGCTCTGCAGCCGAAAGTTGTTTGCTTTCTCCCAGAGCTATGAGATTTCCGACGCCAACCTTTCCATTGATGGTCGGATAAAACGGATTCGAGGTGGAAATCTTTGCTTCAAGATAATGCTTGCCAGAATAGTGTGGCTTTGCAGGAGTGAGCTATTTCACTGTTAGCATTCAAGTTATATCTTATGTAGCACTTCTTCTCACTTACCAAGTGTCTTGCTTTGCTCCACGCGCCATCTGCACCAACCACCAGTTTGAAGCCGCTGACAGAAGTACCGTTGACAAAATTGATCGCTATTTCCCCATTTCCAAGTTTTTCGACAGTTTTGACGGGATGACCCCATCGAATCTTGCTTGGGGGGATAGATTCAACAAGAATTTTGCGCAGCGATGCGCGGTCAATTTCTGGAGCATCTTGATCTTCCCCAAACACGAGGTGCGTGGTCCCGTTCTTGTCCTGGATGATTGTCTTCGACGCTTCCCAGCGCGCATACTTTTTAAATTCCTCAAAGAGACCTGCTTCCTTCAAAACCTGTTGGCCGGTCGTCCCGTGGATATCGAGCGAGCCCCCTTGGCCCTCTACCGATGAGGAGGCATCACGCTCGTAAACAACATAGTCTATTTTGTTGCATTCTAGCAGTCGAGCGAGAGCAAGGCCGCTTGGGCCACCTCCAAGAATTGCAATTGGCGGGACTGACATGGTGATAATGGTTTAGACTTATTGAGACTGGGTGGTCGTTTGAAGAATGAAGTACATAGAAAACATATACAAATCATGAAGGATTAATGGCAGATATATACCTTTTCTTGTGAGCCGCGGCTAGAGTTCCGGAAATCTTGTTCCAGGTTCGGCCAATAAGAGTATGCATCGCCGGACGATGTCCAGGTCGTAGATAGCCCCACGCAGGCACTCCGTATAGCATGGGCTCCAACTTCAAATATCGTTCGGAGATTTATGTGCCGAAACTAGCACTCTTAAAAATAGAGATTGGAGATGTGAATACCGCATTTCTAGTCGGGTGTATATTGATTGGGTCAAGCTGTCTAGGGGCGATCTTTACTAATATAGATATAGGAATAACAACCAGAAAGGTGCCTATGATAGAACCAAAAAGCTAGCAGTTAAGAAAATAATGCATTTAATCTTTTCTTTTCTTTTTAGCAAGAGATATTTCGCGCGCTGGTACATATTGTTAAGCCTTTGGCAGTCGATGTTAACCTGTATTATGCATGCATGGATGTAGTTTACTATCGCCACCAGCTTCGTTGGCCCAGAATCTAGCTATTATTAACAGTGATCTGTAACACCCTTTGGTATGATTAACTATATATTATCTTGCACACGATAAAGATTCCGCGGTGTGAATCCATGCATCTTAAGCGAAGGAGTCATTTCAGACATCGCCTCATCTGTAACAAGTCCACGCCACTCCAAACGCTGATTGGATGAACCCGGACTTATGTAAGGGGGCAGCAAATAAACTCCGGACGTAGCCAATGAAAGCTCTTGGGGTCGGAGTTCGCTACTGGTACATTCTTTGGCTTATGTCCCCATTGCCTTGGGATGCCCCGGAGGATCAATCCAAGCTTCGTCTAACTTCCTATGTCATCATGAGCCAGAATATGCCGGCTTCCAAAAACGCAGGGCTAGCACGATTTGCGGTACGTCGCATTTTCTTAGGATGGCCACTGTGGTCCCTTGCAGCTGATGCCGTCCATCTATAGTGCACCCATTGTCGACAAAAGAAGATCAAGTTGGTTTACTAGGCTGCATGGTCTGCCAAAATTGCTAATCAAAGTAGATGTTCAAGAGAATTTCCTAAATGTGCGGCATGCCGTCCGTGGCCGGGCGAATGTATTTATCACAGGCTAAACCCAATCGCACAATCTGATAAGCTTTGCTCTACGTATGTCACTGAAATGGTTCAGAGCAGACCAGAGTCTAACTGTACACGATAGAAATGAACCAGCCAAGTTAGCAGCAAACACATCCCTCCAATACTCCAGGGGCGTCGACCAGCGTCTATCGCGTGTTGAGAAGGCTCTAGAAACTCTCTCTGAAACAATCAATACCTCTCTCAATTCTGTCAACAAACACGGAGATTCCATAACCCCTCCAACCACGACAAAATCAGATAATGAGGCAGTCCCATCATACCAACCATCAGCCGAATCTCCCGAACTTACTTTAGACGAGTCACATTCATTCGCCTACTTGGGCGAAGCATCTAGGCATTTAGAGCTAATCAAGAGTAAATCATTACATGAGCAACTCGCTGAACACCAGGCAGCCTCCACTGCGCTGCAAGACCTCTCTAAATCTCTGACTACAATTAACCTTCAACCGCCTTACAACGATACAGCGTCTTTTGAGTTCATCAATGGTTACTACATACCTTCAAAGCCTATTGGATATAGATTAATAAGTTGCATGTCTGCCGATCTTGCTATCAGTCATCAGTTCACAACGCTAACGAATATCAGACTTCCTACAAAATGTGCAGCTTGCCGAAGTCCTATTCATCACGCCATCCGAAGAGATTCTCTTGAGTGCCATATTCAATCCAGCTACAGTACCCCAGCGCGCTTGGATCGTTTACATCAACTTTATTCTCCTAAGTCTTTTACAACATGACGTCTCGCAAGCAGATATCGTTGAAAATCTCAAGAAGAACACAAATCTGGCACTAAATGACTTTAGGATATTCCTAGAGCCCAGCGAGACAAATATCCAGGCACTCATGTTGCTAGGTTGCCACGGTGAGCAATACGCTTCGCCCAATTTGTCGTGGATGCTCGTGGGCCATGCTTGCCGCCAAGCTCAAGCTGTCGGGTTGCATAGCTTGAAAAGCGATGCCTATGAACAGCGGCAACGTCGATTAGCACTGTTCTGGTCGCTATTTTCGGTGGACAAGTCTTGTTCATTGGCATTCGGTCGACCCATGTTACTTCCAACCGCCATCTACGAATATGTGCCACTACCCGATTTCCAATATCTGTTAAAATATCATCCGCATCGAAAAGAGCCTGTAGAGACAGAGAACGGGCCTATTGCCTCAACATTTGGCGCTCATTTCTTTATCCAGGGAATGAAACTGGCAAAACTGACTGGGGCCGTGCTGGATTTCCTAGCAAACCCTGGAAATTTGACTAGTTATCAATCTTTGACCGCCCAGCTGCAATCATGGGATTCAGTAACCAACGAGGTTAGTCTCTCTCTCTGTGTGTGTGATAGCTCCAATACTAAGTCACAGCCAGCTCCTATTGAAGGCCATCAATACGGAATCAGCTAGCTCATCAACTCACCAGCTTCAAGAAATGATGATTGGTGTTCGCGCCATGAGATTTCAGTATCTGCATATCTTAATACTGCTATTACGCAAAGATCCAAATGATAAAGGACTCCGAATCCAGGCTGCTCAAGATGCCATTACATTGCTTCCTGGTTTGGTATCAAATTCAACCCATGTGTATAATGGGCTAGTGTGGTGTGTGTTATCAGCTCAATTCCAGAGCTGCCAGTTTTGACAATCTCTTAGGCAGTTATTATACTACCCTTTCACACCATTCTTTACGATTTTCGGTCACATTATAACTCATCCGTCATCGCCAACTGCAAACCAAGATATTGAACTACTGAACCAAACCGCCACTTATTTTAACAGCATGAAACAGCTCGGATCCCTTTCCGACGTTTCGTCCAAGTTAGAAAGAACAGCTCTCGTTTTCTACAATTTGGCTCGCTTTATCACATCGAAAGAACATGCAGATTCAGAAGTTCAAGGCATCGAGTCAACGATAGCAACCACGAGTACAGAAAACACTCCTGCCCAGGAGATGGATATCCTGTCAAAAGAAAATGAGGTTGATTTTGAGTCATATACTGACGCCTTTATGGCCTACATCAATGACCAAGATAATGCTGCGCAGCCAGGATTTGACAACATTGATATCGAGAACATTCTGGGCTGTTTAGAATCCGATGGCACTTCGATTCGCACACGTAAACGATCATTTGAAAGCACACTAGATTGGTTTTCTTGGGATTCTCATTACTATAAAGACTAATACAGTATGAGACGCTCATATATGCATAAAAATTTAGAAAATGGTCATAATTGGCCTATAAATGTATGATCCACGCTAAAATCTAAGATATTTGAACCCACGTTGCACCTCTGGCAATACCTCTAATAATACAAAGTAACCCGTAACGCCTTTCTATCATCCCTCTATAGATTTATAAAATACAAGAGTTTCACCAACATCACGTAAAACAGAACTGGGTGCTTGGTAGCATGTCAGTGTAACCCGCTTTCTCCTGTTTCAGCCATGTGCTTTTGGCAGTCTAGCATCATTTTGAGCTGTTCGCTCACTTCGTCAAGACGGCCAATAACTTTTTGGTTGCCGTCAACAAAGCCCAAAATAGAATAGGGAACACCAGTCTCTTGGCAGAATTCTTTGACTAGAGTCTGCACTCTGCGAAGGTTATGTCGTGGCACTCGAGGGAATAAATGGTGAACAGCTTGAAATTGCAACCCGCCGTGAATGAAGTCAAGCCAGGCAGGGCAGTCCACATCCATGGTGGTTCGTAGCTGGCGCTGGGCAAAAGATTCGGACTCGCCTAGGTCTGATGTTGACATGCCCCAGTGTGAAAGAGTGATTTGGACATGCAAAGGCATGGTGACGATGTGCGACACTAGAACAAAGGCTACACGAATAGTCCATGTCGGTAATGAGCGCCAAACCAGGCAGTACCCAAAGAAAAACCAGTAGCAGCTGCAAAATGCGATTTCCGTCGGTCGAATCCACCATGCTTTCGTAGATCCTAGCGAAGATGATTTGCCAGATAACAGGTGTATCCATGAGAGAAAGTAAAGATTGAAGCGAGCGAGGGCCATGATGGGATAGTATATATATTTTTGGTATGGGACAATGAAATCAGCAACGGCGTCCCAGACGAAGACGAAGTTGTAGTACGTGGAACGAAGTGATCGAAAGAATGAAGGGCAGGTGGCGAAGAGAGGGACATTCTGAATGTCGGGGTCGTGTTCCTGAATAATACGATTAATCTATGCGTGAACTATGCGGCGGAAGGGATGAGCCATCAGCAACTTACTGGTTGATTGGTAATAAGATGATGAACATTGTGACTGCTCTTCCACCACCCGATAGATAGTCCACAGCAGAAGTCGGCGATGAACATGCCGATGAGCGTGTCGATGGCAAATACCTGAGTGATGGCTAGATGGCCAGCATCGTGAGCAGTGAACATTATTTGATGCTAGAATTGGTAAAGTGTTATGTTAGCATACTCTCTTTTGTCAGAAGAAGCACAGCAGAGCTAACCCAGAACAGTCCCAGCATGACAGCTGAAGTCATGTACCACCCATAGTGTAAGGCAGTAAGAAAGCCAACAAAGAGACTCGTGTATCGCATCATTTCTTTGCCATACTCGATATACCGACAGCTGTAAAGTCCTTCATCGTGTATCTGCTGATGTAAAGCTCGGTACCTGTTGACGATGCCTTGTTGCACAATAGGATCTACAGACGGGTAGTCGCGCCGGCCTTTATCGACCCCTTGCTGCACGGCCCAATCCGTGTATTGGACAGGGCATTTAGTCGGCGGAGTAGCAGCGCTACTAGTAATAGATGAGGCAGATGAGGCTATGCGTCTGCGAAGGTTGAGGCCCTTTCCCAAGCTTAGGCCAGAGATCCCGGCATTTGGCACGTCAACGCCGTGCAAACTAGGGGTGCCACATGGAGAGAGAGACGCAGGTGTATATGAGGAGCTTAGACGGTCGCTTAGAAGATCGTCAGACGAATCATTGTCGGCATCATCCGAAAGGCTTTCCGGCTCTGAGATCCAGATTGACGAGTCCGGAACGTCCGGCTCATTGTGGATGCTGTATGATCGAAAGACGCCGCCCCTGACTGGAGGTGTCTTATTTAGCCATGGCCCCATCGGTTTCCGACCAATCCGGTAGGCTTTCATCGTTCGCAGCGTGGCAGCTGAATGATAGCTAGAGCACATGCGAAGAGATAATGTCAGCAATTTGGATACTAAGCAGCAGCATGCTGGACTAAATGATTGGGTGGCCTGGGGGATCTTGATCAAACTTGGCAACCCCCGCGTGCCGTCCCGCGTATGTGATGCACTAGGTACTTGGCACAGCACAGCGCTTTTTAAGCTTAAACCAGATGGAACCAGTAATGGTTTCTGTGCTCAGTGCTATTTTTGTTTTACACATTGAAACAAGGGCGCAACGTCATTGGCAAGCAACTGCCTTTGAGAGGCAAGCAGAGTGAATGCATGTATGGGAAATGAAGAAGGAAAAATATTGGAAAAAATTAAGGGATATTTACGCCGTAATTTCATCGGTCGCGTCTCGGCCCACCATGTGCTGAATAACCAGAGAGCCGCCGGGATGCTTGTCGAGCCAGCCGTTGAGTCGCAGGACATAGTCTTCGAAGATGACAATTGTGTCGCCGTCGGCAATCATGCCTTCGACAACACGCTGAGATAGGACCTGATCACGGTCCATGGTCGAGAAGCGTGATGCCCGAAAGAGGATATCGATCGTGTTCCGGGTCGCGAGGTAGGTATATCAATCGTCGAGAAACAGTTGGTTCGGAAGGACGCTTCTTTCGTTGTGAAGAACAGCTGCCGTCAATGCTCTCAGAATTGAAGAATAGAGGGAATCGAACGCTTTAATTCGAAATTGGAAGCATTAGAAGGAGCGAGTCTGTCTGAAATGTACAAAGTGCAGGCGCTCAATAGTAATACCTGCTCAAACCAAGTCCTACCTCCTTTCTTTCTTAGTCTTGAATCAGCCCCATATGGGGAAAAAGGAAGGACACGATCAAAGGACCCTTTGCCCACCCAACAACGGTATACGGAAATCATATGGGCCGTTTCACACGCACGCTTGGCCGCGCGTCGGTTAGCACTATGGAGCATGGAGGTGCTTTGGCCATAGGGAAAGGAGAGAGAGGATCTCGGCTCGTCACGCCAATGGAGATATTCCAACGCTAGGTCTGATGTGCACACGGACGTGGACTATTGGCATGCCAATAGGAGGCCAATCTAATTAGCAAATTGCTACTTTGCTGATACTACTCAATTCATCCTTGCAAGCGTTGTTATGGCTTGTCTCTACGAAGTCATACGAGCTGAGAGGAAGTCTGACAACGTCCCTCGCAGCAAACGTGTCTGCATCTGCATACGCGTAATGCAGGTACGCTTGGCAAACAAAGGGTTATTCATGAGTCGAGACCCTCGACAATCCAGGTACTAGTACTACCATAGAGATTTAATGTGCACATCCTCCAAACTAGTACCTGGCAGCAACAGTAGGATGGGTATTCTGGAAGCAAATCTATGCGCCACGCGCGCCGCCTGATCAAGCCCCCGCCAATTAAGACTCAATCTCTTCAAATAGTGTCCATAGAAAATAGGCACTAGATGTCAACTAGTGTTTGGCGCAAGTATTGTCTGAATGATCTCCACGAGGGTCATTGCGCATCAGAATTCTAGAAGCCCAGATAGAGTAAAGCATTCGAATATCAGGAGGCCTCTTCATACTGACCGACCCCAAAAATATCCCGTTTCCCGTATTCTATACGTAAATTCAATGTCGGAAAGATGCGTCGTCATTAGAGGCTGAAGCAATCCGAATAGGGGCGCGGTGTATGAAATAATAGTGCCCGCTAGGATCATTGAACAAGGGTCAGTCCGAGTGGTTGAAGACTGGACTCTAACTAGAGATCCTTGGAGTGGCTGAGATAGGTACGACGCTTCGCTTTAGGAAGGACCCCTAGACCATTGTAATACGGCGTATTTTCTAGCAGCTCATTGGTTAGAATCTTTTTTTTTTCTGTTTAGAAAAAAAAATCGCCTGTCAAACAATTTTTGAGGGATTTAATCTCAAAATTAGCAGCTTAGATCTGAATTCTCTTAGAGTGCGTGTAAAGCACAGGCACTGTTATGACGAAACCCTGTCATTGAATTCTGACACTTTAGTTGCTAACTGTGCTGAAAGGAGAGGATAGGACAAAGTGGCAAAGCCCAGATCCACACTAAACACTAGGTCGTTGGTAAAAATGAAGCAATTGATCGCTCTTCACAGTGCTGGCGCGTGGTTTATCAACTCACCATGGAAACGAGTGCAGGTTATGCATTCGAATCAACCCACTGCCCTTGTTTCATCAGTCTTCTGTTACAGAGCCATGTGCCGTTGTATTAAAGAGGAGCCCAGAGTGGGGGACCAGGTCCCTGCATGCCCGCTGATCCAAACGAGTGGGAGTGGTTACGTGTATTCTGCTCAGGAGCCCGGCTAATAGGAGATCGTGAACCTGAGAACAACGCGTGCGCCTTTGACGTCTTGGAGCCGATTGTCCGAGATCTTCGCTGGTCTAGAAATAGTACCTACCCACCCGCACCTGTTCTCCAGCCATGACTGAGTCAGCACGTCCAAAGGCCTTCTGGCCGAAGCAGATGATACCGCCCACGCCCGAAAGCTTCAAAGAACTTGCGAGAGATGGCGGGGAACGGCTGGCTGCGGTCTCTCTGGCACAAATCCCGGCTATTCCGGCCGGCGCCAAAATCCATGACAATGGCTGCGGATCTGGCGCTGCGACTACCGTCATCATGGCCTCGGTGCCTCCAGAGGTAGCAGCCTCTATAAGCATCACGGGCACAGATATATCAAGAGGCGCGGTGGACTCGTATCGCGCTCGAGCGGCGGCCTCGTCATGGCCTGCTGAAGGGCTCGTCATGGACGCCGACTCGCTCTCATTCCCAGACGAGACCTTCACTCACAGCTTCGGCAATGCGATGATCTTTGTGGGCCCGCGAAACAACGGCGTTGATGCAGTCAAGGAGATGTATCGCACGCTCAGACCTGGGGGGACGCTCCTCTTGAACTGTTTCGGCCATAACTGTGTGCTCGAACCTATCCGCGAGGCATCTCGAGCGACCCGCCCGGATGGCATATTGCCGCAGTGGAATTCGTTCGAAGAGTGGACGGATCCTAGCTTCATAGCCGGCATTGTGGAGGCTGGTGGGTTCGAAAAAGAGGCTATCAAGGTGGAACAATGCCACATGATTGTGAACGTCGGGAACTACGAGCGAGCCACGACGTTACTCTGGAGTATGAGGGGAATGCCAAGCGGTGGATGGAGCGAAGAAGATGAGGAGAAGTGGGATGAGGCAGTCGACATTATAAGACGCGAGTTGCAACAGACGGAAGGGTTCAGAATGCACGACGATGGAACTGCAGAACTCAAATATGCCGTTCATGTTCTTACAGCGACCAAATAAGCGGCGCTTTGCAGGGAGAGAAAATTTGGGGCTTATAGATTGAGATGATGGTTATTCAGCAAAAGCGTGATGACTTAATGAGAGAATCATAAATACATGTATATAGATTTACACAATGATTCAAGAGCCTCGGAAGACGAATACAAAACAAGTATGTGAAGTCTCATCACAACCGCAGCCAAAGGCAGCGCGTTGAGCAAGCTACATGTATTTAATCATTGTCTAATAAAATGAACTACTAAGCATTACAACGCGGCCCGGTAGATGTATCATTACACGCAGTCCTTATAAAATAAGAAGAGTCCTCGCATTCCTATTATTCTTATTTTGTTACTACTACTGCAGTGGCTGCTCCTGCGACTCCCTTTTCTCCTCCATCCGAAACGGCGGCTGCTTGCGCCACCTGCGCTCATCGTAAAGAATCAAACTAACCCAAATAGTTGTCAAAATACCAAGAATCACATAGTTCCTGACGTATGAACTCGCGTGGATTATCACATTCTTTTGAGCCAGCTGAAAACCCACCCCTGTGTTGATCATGCCGGTTATGATGGCGCCTCGTCCTAGCCAGCGGTGCATATATGCAAACTTGCTCTTGCCACCCGTCCTCTTGAAATATCTGTGCTGCAGGAGTCCCAGGAGTGGCTGAAAGAGTATGATTGTGCAAACGACAATGAAACCTATGACGACGTGGGCGCGCACCGGATGGCTGAGAAAGCCAACGAAGGAGGCGACCTTGATGCCGAGACCGAAGCCTCCAATCATCATGACGAATCCTATCAGCTGAATTGGAACGTGCATCGCCATGACTTTGTTTTGAAGATAGGTATTTCTGAGATATGGGATGTGCAGCAGAGGGAGGTGAAGAGAGATTGCGCCAAGAGGGTAGAGCACAATGAAGACGATGGACATGATGCATGCGTGTGCATTTCGTTCTCGGTTCCAGATTTTGTATTTCTCAGGGCCAGGATCGTTTAATTGAACTCTTCTGCTGTCAACCTGGTTATTAATCTCTTGCGCGAGAACCAGGCTTGATGCTGGGAATTGTCAGCGTTAATGCCACAGCCTACAGCAAATACACCACTACTATGCAGTCGCTCACCAAATGTCAAAAGAAGCGCCGGCAGCGTAACTCCGTAACGTCGCATCGTGATGGCTTCGTTTCAAGATGATTATTTTTTTTTTCCTCCGAATGCCTAAATAACCAGACAACAACGAATGCACGTTATTAACCCAAGAAGGTGGCTGAGCATTTAATACCATATTTCACAAGCTACGCATCAAGTATATAACCACCTGGTGAGCTTCTACAGCGGCGAGATGGCAAACATACTTCCGGGGGTATAACAGGCCGATAGACTGAAATAGCAATACTCGGGAGGATTATTCGCCCGTAGCACAAGGCTAGCGTGTGCAAACGACGCTTATAAGAACATGAAGCTCTCTGCTTCATCGACCAGAGTCACACGCCACACCTTAGTCAGATAGGTCGTCTACTAAGCACCACTCTTCACTCGCCTTGTTCCTTGGAGCATGTCATCTTATCACCACAACGACGATCGATCTCGTCTTTTGACACTTCCAATGCCAATGTCATCGGGCAACATCGGGCGAGAGATTTTGCCGACGGTCGGGAGCAGAGACGTGTGGTATTTGGCCGATGATCAAGATTCCCAAGCAGGTTTATGAGAATTAGCCCATAACTCGGACACACATGCGGCAAAATTTATGATTCCAGGCGGATGTTATCAATCAATTTAATCCACATCTGCTCTTATTGGTGAAACATGGTCTGCAAAGCTTCACGTTAACAAAACTCAGGCCTCAAGCGCAATTCCTGACGCAATGTGTCATGAAGCAGTATGTACCGTTTCGATAACGTGCTGACTGATGTCTTTTGAAAGGCTGCACGTCAGCTGTCCCGTCATCCTGCCTCTCGGCACAACCGGCTGCAAAAGTGGAATTGAAATCGTGAACGCATCGGCTAGCATCTACATCTAATAATAAAACTCCAATTGCTCCAGCTTGCTGTCAAGCTTTTGCGGTGCTGAAGAAATACTTGAGTGGTGTAGATGACTGGTGTTCATTGATATATTAGTACTACTATTCCATAGCTTAATCTTGATAGCATATTAATCAAGATACTTATATCTCGTTGATTTCTAATCATTTCCTCGGTGACGTTCAATCTTCCCACAGTTCAGATTTATCCATCATCGCAAAACTTCATTTCCTCTGGCGTTGCCAAGCTAAAATTTTATATAACCCGATCTCCATTATTCACCAGTCGATTGGCTCACTGCTGTCTTGGGCAACTTCCACTCGCTGCGGCCTGACTACACGTTTAATCTGAGGCGAGACACCCAGCCAGAGAACGTCAGGACGGCTGTAATGTCCCGTACAATCGACAAACATTTTGTTCTTGACCAACTCGTCCATGTCCAAATTGGCATAGATAATGCCTTCTTTATCTTCGGGAATGGGTTCCGTCATAACTCGGCCATCCGGACCGAAAATGGTCGTATGGCCACCTCCCGGGGCTGACATTATAGTTTGTCCACCCGTTCTCATGGCCTTGATCCCCTTTTCAGTGATTATCTGCGTACAGTGCAGCACAAATGTTCCAGATTCCATGGCGTAAGTGCGCGAGAGTGTTTTAGATCCTTCAAGACATTCAGCAAAACCTAGAGCACGAAACGAGAGAACGCTTATACGCACCTTCTGCAGTCATAGAGTAAGCCCCGAAATCTCCAACAACGTCGTTTGACAGAGGAGGCCAAGCCGCAACATGAATATCGCCATTCTGCGTGATCGCGTTGTACTTGAGGAGCGGCTGCAAATGTTCCCAGCAATTCAGCGAGCCAACGCGCGCAAATGGGAGCTCTTCCACATTCTGTAAAGCATGGCTAGAGCCGTCGCCAAATACTGTGCGTTCCATGTGAGTCCCCTTCATCTTTCGACGATGGACTTTGATCTCTCCGTCGGGTCCGATCAGAACTTGCGCGATGTAGAGCGAGCCATTGCAATTCTCCGAAAATCCTAGGGATACTGCAATATTATTTTCACGGGCGCAGTCCTGGATTCTTTGCATTTCTGGCGAGTCCAGGCGAAGGGAATTTTTAATATATTGAACATTTAGATCAAAATCAACATTCCGAGTCCTAAGTTGCGGCATCAATCAGAGTTAGTTTATTGGAATGGGAAGGCTAATCGTAATATGCCCTTTTTTGCATTCACTCACCAAATCCAGCATGGATAGCCTGGAATCCAGACTTCAGGAAACCCAACAAGCTGGGCATTGTTCGAGGCCGCTTCTTCTATGAGCTTACAAGTCTTATCTACAGCACCCTGAAGGTCGAACCAGGCGGGCTCGGCTTGGGTGGCAGCAACGCGGACTGTAGGACAAGGCATGATGGCAGACGGATTAATCGGAGAGCTGTTAACAATGTGTTGTGGAAGAGTGGCTACTGATCTTGAGCCTCGTCTGAGGTAGAAGAGGGGAGTTATATATACACACATACAATACATGTATAATTAAACGAATGATAATACAAAACTGGATTTCCAACTGTGTGACTACAAGATCAAACAATTTGACGCATCCATTTGTAATTTCATCTTGTGAACAGAGCTCATATGCTGCTATAATTGGGCCAAACCCCTCATTTCATTTCCTGTCGCAGCGCCTGGTGGAGCTCCTGAGTATGACGAGGTGTCTCGGAGCCTTGATATCGGTGGTGCATGTGCCTCACAAACATTTATGAAGCCCTGCAGATGGCGGTACGCCACTACGTAGGGTGTTCCCGGCCTGTCAAGCTTTTGATAGGGGAGGATATTGCCCATTACTATGTAGCGATTTGGGCGCATATCAGGCCTATGGGAGATGTTAGTTTGCACTGTTGTTCTTCATTTCCACACTTGGTCTCACCTACATCTATTTATATTGAGTGCGGAGTATCGGTAGTTTATACATACTTGGCACGGAGTATCGGTGGTTGAAGGATAAGGTACAGAATCAACAAGCGGAGCAGAGTTCTGGCGCAGAGCAAGTTTCCTGACCATATTTCTTGAGACTGCATGGACTCTCAGTGATCAATGTCTCTGAAAGGAACGGAAATAACTAAAAAATAAAAAATAAAAAATAAATAAAAATAATAATAAATAAAAAATAAAAATAAAAAATATCTTGTGGACCAATCACAAAGTTTACGTTTACAGGATTTATGATCAATTAACTGAGAGTAAATATGAAGTTCCATATGATTGAGTGCCACCCTAGAGACTTATGATAACTCAGGAAAGTCTAGTATAATGCTATAATAGCGATGTCTAAACTCCATGAAAATGAGGAAAACGGCCTAGTTTCTTCATTAGAAGATAGAGTGATGCGCTGGCATCAATGCGAAGATCAGAACAACTTGGTGCTGTATTATGTGACAACTCGCCACAAGCATGAAGCTATCCATAGACTATGCGCAGGGAGAGTTCTTATCATGGTAACACATACAATCATTCTCCCGGCTTGGCAGCCTGAGTGTTGCACTAATGGGCACGGATAAGTCAAAAGCGGCGAGCCGCATGCACTCTTTTGCGCCAACTCCGAAGGGCAAACACGCCGTGCCGCGTGAAACATGGCATTATTCACTGTTCTTGGCATGATATAGCTTCATTCTACTGCTCAAAACCAGCTAAAAGCCATGACGACGAGAGATACGTAATGACTGAGCGTTCCAGTATCTAAGTCTGCTCTACCGGGCAAGCAGCTGGGTGAAGCAAATGCCAATATCTTGGGCATGGTACGCAGAAATCAGCGTGCTTGTTGATGTAAAAGTGTACCGAATAGACTATGGAAAGGTAGGCAGGCCTAGATGACTGTGGTGATGGAGGCCATAATAAACCAGCCGGCAAGAAACGCTTCTTTTCAACCAATCCAAGTTTCCAATTCACATTACTTACTAATCATTCATCAACTGCTACATAGCACACTGGCCATGTGTTGGAAATGTTGAAGCTTGAATAGATGAGCAAAGGCCAGGCACGTTGCACCACTTCATACACGAATTCTCGCATTGGTAATCATGGCTGGCCATCATCTCATCAGCGACACACAAAGACGGTGTTTGCCATTATGTCGAGAGCAAATGGCTCGTGATGAGCTGCTGCAGATATCAAGACAAAGCTGTGGTGAGGCCCTCACGTCTAACCTGAACCAGTAAGTAAACAGTTCTGCAGCGGCACATCGGGCGTCCGAGGCTTTTCTTTTTCCGCTATCAAGTTGAAACCCCACACTCATCCGTATCAAGAGACAGGCTCGAATCTGGTGTCACACAGTTGCCATGGCGGTGTGGAGCCGTCAACGCAAGACGAAAAGAATCGCAGCCCAACGCGTCCACACCCACGCCCACTTGCATGCATGCATGCATAGGCAGTGACGCCAACGAAAGATTTTGCCCTCGAGAAAGGTGCAGTGCGATACTGCAGTGCAGTAAAGCTGCTACATACAAGTAAGAGCAGTACTGTAGCATCAAACGTTCATGTGTATGCACAGCAACACTCGTCTGCCATGAATTACGTGCTCCGTCGACACGCATGAGGTCGTGCATCGACGCGACCTGCAGGCAGCCTGTGAGAATGAGACGTGATGCTTTCCATGCTTTATTTCCAGTGCCACCAAGTTCTTTCACCGCCAGAAATCTGCCAATTCTGCCCAATTTTTCTTTTCTTTTTCTTTTTTTTTTTTTTTTCTCTCACCACCTGTTCCGTTTTTTTTCGAGGGGCTGGCTCCCCACCACCAGCCCACTTTGGTGGGATGGATTGCCAGGATGGGAGTTTTTGTTGTTGTTACATGTGCCCTGAGACCCTTATTTCCTCTCTCGTTGGTAGATTTCTCTCTTCATTTTAAAATTCTCTCTGTTCTTTTGTGCGAAAAGCATCGCGGGGAGAGCAAGCCAGGGGTTCGTAAACTCGGCACGACACGGACTGAGTAAGCCTGAGAGACTGAGAGAGGAGCAGCACAGGAACAAGGCGTTTGCGCATACGTGCATGCGTCTGACCACAGAGACGAACAAGAGGAATGAAATCAAGGCCGTTGCCCGTCATTTGCCGGCCCCATTGCCCCCAATCGGGCGTCTGGTCCAGCGGTGAAGGGTCCAGGTCCATGCGGGCTGCCTGGCGAGCCACTGAGCATCGCCGTGAGGGCTTCCGCGTCGGTTATAATGCGTGCATGATATCTGCCTTAGCTTCGTCCAGCGCATCGACGGGTTCTGATGCGACCAGGGGGCCCTGGCCTGGTTCCTGAAGGGGGTGGTTTTGTTTGTTTGTTTGTTTGTTTTGTGTGGGCAGCCCTGACCTGACGACGCGACTCTCGTCTCTTTTGTTCAGCTGGATCTTGCAAGCAAAGCGACTGTCGCACGGGAATATGTTTCGTTTCGTTCAATGTTCATCTTTCCCCTGCTGGATCTCTATTCGGCCTCTAGCAAGTGTCGATGGACATCTACGAGGTTCTCGGTTCTTGATTTCTACCATCGTCAGCCTCAGGCCTGTCTCAGATGTCGCGCGATGAGGTGGAGCTTGGAAGAGCAGCGCAGATCATGCTATGCTCGTATTTTACCTTTCTGGCCATGTGCCTGGTTAGATTTTGCCTTTTTTCTTGAGCCTTGATAGACTCTCGGCCAATGAGCCATTTTCGCAGCCTTCCAGGAGAGAGGGATGTGTATCGGCGTGGTAGCATGTAACCCAATAAGGCAACCTGCGCTCTTGTGATACGCACATGCAGACTTTTTTTTTTTTCTTTTTTTGTTTGATGTGCGGTGATTACAGAGCAGCAGTGCTACATTCGTAGAGGCTCCAGCGGAGCAGTTTTGATTTGATTTGAAAGGATACGGCTGCTCTGTGGAAATCTGCAGCACTGCTTTATATGGACATGAAAGCTTCAGCCTGCTGTGCTGGTGGCCAGGCAGGTAACTCTCCGCAGCGGCTTGGCCCAGGCAGTACCTGTGCGGCACACGCAGCCCGCCAAAGCGCCTACTAGTACTACTATACCTACATAGTACTGCTACAGCGCTAGCAGGCACCACCTATCGCGGCCCTGCAGCAGCCACTTGTGGGAGCTTCCCCGCATAAAGCTCCTGCGTTGGCGCCAAGCAAAAACCTGCCCCGGGATCCGCGCCCACTAGCTCCAAGCCAATGTGCTGCTCCCAATTCTGATCCCGCCACTGTCTGGCTGGCTGTCTGTCTCTTGCAAGTTCCAACAGCTGCCATCGCCAGATCTCGACGGTGACCAGAGTCTGAAAACCAGCCGCATCCTTCACTTACATCTACAGAATTTCTTCTGCCACTGCTCTCATTGCCGAATCACGACGGCTGTGCGATCCCTCTTCTCAGAACGACAGCGAGCGAGCGAGAAAAGTCCGAGCTCCCAGCCATTCGAGCACGATGCACCAGCGGCACCGACAATAACCCTCGCCATCCATAACCTCCTCACATGTCGTCAAACGTCTCTGTCCTCTCCTCTCCCATATCTATATGAATTGAGAGCCACCGCCGCGAGAAGAAGAAGAAGAAGGAGAAGAAGAAAAGAAAAGAAGAAGAAAGAGGACACGCGAGTGCTGGCAGACAAAGAGGTACCTGGTGGCATCTGCTGCTGTACAGACAGGTACTTGTGCGACTAGCAGCGCCCCCACAGGCCCTCCTCCAAGGGGTCTGCCTCCCCCTCACCCAAAGTTTCGCGCATCTCGTCACGCTCGCGCCCAACAGCGCCAGCAACGAGAAGCTCAAGGAACAGGGGACAAGCTCAGCATCCCTGCACGGCTGACTGGCCTGCTCGGCCGCTGCCGTGCGTGTCGTCCGGTTTTTTCGCTCCAGCCTCGGGCCTCTTCTTCCATGACAACTTCTTTTTTTCCTTCAGCCAGGAAAAGTGGACTGGGCTCTGCCGCCGTAAACCGCCGTTTCTTTTTTTATAGCTGAATTGCGGCTGCGCGGGCGAAACAAAGGGGGAGCTTGGCGCTGAGCTGAAGGTTTCTAGCGCCTGGCGATCTCGTGCTGTCAGTGGCTGGCCCGCAACTTTTTTTTTCTTGCATCCCATCCATAACATTTCTGATTTTAATCGTGACGCAGGGAGCAGCTTTTTTTTCGCACTGCTTTAGCGGCCATCGCAAAAAACTTTCGGTTCGACGCCTGCCACCCACGGCAGCTGCCGGGTGCATTGCCCACGGGCGACTTTCTGCAGCTCCTCGGCGGCACGACTGGCCTCCAGACCCGACTCTGCACAATCATCCTCTCTCCACAGCCTCTCCTGTGCCCTCGCCTCGCATTCCTCTGCTGCACAGGGCTTGGCAGCTCGGCCCAGCTTCACACAGTCTGCGCCTGATTGATCGCCGCTGGATCGCTCCGCAGGCCCGGGTCGGAATTTTCGAGCTAGCCAGCCAAAACTTCGGCACTATGGATCCCAGACGGTCGCCAGCTCTTTACCCCAACCATCACCACAACCACAGCAATTCGGCATCGCGACCGCACTTCCCGCCATCCACGCACGCATCGGCGCCCGCCGCAGCCTCGCATCGCATCACCAGCCCAGCCTACGCTGCGCACCAGCGACGCATCTCCGACGCGCCCTACCACCGCCCTCCGCACGCCGTCCGCGACTATCCTTCAGAGCCCAGCCATTCGCGCGCCCAGAGCGCTTCGTCGCTGCCCACCGCCCGCGAGCTCAGTCGCAACATGCCGCCGCCCACGTCGCCTCCCCAGCAGCCGGGGCCGCACTCGCAGCACCAGCATCAGCATCAGCACCAACACCAACACCAACACCAGCATCAGCAGCCACACGCCGTCATGGGATACGCACCGCCTCCGCCCAGGCCTCCGCCAGTCGCTGTTGGGCCACCAAGCGCTTTTCCTTCTGGCCGTGAGCTGCCTGCCTTGAGCTCCATCGCACGATCCGGCTCAGTGTCCAACGGCGGAAGCTCCATGTCGATTTCGTCTATGCTCGGCGGCCCTCCCCCAGCCTCACGAGAAGCCCAGCCCCCAGCCTCATCAGCTCAACACTACTCTTCGCACTCGGCACCCACATCAGCCTCGACCTCTGGTCCTGGGTTCGCATCGTCTATTCAAGCCTCGCCTCGAATGCACTCTGCATCGTCCGAATACCCCCCGTTCCGACGCCCTCAAACCCCCGAGCTTCAGCGACCATACGATCCCCGAGTCGGTGCTGCACCTTCTCCTCGAGGCCACTACGCCACGCCCCCAGATGTCCAACGATATGGCACGCCGCAACAACAGCAACAGCAACAACAACAGCAGCAGCAGCAGCAGCAGCAGCAGCAGCCACAACAGCCATACCACTCACGACACCCGTCAAGCTCGGTCGACCCTTCGAGAGAACAAGCAAGGATACCGACAGGGCCACCACCTCCTCCTGGCCAGAACGCTGCTCAATCTAGACCGTACGGAGCGATGCCACCACGGCCGATGGACATCGGGAGGGCGCCGGGCCCAGAAGATGCCTATGGCCGCCGGGAAGAAGGCATGCGACCGGCCCCAGGTATGGAGTATGGCGACAGGACCGGCCTAAGACCGTATCCCTACGACGATCGCTACAGGGCCGAGAGAGAAAGGGCAGCTACAATTGGATTGGAGCAACAGCAGCAGCGGGAGCGAGAAGGCAGGGAGCGGGCATATTCCGGAGGCGATCCGAATCGACAACCTCCGCCGCCACATGATCAGGCGCATCGCGAACCCCCGGTACATCAATCTACCCCCTACGGCCCACCCCCTGCCGAGCTGCTCGACCGACGCGATCCTCGGGACCCTCGCTGGGGACGACCCGAACCCGAAGTCAACTACAGAGCCGCAACACTGGAGCACCAACGCGCTCACCCAGACTATCCTCCCACCTCCGGACCCTATGCACCTCATAACCCTTCAGCATACCCGACAGCGCCTCCAGAGAGATTCCCTCCGGCCTCACATCCACCTTATCCCCCCAACACGTCTGGTGTTGCCGGTCCGCCCCAGCCACACGAGTCTCCAGAGCGCGCTCGAATGGAGCTTCACCACTCCCAGCAACAGCAGCAGCAACAGCCACCTAGATCGCGACCTCTCGATGAGGCTCCCCCGTCTCTTTCATCCGTGCCCTTTGGTGGCGCTGCCGGCCATGGTCACCACCAGTTCGATCCCTCGCGAAACAGGAATGTCGATGACCCGTCGGGGGGACCTGGCATCCATCAACGCAACCTGCTTGCTATCCAAGAGATTAACCGTAAAGGGCGTGTTTCCCCGCTTCCACAAGCTGTTCAAGGAGCTCAGCCCCAGCAGCCGGGACCTGCCGCAGAGCCAGGCATTAAGAGCGAGTTTGGCCGCATGTTTGCAGGCATAGGCAGTGGTGTTGGAAGCATGAGCGGTGTGTCAAGTCCTGTCACGTCTGCGCCAATGGCTCAGTACATTAATGCTGCGCTAGCCAAACGAGAGGACTCTGAAAATCCACCACCAGACGCGGGTCCGGATGGTGCGACCAAGGGCAGGGGCCGAAGGCGCAAGCTGAATACAGAAGACAGCCGTGATGATGAAAGCTCGGGGAGATTGACGCCGGTAGGCCGTGGTGCGAAGCGCATTAGGGGACATGGCCATCACCATCACCAGTACGTTTCCGATTTCTTTTTGGTTCTTTGGCTCGTAAACTCTAAGCTAACCTTTGATAGTCACCACCACCATCACCACCACGCGCCTGAAGGAGCTGCCTCTCCTACTGTTGGAATCACCACGTTCAAAAACTTCAAAGGCGTTACGCCGACTACCTCACCTACTGAAAAGGCACCGGCTGTTGCGCCCCATCATCACCACCACCACCATCATCATGCAGCAAGAACAACACAACCCGCCCAGGCCCCAAAGACCGCCCAAAGCCCTCCGGCGCCGATCCCTCCCAAGCCGCGAACGATTGTGTCATCCAAGGCTGTGCTGGAGCAGGTAGCTCGCCATCCCCGCCACCACTTGGGCGATTTCATCTATGAGCCAGAACTGAAAGCAGGACGACTACTCCCGCACACCCCCACGCACCGGGGCTTCTCGTCTAACCCAAAGCCACTGCCATATGATCTGATCAAAGGCAAAGAAAACTGCACGCTAACCGTCAAAGTATCGCGCATCCACCTATCTTCGATTGCTCGAGAGGAGATTACATCAAGAGCGTTCCTGTGGGGCACAGATGTCTATACCGACGACTCAGATGTGGTGGCGGCATGCATTCACGGAGGATGGGTCAAGGGAGAATGGACCGAGGATGTCGACACATCCCTGCTGGATTTGGATCAAAGTATGAATGGAGAGACAAAGCGCCGAAAGGTTAAGAACCAAGAAAGCGAGTCCGCGAATGCCACATCCGAAGGTCTCATCTCGGCGCCTCCCGTCGCTGGTCCAATGGCCGTCCCTGCCGAGCGCGACCTACACGTTACTGTTTTGATATTGCCTCGACTAGTCAAATACGGCTCCTCTACGCGCTACGGTATTACAAGCCGAGAATTTGGTGGCGAATACGGATCTCGACACGCCGTCCACGATGGATTAAGCTACATGGTCAAGAGCATCCGCTGGGTGCAGAACGGCGCCCAGCCCCAAGCTCGACTGCGTGGAAAGGGCCGACGAGAGCGCATGAGAGAGCAGGCGGTCAATTATATAATGATAGCGGGTTTGACCAAGAGTCTGGATGCTAAGAGTCTGGAGGCTAAACCCGGCATAGGCAGCGAGATCTCTGGCAACTGGGTGAATAAGAATCCCACAGACGACTCTCTGGATGCGAAGCGCCGACATAGCGAGGGCGACAAGGAGAATCAGCCCGATGAGAAGATGAGCGAGGCCCAGTCTGAAGGACACGATCAGGAGAAGGACGTTGAGATGGGAGATTTGGGAAATGAAGAAAAGGTGGCTGCTGTTGAAGAAAAGTAGCTTGCTTATCTTATTTCCTTTAAATTCCACTCAATTACCTATTGTTCTTTTTTTTTTACTTTTATTTCCATTTTCATTTTTACGACCATTTAACGAAGGCTTATTTGCTCTGCATAGGAAGGAATCAATTAAGAAAGGTAGCTCACGGGGAGCTTATGTATTTTGGACGGAAGGACAACAAAAAGTAGCGGGAAGAACAAAATTTGCTTAATGATTTCTTGTTTTCCAAGGAGACTGTGGGGAAAAAAGGGCTTTTTTTCTTCTTTCTTTTCTTTTCATTTGGGGCATGAGAAATACGCTCTTCGCTCTTCTCTCTACTCATGATGATGCGTGCATGTGTGTGGCTATAGTAATGGTACATGATTCGTTTCCGGTCTATTTGTTGTTATAGTGTACAATTCAAGTCGCTTTGAGCGGCGTTGGTATCTTTTCCGAATCAGGATGACTTGATATTCCTTGTCTCTTTTCGTGTGTGATTTTTTCTCTCTCTCGTTTGTAGCCAAATCCTTTTCGTTCAAGCTTCAGAAGCTGTCTGCAGCAATCCATATCAACTTTTTTTTCCCCTATCGTACACCCCCCAATTGTCGCCCACTTCCTTTCCCTTCCTTTTTATCTTTTCTTGTCGTTTTTCTTTTTAAAAGTCCGTCACTCTCCCATTATAGCTCCAGTCGCCATTGCCGCCCCATCTCAAAGGCTCATTCTTGGGCCCGCCAATCTCGCCCGTCTTGGGATTCTTATCGCCCTCAAACTCGGGCGGCGCGCCGCGGAACAGGCCCTGGTTGAGGGAGCTCTCGCCGTCGCTGGTGTTGGAGTTGGTGGCGGCGACGTTTGTTGTGTGGCGGGGGGTTTCCGTCGAGGGAGGGGTTTGGGTCGTCTGGATCTCCTGGAAGGCGGAGGAGACGGCGGCGGCGCGCTGGAGGCGCTCGAATTCGGCTTGTTGGGCGGCGGGGAGCTTTGGCGGCGCGGGGCGGGAGGAGAATGTTGATGAGAGGCGGTGGGAGGATTGGCGGAGGGAGAGGCGGAGGTTGAGGTTGAGGGGGCGGAGAGGAGGCATTTTTGTTTGATGGTGGTGGTGGTTGTTGGTTGTTGGTTGTGGAAGAGTTTGGAGAGATGAAGCTGGAGATGAGTAAGTAGTGGTAGCGGCGATGACGATGATGGCGGAATAAGGCGGATGGATAGCCGAGGTTTAGGCTGGTGGGGGGGGGGGGGTAGGTAGCTTGGTGCTTAGTGAAAGTTGAATGCTAGAAATGCGTGCAAGTATTTGAGCAGGACCTAGGCCTAGTTGCCGTGGCTATGTTAAGGCTGTTTATAAATAATGTAGTATTTTTATTTAATTTTATAAGTTTATAAGAATGAAATGCAGTTTGCGGCTTGGGTGAATGGTGGCGGCAACAGTGACAGTATTACTGCCTATTCGTCTTTAATGAAGCCCGCCAACGATGCTTCGATAGACCTCTTTCTCCTGCTGACAGCCATCATGGGTATGTCTATTCTTTAGTGGGAAAATTGCGGGAAAATTGCGTTATAACTGGAACAACTGCGAGAGGCGATGAAGGTTTGGTGAATTTAGTTTAATCAGTATGATGTACTTGTTAGTATGGCGAACAATACAGAACAAACTCAGTGCCGGACTCATTACAGCACTGCTCAGCTTGGAGTAACAAGTTTTACTGCCTGGGTGTTTTGAAGATTTATGGAAGCTGCCGTCTTCATTTTCAAGGTGATGATTTAAATTAAAGCAAGATTGTTGAATAAATTGACATCATCAACATGACACCAACTCATGTCTCACAAGTAGAAAGGACAGAGTTAGTGCGAGCATGGCCTTCTCTTCTGTTGCCTCTGCCATTTACATTCGGTTTTCAGATATCGACATAGCTCAACTTCTTCCACCAGTGTTGTCAAGGTACCCATCAAGCCCAACACCGGCGTTTTATTTACTCTCCTCAAACAGATACTGGCACCAATCATTTCCTACTTGGGTCAAACCAACAGCATCATACAGTCGCCGAATCGCAGCATGGAAGCCCAGCACCCTTTCAAAAACGTCTGACAAGCCAACGGCTTTCACAAACGCCAATAAGCTTGCAATAGTGAAATCAGCATAGCCAGGGCTGTCGCCATCGACAAAGGGGCCGGGAACTGCGTCAAGCCAGTCGCCAAGCTCTCTGAGTCGAGGTTCGGCCACAGACAGACCCTCTTGTATAGGATGATCCTCGATCCACTGCTCTACAGACTTCCCCCATCGTAACCTCCGCTTCTCGTAAAATGCCACGGCGCTGCGCTCTGACAAGATTCGAGGTACGTGTCCAACAGTGAGTTGAATAATAGGTACAAACGCTGGTCCAAAACGTGCCCTATATTCGACACTTCGCGGCGAATCAAACCGGAGACATGGTTCAGATTTCAAGTGCTCGAGGGCTTGAATTATCTTGGGGACATTCATTTCGTACCCAACAGAGCCAGATGATGTCTGGAACTGGAGCACCGGTATCTCGTATGGCTCTATAGGGTCATCTTTGGGTTCCAGACTCGTCGGCGCAAATGTTGAGACAATGTCGGGATACTCGATCGCTTTGAATGAATATGGAATTCCTTTATAATGGACTGAGAACAAAACTCGCAGTACATGATGCGACCATATCTTGCCCTCCTTGCTAAGGTTATCAAATATTAGGACGGCTTTGCTTTCGGAAGTCATATTGTGTAAAATTTGAGGTTTAAAGAATGGACTTGAAGACGGGTCCCATGCTTTTAGCCTCAAAAAAAAGTGCAGATAAGTAATAGGTGAGGCCTCCCAAAGGAGCAATAAGAATGGGAGTTTTTGGCCCAACTACCCCGCGTATGGAGTATAGCTCACATCAACTTTGGTTCCTCTTATCTTGTGCGCGAAAAAAAGAACTCCTCCATCACTATCCGCCTTGTTAAGCCTGTTCCTATAAATCTCTGAATTACGTGGTCGGTCTTACGGACTCAATGCAAAAGATAACTAATAATAATAAATCTAGTCTACATATAACTTTAACCACCTTATTCAGCAAAGCTCAAAGAAATAATGAGAGTAACTCAATTCATTATTATTACCAAATGCTATCCTGTGCGCAAATCAATACCTAAATCCCATCAGCGATGTATATTGAGTAGATCCATTTCTGAAATATCTGGCTTCTTGGAAATACAGTAGGTATGAGAACGATGAGTGCATGAGCAGAGATTTTGATCCAATTCATCGTTTACCAAACCAGTCTCCATCATCTTTGAACCGCAAAAGGTCGAAATTTGATACATCTATGACACCTAGCTCGCCTTGAATCAAGTCCCAATGTTAATTAAGCTAGTTACCACATACGTCGCTATGCAAAAGTCCTTGCCTGATATCAATCAACTCGACTATAATAAAGAACTTGTGAGCTCAATTCTCCGCATCACTTCGTCAGTTCGCCGAGACATTGCATCCCACATCACTGCTGATGTAGACCCATAGATGCTCAAAAAATCCTCCTGATTGGTAACCACCGCTTTGACCGCGCTCATCATCTGCGTCCATAACAGTGCCATAACCGCTGTTATCGAAGTCATGTACATGTGGGATGTGGCCTTTGAAGATACCGGATTCTTATTATCGACTTGTAGGCTTGGAAGGGCTACTGAGCCCACTTGAAGCCTTGGTAGGATAACAGCCCAGCCTGTGTCCAATGCCGGAGCAATAGAATGCTCTATACAAGCTCGTATCATATTCAATAAGCTTTTGTATGCTTCAGTCAACTGACAGTGGCATGAAAATATCAGAGACATGAGTGCTTCATCTGGAATCAAGGTAGTTTGAGCCCCTTGGCCTGGGGCCGAGGACAAGCTTTGTATGATGTGGTTGAAATCTTTGGTATGTTTAAATAAGTCGTCGAAAATGAGTTTGACCGTTTGCCTAGATTTATTCTCAACTGTTGTCACCGTTTCTGCGGCCACACGAATCTTTTCCAGTATGGGAATAGGCATCACAGATGCATACAGCTCGACACTCAGTGTTGCGAGTCTTTTAGAAACACGACATCGTATTTCAAAGTCATCTCTTAGATCCGAATCATGTTTTTGCACGCGCACATCAATGCTGCTCTCAACCAAGGAGTTACCGCAGCTTGAGTCGTGAGCGAATGGAAAGGCATCCCAATTGCAAATAAAAGAATCCAAGCCATGGGAATCTTCGGTAATGGCGGGTAGTATTCCTGGCCAAGAAAGATCTTGAGAGCTGCTGCTGGAATAGAGAGTATTCGCTATACGAGGAGACAACCGAGTGATTTCGTCCAAGTTGAATGTTCGTGAAGCCGGGAGTGGTAAGGAACCTATTTCTTCGGTCGCTAAAGTAACCCAGCCTTGACTGGGTGATTCGTCGGAGATGCCCACTGCTCTAAACACCGTCGACAAGGATTTAGAGCCCCGGCGACTATATTGGCACGGCGCTTTCAGACGTTGACACCGATTGCAAGTGGCGGACTCGGCGTCCCGTCTGCATCGGAGTTTTTGTCTGTGACAGCGATCGCATGACGAGCGAATGCCTGGCCCTTGTCTTTGCCTGATTTTGTTGATTGGGTTCTCTCCTAAAGATCCCGATGCCGCATATTCATTAGGAGTTACTGGCAAATCCATGACATGAGACTTTGGGGCTGTTGGCAATGATGGCAATGATGGCAATGATGAAGACGATGAAGAACAGAATGAAGTCGGTAAACTAGTAAGCTTTTGATGGGTAAACAAAGCTAAACATGCACGATCGGCGTTTCTTAGTGGGGGGTTCGGCGATTGTTTAAACTGATGTCAGAGTCAGCGCAATTCCAGCTTATAACCACAATAACAGTCAAAACGGTCCTAAGCCAGCAAACACTCATGTCTAGATATAAAAGAGCCCTCGGGAACGGTGTAGCCAATAATATAGAATTCCCAAGAACAAGCTTACTATAATTTCGAGCTTGTCTAGTCTAATTTTCACAATGGTGTCTCTCTCACAAGTGCGCGCCTCAAACTCCTTAATCTCCTCTACCTTGCCTGAAAAGCTTGTAGCAGTTTTTGTCGGAGGCTCAAGCGGAATTGGCGAAGCAACTGCCAAATGCTTGGCCAAATATGCAAAGAATCCTCGTATCTACATTGCCGGTCGTTCTCAAGATTCAGGCAATCGCGTCTTGGCGGAATGCAAGCGTATCAACCCTGAGGGACAATACATCTTCTGCAAAAGCGATGTGAGCCTGATTCGTGGAGCTGATGATCTTTGCAATGAGATCAAGAAGGAAGAAAATTTCATCAATATGCTTGTACTGAGTCAAGGAGTATTTGATTTCAGCCGAAGTGGTAAGAACCAGGTCTATGCTCTATATTTTCAGGTTCTATTTGAACTAATGGCCGGCTATAAGTTACTTCCGAGGGCCTTCATCTTCTCGCCGCTCTAAACTACTATTCTCGCATCCGAATAATTCAAAACCTCATGCCACTTATAGAGCGAGCCCCATCTCTCCGACGAATAGTCTCGGTAGGAGGAGGTGGCCATGAAGGCAATCTGGATACAGCAGACTTTCAAGCACTGAACGTGCCAAAGGGAAATCTTCGCCAGCATCTATCGACATTGGCTACTCTTGGCTTACAAGCTGTGGCAAGGTCCTCTCCAGAGGTTAGCATCGTGCATGATTACCCTGGCACGGTTAAAACATCACTCCTCAAGGATGTACCTGAAGAGATGTTGAACACGATGACATTAGTACCTATAGAAGAGTCTGGCGAGAGGCACTTGTACTTGGCTACAAGTTCGAAATATTCGCCTCTGACAAACGCATCTATGGCAATCCCTTTGGGAGATGGCGTTGAAGTGGCATTGGGATCAGGTGGACAAGCTGGAGGAGGCGTTTACTCTATCAGAGAGAATTGCGAAAATGCCTCCCCCGAGGTCATGCAGAAACTCGCAGACTTGAGAGCCAATGGGGTTATGGAAGAGGTTTGGTCCCATACTCAGGAGGAGTTTGCGCGCATCGAGAAAAGCTATACCGTGTAAGGCATTTATTGTCGCGAAGAAGAGTAGCATCAACTGACAGCCGTAATGCCTCACACACGATTTGTAAAAGGGCTAGTATCGTCTCGAAGTTAATATATCGTTGTTAACTAAAATACATCCAAATGGTTATTAATAACTGTCTAGTATTCCAAGTAATACACTAGGGGCTTAATTACTTGAATACTTGGGGAGTCTGCGACAAAACCCCAGGAGACTGGCGCTCTGGCTTGGTTAGTCAGTAACACTGCTCTTGCTCAGGTTTTAACCACCCTTGCTCAATGAGCATTACCTTTAATTACCTTTAATCACCTTAACTACACTATTCATCCGACGAGCTGTAAATCAACCTATTATATTTTACTGATTTAACTTTAATTTTATACTATATCTTCTTATTTATCTTTGCAAGCTGACCGGGCTAACTGCCTGCAGCCGCCTTAAACCCACCATCACCATATCCTAGTTATTCTCTCGAAACGTCACTACAGCCGTCTCAACAACAAGTCCCCCGCCCGGTTCCTAGATAGTCTTACTTATTCTGATCCTCTAGGAGCTTCTTGGCCTTGTCCAAGTCATCGCCGTGGTCCTCCAGGCCAGCTGTAACCATTAAAGACTCCTTGCTCTTGATTTCTTCACTGATGGCCTTGAGCTTCCCCATCCACTCGATTTCCTTGGCCAGGAGCTCCTTCGCACTGCTATTGTCGGGCGCCGCCTTCAGCGCCGCTGTAGCCTTGACAACCGTATCGTCCGAGAAATGCTGGGCCGCCGAGATCCTGTTCTGAAGAATTTGGAATCTCTGAATTTCCGTGCCCTCGACGCTAACGACGCCGAAGTTCGCGCGATCCTCGAAATGGTCCGCTAGCCAAGTTCGCCATTGCTTGATGATGGGGTTGGAGATGAGGCGCTCCTTGTTGATGGCACGAACAATGTCCAGGCGGTGCTGGCCCTCGGGCGTCGGGTTCTTCTGCTGCTTCGCGGCGAAGATCTTTTCCACTGCTATCATGCCGAGCGTGAAGAAGGCGCCCTTGGCTACTTCGGCGCCCATCATCTTGGCGAACGCGCCCTTGCTGTCCCACATGTACTTGGTAACGGACTTGAGCTTGTCCGCCAGCGTTTTGAGTGTGCCGCCAGCTTTGGCCTCGGCCATGACCATATCACTCCCCTCTTTCAGGGATGCAGAAACTTCGGCTTCTGCATTCTTAGCCAGGGACTCGGGGGCCTCTTTGATGGCGAGTTGCTCAACCTCCTCCATCAGTTTGGCTTCACTCATGACACCTTCCCCGGCTATCTCGAGACCTCCTTCGGCTGCCCCCTTGCCGAGTAGAACACCTTCGGCCTCAGCCTCTTTGCCCGCCACCTCCAGAATCTCGGCGATAGCTCCGCTCATTGTCTTTGATGTCAAAAGAATTCTCGAGGAGGCTATTGATGACAGGTTTAGGTGTAGTATAGTAATGAAAGCTAAAATGTGGTGTGGTTGGTTGGTCTTGAGAAGTAATGAAGTGTGTGATCAGAAGAGTACTGTCTGAGTGATGAATGCTAGAGAATGGAACTTATATAGACAATCTATTAGATGACTCCCGTCACTCCCTTTCTCGGCGGGAAGCAGCTGATCCCAATGCACCTTGGAGGAAGATACACGTGGTTAGATGCGGTGGTGAAATAAGTCTACGTTCCACTGCGAAGCTGAAGAGTCTAGACTTCTGGTCGCATCAGATGACGGAGTCAGACCCGTATCTGTATTGCAATACTTGTGGGACTATATTGGTTGGAACTTGGTCGACATGGTTAAGCTGGACTACTTAATAACACTATTACATCCGGTCTGTCCGCGTAGTGTGGCTAGACTGAGAGTCTACTTGGTATCCGGCGTAAATAGTTGAGGATGCATACATACTGACAAGGGTATTTTAAGCAGGGGGGGGTAAACTATCTTAAAAAAGCGCTTAATTTTTTTCCTATTAAATAGTTTACATTTATATACTTTCTATAACTACTAGAGCTTAAAAATAATTAATTTACTTTAATAGCTAAATTAATAATAATAAATATACCTATAATTAATGCTATTATAAGGTATCCATATTTATAAATTCTTTTATATTAATATTTTCGCTGCTATAGGGTAGTAGTTACACAGCGGCCTATAAAGAAGACCCCCCGGTCAAGGCGCTGGTCAGTACCAGCCCCTCCTCAGCCAATTACCCTTGAGACCAAGCAGATCTAGATTTATTCATATTGGCAGCTGAGAAAATCGGGTCGATGCATGCGGCTAACCCACGCGAGCGGCACGGCACGCACGATCTAGATTCGGTCGTAGACCTGCTGCAGCGAGAGCACATAGTCGACCTCGCCTGCGACTGTGTGCTCCTGGTATTTTTGTATCTGCTGATAGATCTCCTCCCTGACTTCGCGAAACCGGCCCTCCTGTAACTCGGTGCGCATTCGTCCCCACCATGCCTGCGAGGTCGGGCGGGAGAGCTTCATCTCCTCGAAAGCTTTGTCGACGCCGTCCAAGCTCTTGTGGAACTTTGAAAGGGCTTCTGCTTCTGTCTTGGTCATGCCGAACGTTCTGCCCTCGGCATCCAAGTGGACGGTATCGGGGAACTCGTCGCCCTCGGGCCCGACGTTACCTTCGGTGATGTCGATTTCGCCTTCCTCAGCAGCGTTTTCAATTTTGATACGTTCGTTGGCAGCCTTGTCCAGCTGTCTCCCGCTGAAGGTTCTCGCATTTGCTTCTTCCAGTCGAGCTGCGATTTCGGAGATGGTAGGCATGTTTGTAAAGGTTGGGGTTGAAGACTGAGTAGAGAGATCGGAAGTAATCGTGGACGATGGGGTTTGGGAGGAGCTGTAGTAACAACTTCCATACAAGTAAAGAGTCTGGTGGCTTAAGTACTCCCCGGCAGTGAAGCTTCAGGATATTCCATAGACTGTAGTCAGCTCATCCTGGCAGATTGACAAGCAGATTTATCGAAAGGTGCAAGCTGAAATGCAAGACAAGAGCTGAACTGTAGTGCTCGGCATATCCGGTACCAATAGCGTCCTCTTGGCTTGCAATAGTAGAGTGGGTTACTGCAACTTCGCCACCCCCGGAAGATTGCTATATTATAATAAAAGCAATAATAATTATAATACTATAAGATTATTATTAGCGCTAGGTGCCATGCGACATGCATGAGCTGAATCCTCGCGGAGGTTTCCACAACAAACGTTAGTGGGAGGAGGGGGGAGGCAGCACGGAGGTTACAGCGAGGTAGTGGTTGACTGTGCATGGGGATCCTCCTAATCCCATCAGGCGGGCCGAGCCTGTCAACGACGGCGCCTTGTAGCGTAGCCCAAGCCGTTACTTAGTTCCGCCATCGTCACGATTACCACAGTTACCGCAGCCCAACGACAGCAGATCGACGCCTCACGCAATTACCAATCAGCTAAAGATTCATCGTTTTGATCAATGCCTCAATTGACCGGGTCACAGTACAGTGAGGGTTGCAAAAGTTGTACGATTTTATATTACTTCTTACACTGTAAGCCCCCCCCCCCCAGTGCCTGCGCTGTCGCTCTCGTATGCCATACCCGAACTCATCGCCACGTCCCTCTATACCAGTAAAAGGATACCTTGTCAACCAACCACGCGACCATTAACTGGCGAGATCGTTGATTGTGGCCGTGACGTGCATACTTGCGTGATCCGCCACGGCCTTGACGGTAATATCGAAGCCAATATCCTTACTAAAGTTGTAGGGATCTGATCTGTGCTCACCATCCCAGCCGCCGTCCTGCACAGTCTTGACCTGGTAGTAGGGCGACGTCCCCATGCCAAACAGCTGTACAGGGATATGGATCTGGATGCCGAAGCACTTGCCATTTGGAGCCTGCCAGATGACTTGGCCGTCAGCGTAGCCCTCCGTGCCTCCGGCGCCGAGGAACTTAACCGCCTGATCCCACGCGAGGATCTCCTGGCCATTACCACCCAGTAGCTTGTCGTTGGGTTGGGTGTTGATAGTGAAGGCAATGTCGGATGGTGCAGTCCAGTAATATCGGTTCCATGCAACTGAACTGCGATTGACGGTGGTGATGCTGTAGCTTCCCGTCATTGTGGATGTTTCGAGGAGGGGTGAAGATTAGAAGCGAGTTGTGTGCACTGGCCACGGAGCTGAATGCAAGAAAAAGATGTTCTGAAGAGAGTAGTCGCCTTGGAGAAGGGCCTCGGGCTTTATGCTGGATACTGCCTAAGTACGTTGTTGGCTTCAACCACTCACCATCCATTCGATTAAGACAGAGCTGAAAGCTATGCCGGATTGACCGAGCTAACGACTGTGCTATTGAACGAGCTGAAAGCTGTGCCGTATTAACAAAGCTGAAAGCTATGCTGGATTGGCTAGGGTCTAGAACACGTCGTTTGGTCGATATTGTCAGTCAAGCCAAGTCATGCGTTCGAGGTGTGCTATCGAGGCGAGCCACGTCCCTCAGCCAAGCCATGGCATGTGTCTCCCCAGTCGCACGGCTTAGCCGTGCTGGCAATATCCAACGCGGTATATGTTAGGAAAGCAACCTATAGCTATAAGATGTAATGCCTGCTAAAAGCATTTATAGTAGTACGTAAAGCTGCTTTATAAGCCTAGTGTATATATATTTATATAAAATAATTAATTTTTTGCTTTATAAATATAGCTTTTTTATAATTATAATTATTATTATTGTTATTGTTAAAAATATTATTAATTATTAAAAAAATAATAAAGGTATATATATAATTTAAAATAAATAAATATTTTAATATAATATAAAAATATTAATTAATAGTTTTATATAATATATAATTATAATATTAAAAAAATATAATATAAAAAAATATAAAATATTTATATTAATATATTTATAAATATATTTATATATAATATAAATAAATATTATTATATATAAATAATATTATAATTATAAAATTTAATATTTATTTACCCGTTGGTTCCACTTTTAGTGACCAACTATAAGGCTTTGCCTTACAGTTAGGCTTAAAATCCATAAATCACCCTAAAATTCAGGTTATACAGCAAGTTATAGCTAAATAACCCTTTTTCTATATAATCTAAATCTAAAAAAAACAACAATACATCCGCATTAACTAATCTACAACCGAAAAGCTATAAACACTGCCCGCAATATATAGAAAATAAATAAAAATAACAGAATTAATATTAAATAATTAATTTTAATAACTTAATGAGTTTTTATTTAAATTTTAAATATATACTGCAGCATGCGCTATATATTATACTACAGCTGTAAAAAAATTACAAAAATTACAAAAACACAGCTAAAATTAATACATCTCTACAGCTATAAAAACCCCTATAATAAAATATAAAATATATATAAAGTTATTTTTTATTACTTTATAGTTATTATAGTATTTTTTTTTTATTTTTTAAAAGCTATTTTTGCTATTTTATTTATTATATAAAATAGGTGTAATTTCTAGTAAAAGCAGTGACCCGGCTTTTAGGGTGATTTACAGATTTTAGGCCTAACTTTAAGGCGAAGCCTTAAAGTTGGTTACTAAAAGTAGAACCAATGGGTAAATATTTTAAAAAAAATTTATTAAAAATTTATTATTTAATAATTAAAAAATAATTTTTTTAATTTAAATTATATTAAAATTATATTAAAATATTAATATTAATAAATTATTTTTATAAAGAATTATTAAAAAAATATACTTTTTATAAAATAATATAATATAATTAAATAATTTTATAATATTTATAAAATATAAAAAATAAAAAATAAAATATTTTTTTTATAAAAATAGTAAATTTTTATATTTAATTAATTACTAATTAAATTTTTTTAAGCTTAATTTAGTATTATTATTTCATTTTATTAATAAAAGTAAAGCTAAAAGTAGCTCTTCTTCAGTTAGCACCTTCGCAAATCTGCTTCGCAGCTTTACTCAAAGATAGCTTGACCACCCCAAGAGATATAAATGGTCAAGTTTCAGCTTTATGTTAAGGTCAAGGGCATCTTGCTTACCTGACTACGTTTTCTACACTAGACTTGTAGCTACGTGCGTTGTGGCTGAGTTATCCGTTACACTTATTTGGATCCCTGGTTGCAGAAGGAGCGTGTCGACTAGAGATACCTTGTCCACAACGAGAGCCGAGTCTTTCGCCCGCTCAAGTTTTGAACACAAGTGATTCCTCGCTCGATCTTTCTAACATACTCCAATTCAATCACAGAACAAAAATGGCAGGGGCAGTGGCAGAAGTTTTTGTCGAGCTGCTCGCAGTCATCAGTGAGGCGGACGTTGAAGCTGCAGCATCAACTGCTTTGCTAGATGTTGCGGGCGAAGAACTCATTGCTGGAGGTGCTGAGCTCTTGACGGGTACAACTGCAGAGGGAGAAATCATCTTGGAACCCATATTCGAAGAGGCCGGGAGTGCAGCTGCCGCGGATCTGATTGGCTCTGCCGACGTGGCGAATCTGAGCAGAGGACAACTCAACCTGCTCTGGCAAGACGCAAAGACCTTTGCGCGCTGGACTGGTCGCGAGATTATGAAAGGAGCGTTGTTCCAAGTTGGACTCGAGGCCGTTGAGGGTCTTATGGCAAAGCACCCACCTCCTGGACCAGATTATTCCGACCTCGTTCAAGCCATTGGAGCAGTGGGGGGTGCCTTGAAGATTCTGACAGATGTCACAAACGAATGGCGAAAGTGGTCCGTCAAGCGCTTTTCAAAACGCGAAGAGTTTGGCCAGGTCCGAGTCGAAGATACACTCATTCTCCGATTCGAGATCTTCCGAAATAAATTGGGTCAAATTAGTTTCTACATGCAGAAAAATTTGGGTCCTCTTCTCGCCCAGGTCAAAAATAACATCGATAAGGCCAATATTAGTGGGCTGAAGAGCGGGATGAGGACGTATGCGGACCTGGTATTGGCCATCAGCAAGGGAATTAAAGAGAAGGAGGTGTTGATGATGCATGCTGGACTTAAAGATCGTTACGACGATCTTCAAAAGGCTCGTGATCTCTTGAACTAAGAGGTCAGACCTCCATAAATCCAGTCAATCCAGAGTAGCATTTGCAGCAGATACAAAAACAACGCTATTCATCAAACCACAAATCTGAGAATTCATCAAAACCGACGCTTACTGATGAGGCCAACAAGGGATAGAAATAGTCAGCAGATAGAAACATGACCTGAAACAGCCTGCAAAAGAAGCTCTCCATCCTGAATTCATTTCCTTTACCATCTACGCTCCCTAGCACCGCTATGTGAGACCTTGATGGAGACTTTAGACCAAAGATAGTCTGTCAAAATGAGCGGAGCTCTCCAGATCACCATCCATGAAACCATCAACATAGGCCTCTCCATAGGAAATATAGGCTCCGTTCCGTCCATCTAGGTCAGGCAGCGTACCTTGTTGGTTTAGCAAATCTTGTTCCTGCTCCTGTGCAGGTGTAGTCCGCCACAGCTTATTTCTTTTCGAAATTCTTCTCTTGATGCTGTCTTCCACCCTTTCAAGGACATAGAAAACCGATCTACGCTTGACCAGCACTACACTCAAGCCCCGGCGAATAAACCGTAATCCAAGCCCAATGTGTGACTTTTCCGTGATGCATAGACTGCGGTAGTAGGTTATACGAAACCATAGTTCGCAAAACTTATGGTACTGTGCTACAGGATGCTTTCTCTTTTGCTCGCTCTCCAGAACTGACCATGGCAAATCACGAAACGTCTGGCTTAGAGCAGAATAGCTTCGAATCACTTGTTGTATCTTCTCTTTCTCTTTCTATGATAGCTTTGGCGTCTCACCGCTTATTGCCACTAATTTCTTAATTCCGGCACGAGCACGCTCCGCCATAGCATCTATGAGCAATTCTTCTGGTGGAATCTTCTTAGTGGTCCATTGGCCAGCCACCAAGGCCATGGCAAGTGCCCGAAGAGTAGTCTCGCAAGTAGGCTGATAAATCAGAGGAAGAGTTTTGGCGATTTTCTCCCCATGCTCGTCCAGCCATGCTTCATCGTCAGAAGGAATGACCGTTTTCAGATTGTCAATAATGAACCCGTCAATCTGTAAGCACAACCCGTCGTGAGAGATTCTCGGGTCGCACGAAAAGTCTATGTGATTCGTGGCCACGTCGGCATTATACAGTTCCTTCTGGACTATGGGGCTGACCCAAGTCGAGGCGATTTCAATAAAGTGACCCCTTTGCATAGCACTTCAGCCCAGGGTGGCATCGAAATCGTCGAACTCCTGCTTCGGCACAGTGCGTTACTTGACGTAGAGGACTCCATGGACGGCAAGACGCAGATAGAGTGGGCTGAGATGTCGGGCCACGAAAAAGTCCGAGGAGCCTGCATTTTAGGTACCGGCCCCAGGTTTTTCCCCTGATTTCTATAAGCGAAGGTCAGGGCTCATATCATCTGAAACGTTAGGGAACAATATATTAGGCATATCTTACTCAGAGCATTAGATTATGCTAAGAATGCCTAACCTAAACTTGTGTATTAACATGTTAAGTTTCTTGCTAAGCCTAGAAGCAGGTCTAGTCGAACAGCAAAAAAAAAGAAAAGGGACGGAATGAAGGAATGGGTGGAAGGAGGGAGGACAGTTATTGGATATTGCACTCATGCGAGTGAATATCAGGGGAGCTCAGGGTCTATAGCGGGAACAGACAAATGCGTCTTTGCTTCTACGAAGCTCTTCGGTTCACAAGAAATTGAGCAGTGTGGATCAGATCAAACATTCGTAACCATGAGAAGATTATCGACCAAGTGTCCAGATTGGATACAATCCTATCAGCCACTAAATGCCGGGCTAAACATCTATGGAATCTCCTCCCGCAGCCACATTTTGGCTTCCTACTGGTGGCTGGTAAGGACAGATCGTTACAGATGCACCACCTGTGAGACCCAAGCGACCAAGTAGGCTTTCATCCCCACCTCCTCCCTAATTATGCGGCTCTGCGGCAGTAGGAGCTGGCCATTACCGTGATCACTTAGAGATGGAGACGAATCTGTTGCCCCTTTCAACTGCCCTTATAGCGGTAGTCAACCCATTAAATTCTTCGCTTCTGAGCGCACCCTTTCTCCGGGTGATTATACACACTTGAGGTCAAACTGCTGTTCACCGGCACACGCAGCGTCACTGGCCGTTAGTCCCGCTACTCGCTGGGTTACAACACCTTTTGCCCGTGTCACCAGTATTGCCTAATAATATAGTATTGAACGCACTAGTGGAGTGGCCAATATAAATACATACCGGGATAACTGCAGAGTGGACCTTGCGCGTGCATCAATCATTTCAGATGACACCCGGCGCTCCTAGTCTCTGCGGTGCGCAATGCTGTTTTCACAGGGCCAAGCTACAGCGGTATCATCCACACTGACTTTGGATGACCATTGCCACGTCAGGGGCAGCCATTGAATACATATATAGTGGATGAGGGGGAAACACTGTATTCTATACTTTAGCGGCTGATGAAGCAAACTTCAGGATGTAGCAGATGTTTATTGACGCATAGAAAGTGGTCATCCTTTCCAAGCTCCTGCTTTGCCCTTGGTGCAACAATACTCGAATTATCTCAGTTACTCGAGCTATCAAGGTTTGCGTATTTGTTGCCTGTCCTGCAGGAAGTTTGCCTGACGTTAGCCGTTGGCTGATTCCTAATACCATACATAATAAGGCTTCTATAAGTAAATCATACCGGCGTTTTTCTTCGTCCTGAAGTGATTTCCGCTTTAAAGGCGTTGAGCCTACGAAACGCAGGACTCACTATACACGATTTGAGCCTATACCGCTAGTTAGTTAGGCAACCCGAAAGGGCGAAACGCTTACAATATCGCGTATGAGTCTGCTACTTCGAGAAACAGCACGAAGAAGCGTTTCATCGACCATGTTACGACGGTGCTCTTCCAACTTTGACGCCTTTTGCATATGGTACATCTATGCCTTGACTCGTGCTTGTTCTTGGGACCGGATCATATTTCTGATGTCTCGTTCAATAGAAGAGGCGCGCTCTCGCAAAATACTTATTGCCTTCTCTACGACTGCACGCTGCTCTTCCAACTCTTGATACTAAATGTCAAGCTTTTCCGCCGCCCCATTTTGATAGTCTTCCTGCGCTTGGAGAGAGTCGATAATGTTTTACTCCCCATCATCATCCTATTCTTCTTCAATAAAGTTTCCATCTTCGTAATAAGTGCCGATTCGTGCCGTAATAGCTTCAACAAATGAACATGTTGTCTTTGGGTTCTTGGTTTCCGCCGGGGTGGTTGTATTTGGCGTGGAAAGAGGAGGGAAAGTCCGAAAAGGAGAACTCGGTGCTGTGGTTGTGGGAGTGGTGGTAATGATGGGCGCACACACGGGACAGAAATAGAATAGATAATGACCTGTCCAGTCATGTAGAGCTCTCTTGACGACAGAATTCTTTCTGTTAAAGCCCTTTGCGTTTATGGTGTCTTCCTCACAACTGGTGTGTTAGTCGGTGGAGCTCAGGGTAAAGCAGCGCCAGCTCAGGCTCTACGCTAGAAATGGATTTGGACGGCAACTTCTGTCGGGGGTGACTATAGAGGTAGTGAAACTGGATTCAGGGTAAGTTATAACACGCGTCAACCAACAGGGACGAGTTCCCAATGTAACTCTATAGTGTAATATGAAGCTCGCTCAAGCTCCCTCTGGCCTCAGCCACTCAAATGTATCCAACAGATCAAGATTAAAAAACGTGCTGAAATCCGCTGAAACGTCCATATTCCAATGCCCTCCTTCATCCAACATGTTCGTCTGTACCGGTGCCTCCAACGCCTGCTCCAGCACCCGCCTCACAACCTTCTTCACTCTAAAGCAAATATCTGCGTTTGGCGAAATAGGCCCAACCCAGTCCAGGAACGAAGCCAACATTCCCAGCTTCTCTACGATGACAGCTTTTGTAGCGACTGGACTCATGGTGCCGCGTGTTGTGCCTCTCAATAGCTCCATACAGAGCACTCCGCCTGCGGGGGCGGCAAACGAGACAACGTTCCATTCGACGCAGTCTTGGGCGGTTTTGAGGCGGTTCTGATGTGTCCAGAAGAGATGAGCCAGCGTCACCATTTCGAGACTGATTTCGAAGAGCCGCGTTTCGTTTCCTTCGCATGCGTCGTCTTCTTTGCTGAGGAGGCGCTCGATGAAGAAGAGGTTTTGGAGGTGTTCCAGCCAGATGAGGACTTTGCTGTAGACTTCTCTTCCGGGGATTTCTGGGTTGTGGACATCCTCGGGGTGATATATCAAACAAGGTGGAAAGCCGTCGACTATTTGCATTTCTCGCCGTTTCAGGTTGCTAGCATGTCACTAATTTAGCAGAAACTCTGACAAGTAGGGAGACATGACTTACAGAAGTGCCGTCTTTCCACCAAAATCCATGCCCTGAAGAGCAATTTCCAGAATCTCATCTCTCACATACGACAGCATAGCCCTTGCGCGGAGAGTCGTCGTCATATAGATCTTGCCATCGATATTCCATCCGTTCTCATCCACGCGACAGTCTTCACGCCTAGTCAGTGGAGGCTTTGACAGTAACAATTCGTCACTCATATCGAGAGGCAGCGGTGTTGACGAGAATTTCCTGCCAAGGAACATTGGTCTTCCGGTGAATGTGGCCGTTACCTTGTCATGTGCGAAGATGGCTGCGAACAGCCGGCGCCTGATTTGTGTTGTTACAGTCCAGTCCATTGGATCGGCGTTTGGCGAGACATGGAGGCCCAAGTAGGTTGTCAAAGCCATGAGATCTCCGTGTGCTCTCCAGTATTGCATGCCTGGGACACAGTGTTAGAAGAGAGCAATCGGGAGAAACTAATCAAGTAAGCCTACCTGCATCTCCTGACACATTCGACTCCAGCAAGCAGTGGCCAAAGACAACAAACGCCAATAACGTATTGCTGTTGGAAGCGTCACGGCTGAGCTCAATACACTTCCAAGCAGCCATCTTATACCGGCTTACAAGACAACTCCCATGGTTGTTCTGTAGCTCGATACAGTCCTGAGGTAAGACAGCCTTGTCAGGAAGTCTGCGAGCGCCATAAGCCCAAATAACAAAGAGCAGCCCAAGAGACTCCCATCGAAGTTTCGGCCCGGAAAACTCTGCAAACCACTCTTCCACACCTGTATGATTATCGCCCAGGGGAACCGCACTATTCCGGCATAATTTGAGTGACATGCGTCTAAGCTGCTCTTCGTCTCGAGGCTCTTGGCCCAAGGTTCCACCAAATGTCGCCCACATAGACTCGGTCAGCCATTCCCCTGCAAGCGGACACCAGCTTCCGTAGAAACTAGAGTACATCCTCGCCAAGAGCTTGGAAGTAGCGACATCGGGGATAACGCGCAGAGTGCTGATGGCAAACTCATCCAGGCGAGGGAAAGCTTCCACAATCTTCAGCGGCAGCGTCTCTGGATCGGGCTCGCGCTTCCATACCGTGGATAGGCGATTCTGCGCCTCTTCATAAAAGGCCGTGAAGCTGGTTGCGCCGAGGTATCCAATATTGTTGTTCTCGGGCATGTTCGCCTTGGGGGTCATTGAGATTGAGACCGAGTTGCCGTTGACAACGTGCGGCGGCCTCAGAGGCGGCACGGATACAGCCGCCGCCGACCTTGAAATACTGCCATGACGGCTCTGATGAGGATGGCTTCGCTGGCCAGGCTGAGTCATATAGACGCATTTATCGGCGACGCCTCCGCGACGGCATCGCGAACACACCGGAAGGCGGTGGTCACACGCAACTTTGCGCTTTCGGCAGGGCTCGCACGACTGCAGACGGCCGTTTTTGCGCTTGGGAGCCTCTGATAGAGAGATGGGGCTGTCCATGGCGACGAAGTCAGTTGACGAGATGCCTTTAAATGAGTTGATTTGTTGTTGAGCAGAGAATGTCGAGATTAGTCAGTCACGATTACAGATACGGTGCTTACATGATATTGGCACTGTATATCCTGGCATGATAGTAGTTGACTTTGAGGAAATCATCGTGAAGTCGATAAAGTATAGGAAGTTAAAAATTTTGCGTATTTGCGTATTAAATCGTACTCCATGAAGCTTCTGGTATAGCTCGTATTCATAAATAGTGATATGTCTTGTATCTCCATAAACGTAGACATGTTCTGTGGATACTATCATGTATTTTGAAGGCGCGTGAAAGGCGTGTGCAAGTCAAGAAGCACCATCAAAACTAGAAGCACAAATTTTGTAACAGAAAAAAGCAGGGAATCGTGATTAAAAATACCTTTCATGTTGACTAATATCTCAAAGTCAGCTTCATTTCCATATCAGCCCGAGCATCATGTCATCGGAGTCAATTCAAGCCAATCTGCCCCACGGCCTCAATTCTACCCCAAGTTGGGGCGAGACTCATACAAAAACCCGCCCCATATTATGCCGCCGCTACACTCGCATAGCGATCATCGGCGAAATAGCAGTCATGGCAACACAAAAGGAGTTGAGGGTAGGGCCGAGAAGAATAGGCAGCGATATAGGTAGTATTTACTCCAAGAAACCCCAAGTTGCAGAAAAGAAAATTTCCAACTTGCTCTGCTTCCGAGCACTTCTCTGCTCGCTGCTTGTTCGGATATCTCTTTGAATATTAACGAAATTTGCACTACAATATGACTCCTTTAAGCACAAGAGATATTATGCCGTTGGATGATACACCGAGTCCGGAGTGGCACTCGGGTATTTGTATTAGCGATCGCTCTATGAAAGATCCTACCATTGCTGATATTGATGCTCGACGACAAGCTGTTGGACAGATGGTGGCTCCAACAGCTGCCTATGCAGACTCCGACATGTTTAAGCTGCAGTGTTCCAGAGTCTGTTAATCTTCTCACAATATCCTTTATATGTCATATAACTTACTAGGGCGTGTGATGTTACAGGCTTCCAACAAACCGGCGGCAAGAAGATGGGACAGTAAGTCTAATTCTCGTTGACCGCAGCAAGCATCCCCTAACCTAATACTACAGACCACTTGACGGCTGAATCCTTGGCACGCGCTCCCGGTATTCTAAAAGTCGCCGCAAGATTCCTCAAAAGACCGGGAATCATTTCCCTCGCTGGAGGTCTTCCAACTCCTGACTATTTCGGTTTCCGCTCTATAAGTGCCAATGTTCCCACCTCTAGCCAGAGCAGCCTCTTCGAAGCCGAATCGACAATCACAATGGGAATACACGATATCGCTTCTGAAAACGCGGCGTTTGATCTCTCGGTCGCTTTGAACTATGGTCAAGCAGCAGGCTCGGCGCAGATGATCCGCTGGATCACTGAACACGTGAAGCTGGTCCACAACCCTCCTTATGCCGACTGGGATACCTGCCTAACTACCGGGAGCACAGATGGCTTATATAAAGCGTTAAGGATGCTCTGCGACAAAAATAGAGGTGATTCGTGGATGACGGAAGAATACAGCTACGCTACAGCCTTGGAGACAGCCATCCCCCTGGGTGTTAGAACAGTCGGCATCAAGATGGATGCAGAAGGATTAGTACCAGAAGCTATGGATGAAATCCTCACCAACTGGGATGCAGCGGAGAGAGGAGCAAGAAAACCACACGTGCTGTACACCGTACCAACGGGCCAAAACCCAACAGGGTCAACACAAAGCGCATCGAGAAGAAGAGCCATATACGACATCTGCCAGAAACACGACGTATACATTATCGAAGACGATCCATACTATTTTCTCCAGCTACGTTCTCGCACTTCTAGTGGCCAGCCTCCTCTAAAACTTTCCGTCGGCGAGTTTCTCGCCTCCCTGCCAACCTCATTCCTAAGCATCGACACCAACGGTCGCGTCCTGCGCCTCGACTCCTTCTCCAAGATCCTCGCCCCCGGCACAAGAATGGGCTGGGTGACTGCCTCCGAGCAAATGATTGAACGATTCATCCGCCACAGCGAAACGGCAAGCCAAGGCCCCAGCGGCTTCTCGCAGGCCATCGTATATAAGCTGGTCGATGAGAAATGGGGCCACACAGGGTTTCTGAATTGGCTGCAGCTTTTACAAGCGGAATATGCTGACAGAAGAGACGTCATGATAAGTGCCTTTGACAGGTTTCTGCCAAAGTTGATTGTCAGCTGGGATGTTCCAAGTGCTGGGATGTTTGTAAGTTGTGAAAAAAACAAAACCTATCCTTGTTCATGTTTTGTAAAAGCTAACAGGATGTTACAAGTGCTGGCTCAAAATTAAGCACCACTGCCACCCCAACTCGAAAATATACTCCCCACTCGACATTGAAGAAGAAATATTCGCGGCGTGCCTTAAAAGAGGTGTTCTCCTCGCAAAGGGTTCCTGGTTTAGGGCGGAGCCGGATCTGCCTCTTCAAGACGTCTTCTTCCGCCTCACGTTTGCAGCGGCGAGCGCCGAGAGCATAGAAGTGGCTGTTCGGGCTTTTGGGACTGCGCTTCGCACTATTTTCGGATTGGTATAAAAGGATATATGAACTGTAGTGCATTATTTTCCCGTGGCTCCCGTCTTCTTCTCCAGCTGGTTTGGTCATTTAGGTATCTTATGTATAACCTCGCTAAGATAAAGTCTTTGGGCAAAAAAATATGAATGTGTATATGATTATATGTCTCTTTAAATCTCGTTATATCATTCTAACGTTGCTGCATACTGGTCAACCGCCTCTATACACGTTCCAATTGCATCAAACAAATGGGACTCCTTAAACATCTCTGTAAATAGTCGTAACACCGAGTACGCTATGTGTCTAATCACCACTGCGCTACAGTAGTCTTCTGAGCTAGGTTCGAAAAAGGGAGTCTCCTTCAAAATACGCGCAATGATGCGAATCAAGACCTTCTCCTCTTGTTCCAACGACTCGCTCTCTAAGCTGGCCCGCTCGAGCCATTTGCTTAAGAACAAAGCGCACTCCAGATTGGCAATACTGTGAATAATGCTCCAGGACAAGATTTGAGTTTTTGATGCATATCTGATTCCGATGCGAACTGGTATGCTGAGTGCATGGGCGCTCTGCAGAACGGCCGAATACAAACGCGGCGATCGTTCGGGCATGGGAGATTGGGCAAATGCGGCTGCGATTATAGCTGGATCTCTGGTACTAAAGTTTCGACATACTGCCATGTTGAAGCTCAGCCTTATCCAGGCAATGCGGAATACTGCCGTGGCATTGAACCCTAGCGGCGCCATATAAGCAATGGGCTGCGTGGCATTCTCTCTATTGCGCGACCAGCTGCCATCCCAGCGACAGAGGGCTCGTCTAAACTTCATAAAGACGTCTTCTGAAAGTGGCACTTTGTCAACATCTCCATAGGCGTCAATATGGAGAAGCGTCTCTCTTGTGAGGTGTATTTGCTGCACTAAACCATGAACAGAAATCAGACCTCCAAAGGCAGAAGTGCGATGGTCCGGATTTCGTGATTCCTTGGGTACGGTCAATTCTAAGTAATAATCGCCAAAAGTACTAGACATTGGTGGGTCACGAAGCCGTATTTCCTCCCATTCACGCTCCGTGGAAGCCCACCATGCACTTTCGTGCTGTGGCATCATAATCGACCAAATTTCTCGGGCCATGAGCCGCGGCGGGGTTTCGTGGAAAATTGTATGTGGATTGAATATTATAAATGCGATAAACACCGTCCGCCGACGCCCTTCGTTATATATCCACTGTTCCCACGTTTCATTCTCTGGTACATTGTCTTCACGCAAGTACCCTCCTTGGCGCAGGTGAAAGACAATTTGTTCTGCCAAACTGAATGCGTCTGGCAATAGATTCTTGTATTCCCATGAACACAGGGACATGCAAATGATCATGGCCTGGATTGTTTCGATTTCAAGTGGCGGTTGAGTTATAGATCTCCGTGTATTCGTCAAAATGCTCGCAACGGCTTCATGAGTTGGCTTTGCTTGTATGGTCGAGTTATGAGCGGCCTCCACTACGGCTGCGCAAACTTTGCTGAGTTTGATATCTATGAGACTCTTGGCAGCGTAATATAGCGACAAGGCTGACTCTGCCTCAAATCTATATTGAGCCCCCATTGCAGCAATAGAAAATACCAGCTCCAACGGCATCTGAGAGAGGTTTTTTGTTGAGAGATGTAGAAACGGCCGGTGCAAGTTGAAGCTAGAGAAACCTTCAATATATCTACTGAATGTATGCTTCGAAGGAAGTTGAAAGTCCAATGGGAGAAGCGCAGCATTGTCTTGGACTCTGGCCGAAACCAAGTCATAAGCATCCCGGGACATGTAGCAAGGATTCCTCGCCGAAGATTGCAAGTATTGCTCGCTCGGGGTGCCAACCGACGCATTGGGGAGCATTGGCCGAGGGCGTATGGCTGGATCCTTGATAGGGGGCTGAAGCAACAGGGAAGAAGCACATGGCAAGTCATCCTGCCATATGCACTCTTCTGTTCTGATTGACACATCTCTTTCAGATGTTGTCGTCTCCAGTAGCGACGGCACACTCAACGAAGACGAGAAATCATACGCTTGAAAATTCATCGGAAATTCTGGATGAAAATACGAAAGCTCAAAAGGGTTGTGTTGCAATTGGAAACTGTCCCATAGCATGTCCAACTCTGTAGAATGGGAGGGCTGAGCATTGCTCGCGGACGGGTTCAAGACATTTTGATGGTGTGTGTCACCAGCTCTCAGCCCTTCTGTTGGCTCAAAATCCGGGATGGGAATTTCGGTCTTGTCCCCTACTCTCCCTCGCTGGTGAGACGCATTAGGATCAAGGGGCCCATGTTCTCCCAACTCTTTGGCCAACTTGACATGGCGTGATAACAAGTCCCTAGTTCACATGAGTTTTCGCTCTGTGGGAATGATGGCAATAGAATAAACGCACTGGCGTGAGAAAGTCCGTCCACATATACAGGCATGGGGCTTCTCCTTTGTATCTACCCCAAGTTAGTGAATAACAGACTAGACGACGAGAATCCCATCCAAAGCACGTACGAGTTCTCTCATGGCGCCGTAAATGCTCTGTCCTCAGGAACGACTTGCTGCAGAACTGGCAAGGGGGCACCTTGACCTTGCGCCGCATCTTTTCCGATGCACGCCCTTTCGTCAGTCTCGGTGAGTCGGACCTCCAAGACGAATCTACCCCAACTTTTAATGAAGCCCGGAGAACGGGGTTCCACTCCTTGTCAATGTCAATGTCGAGTCAAAAGCACGCCCTAGCGCCTTACGAAGGACAAGAACACGTGATGGCAGCATCACATGACGCGAGTTGATTTCTGACAGAGTGCCGTGAATACAAACAAGGTCGTTTCCAATTACAACTATAGAATCTCTGGATCTTCCGCTCAGTTGTTTTGCGTCGTGTTGATTGTTAATCAGATGTTGAAGAGGCTTGGCGTATCCCTTTAGCGGGTGGGTTACTCGGCAGGATGCCCCCGAGATCCGCATCACTACCTACTCACGCACCATACTATGCACGTACTATTAGCCAATGAAAGCCGATCAATCATGCATGCTTCTTGATATGAAGAGCTACGGAGGCCATCATCCACTGCTCTGATGTATTCCTCCGATAGATATCAATCTTCAGACGATAGAAGCACGGTCGTCTTCTTTTATCGCGGGCACATTTACAGCTACAACAGGGTAGTGGTGCCGAGGATGTAACGGCAGACAGCCCGTGCAAGCCGATCCTTGACGCTTGAAACGCTGGGGTTGTTGGCTGACGGTTTGTCCGAGCCGAATACCTGGGGTTCTTCCAGGTCTCATGTCTGCCGACGCTCTTTTTTCACCACTAGTACGGAGACAAGCCCATCAAGCCCAGAATGAAGCCTCTCTACCACATCGCAGCTCTTGGCTTCACAGTAATCCAGCTATGCCGCGCCGATGGCAGCGTTTCGAGAAGAGGCTCGACGCTTCCTCCAAAGCCCCCGTGTGAGCCGGGATTCACTCTAGAGGGCGCCTCAACCGAAGAGGTCAACGCCCCAGGAACTCAGTTCAAAGCCGTCATTTCATGCTCAAGCCTCGACGCCGACAAAGTGTTTGTGTTCGTCAATGGCGAAGAGTATAGCGACTTTCAAGCATCAGCCTCAGATATTGAGTTCCCCAACGGCCTCGGTGACGGCACAGCTCTGCTAGGAATCATCGCCGCCGACACCCAAGGATATCCGTTTGTGAGCAGCTTCTCGCTCCGCTTCGGGACCCCGACTTCGATTGTGAATGTCTCAGAGTCATTCCTCCAGACTGCGGTGGACAATGGATGCTCAACGTGCGGCGACTGCAACTCGTGTCCCGGCTATCCAATGTGCGCAAGAACGTGCCAAGTGCCGCCTCCTCACCAGTGCGACTTTTACCAGACTTGTGTCGAAGACTCCGTGCCCTGCTCTGGTGACCCCAATTCATACGCCATCAACTACGGATTGAAGAACTGCGAAAAATTCGACCAGAATCTCAATCTCTTTTCCGAAAATGGCCAGCAGTTTATATGGGGCACCATGAACTGCCTGCAGAAAACACTCGTTCCAGTGGTATCAGCTTGCAATGCCACGTGCCAGAGCATCCATGATGCGGCGTTTGGGTCACACGCGCATTGCTATATTGCCAATGGCTTCTGTAGTCTCGAATGCAAAGACTATGTGGCCGAATTATACACGGTGGGCCTGGATCTTTTCACTTCGGATGCCATCAAGTCTGTCTTTCAGACTGCAGCCGGATGTCTTGAGCGGATTGAACAGGTCATCCAAGAAGGAGCTTGCGTGAACAATGTACTCAAAGGCATTATCTTATCCATTCTCGATGTTCTATCCGCCTGAAATAACTAGCGCCATCAGACATTGCCCATAAAATCAGAGGGAGGATACATCTTCACAACCGCGTGTCTACTTGTTGGGAGCGTCTTAGCCATCTGATCCCAATTGCATGTTCAATTAAAGAAGAAGAAAAATGCGATTCATCTAGCATTGATCATCATGTCGTTATATAATTCATGATATGCGTTATAAAGCGCAGGCAAAAGATTTACCCGCCAAGCCAGCAAATATGTATAGTGAAAGAGACGACAACGTGTGATTGCTCCGCGGGGACTTATGTGTTGGCGTCCGTCTCCACGCCTTTCGAAGCAGGCAGGCTAAATCCCATTTCCTGCCAGGACTCAAACTCCTTTTCAATCGCAAGCAGCTCCTCCTTATACCGGTCAATGTTCAATTGGTACTTTTCGAGCGCGTCTGGCAGCTGGCCCTCAGAATCTTGCTGCGGAGTCGGTTCTGCCGCGGCGTCCGCAGAAGCGCCCTTTTCACCCATCATTTTCTTCTCCTCCTCCTCAAGCTTTTTGATGAGCATACTCTTTCGCCGTCTTGTGTCTTCCAGCCATTCCAGGCGAGCATCGGTTATTTTGTTGGACATCTACATTGGCTGTTAATACGGAGAATAGCGAGCAGCGGTAGCACTAAAAATATTTTTTTACGCCTTACTTGTTATCCGTGGAGTGGCCTCTCTTTTCGTGGTCTTGCAATCTATAATAGCCTACAGGCTGGAAAGGAAATATGGGAAAAGGGGGCTAGTCTGAGGGCCTTTGGTCCTAAACCTGAGAGAGGGGACCCCCCATGACTTTGGCGGGGCGAATGGCGTGTTGTGAGAGGCTGAGAAAATATGCAGGGGGGTTACATCGCCAAAGTGGCCTAATTGAGACCCGATGCCGAAGCTTTAAGAGACGGATTTTCATCAGCACCGTTGATTACGTAGCATCTGCGAGGCATAACGTGAGTGGAGGTTCTTCGCATGCTCCGGGGCAAATAGACGGCTCTCATCAAAGAGGGGCAAAAATGGAGCAGAGCGGCAAAAGCGTGCCGTTTCGCTGCGAGAATCAGAAAGAGGGCTGAATCTAGCTCACGTGCGGATGAAATAATCTATAAGAGTACTGATATGGTTGGATTAGTCTCGGAAGGTTAGTTTATAACTGAATCGTTATCTGGACATCCTCCTATTCCCAGCTCCTCAGCTACGTGTTGGCCAGGCAAGTTTCAGGACCAGAGGCTGGCTCGGCCCGAGCCGTATAAGGTCCCGATGAATAGGAAAACACCGACGAATAATCAAGAGAATAGTACAGGTGGCTGTTTCTATGTAGAGGAAAACAAAAGTGTGTGCATGTATCTGCTTAGAGCAAAACAAGCCAGGCAAATATTTTTCAACCCTGGATCGCAGTAATGGGCCTTGCTGCTCGTACAGGATGCCCGAGTCTTATTAAGACACCACCCACTTACATGTGAGCGACAAAGTGGTTATTCTACTATAGGCATCTCCAAACCATCTAGCTCGCATGCAAATCTATGCTACCATTCGATAAGCAAGGTGTGTAGAAGACAACTCCATAAACTAGAGACGGCGATAACACGCGCTCGGAAACTGGCTTTCCATAGGTCCATCATCTTTTTCTCATCTGCCCATCTTCCAGTACCCGAATGTTATATTAACCATCAGCCCTGTCCCTGTTGCATCTTCCATCGACGCTGATCCAGTCCAGATCTCAAGATTGCCCGGGAAACAAGCTTTTTTTCCCACTTTGCGCTCGCCTACAGATCTTAAAAATTTGCTAGTGCCGGTTTGCCTATACTTAAGCAGACAAACCCTCCCAGACCGACGCCAAATCCGGCAGCGCAATCAATCGCCAGCAAAAAAGTCCCGCAACGCTCGTCGACGCTGTTACTTTCCCTCCTATCACACTAACAAGATGGCACATGCGCATTCACGCTGCTCCACCATCCGATGCCGAATCGCCGGTTGGCTCCAATGCCGGTGCCGTGGACCTGCTGAAACGGGCAAGCTGGCCGCGGGGGAGAAGGGCTCGTGAAGATTAGATCAGCCTCTTACGGCTCAGGGTCTGGGCTTAGACGCAGATCGTGGTCGAGATAAGGCATCTGATACGGCTTCGAAGTGGAAAGAGGGAGACAAAGATCCAAAGCTAGCATCGCATTGTATATCGCATCGCATCGCAATGCGGCGAGTTGCGGGCCGGCTGAAGATGAAGCTGTAATTCTGGGGAAGCGGTTATATAAAGCTGGAGTTGGTGGCTGTTTATGATGCAGATCCTTTTCTGCTGTTATCGCTGTTGATTCCACCAAGGCGTCAGTAAACAAGATTTGCAACGCTTAGTCTTCAAAATGCCTTCCATCTCCAAAGTCGCTTTGACGGCTCTCGCCTCAGTCCAGGGTGCTCAGGCCTGGGGTGTTTTGGGCCACGCAACTGTTGCCTACATTGCCCAGAACTATCTCAACTCTGCTACGGCCTCATGGTAAGTTTTATGATCTAAAGCAGTTGAGAGAGGAGAAGAGACTCTACCTTTGTGATTGAGACGATGATTTGCTAACAGACAAATGAACAGGGCTCAGGGCGTCCTTGATGACTCCTCCAGCTCATACCTGGCCAACATCGCCTCGTGGGCTGATGACTACCGAGCAACCACTGCCGGTAAATGGTCTGCTCCCTTCCACTTCATTGACGCTGAGGACAACCCTCCCAGCTCATGCAACGTCGACTATGACCGTGACTGCGGCAGCGCTGGCTGCTCCATCTCGGCCATGGCCAACTACACCCAGCGCGTTGGAGACGGACGTCTCTCCGCCGCCAACGTCCAGCAGGCTCTCAAGTTCCTCGTCCACTTTGTTGGCGATCTGACCCAGCCCCTTCACGACGAGGCCTATGAAGTTGGTGGAAACGACATCAAAGTCACCTACCAGGGTTACAGCGACAACCTCCACGCCGACTGGGACACTTACATCCCCGAGACTCTTATTGGAGGCGACTCCCTGGCTGACGCCCAGACCTGGGCCAACACCCTGATCAGCGACATCACCTCTGGCGCCTACCAGTCTCAGGCCGCCAGCTGGATCGACGGCGACGACATCAACGATGTCATCACCACTGCTACCCGCTGGGCCAGCGACGCCAACGCCTACGTCTGCACCGTCGTCATGCCCAACGGCGCCGCTGCCCTGCAGCAAGGCGATCTCTACCCTACCTACTACAACTCTGTGATTGGCACCGTCGAGCTGCAGATCGCAAAGGCCGGTTACCGCCTGGGCAACTGGCTCAACATGGTCTACAGCGCCAACATCGCCAAGCGTGATGAGGGCTCTGCCGAGGCCCGTGATGCTGCTCCCCTGCCTGACCTGCTGGGCCGAGACTTGCTGCCCGCTGCTCGTCCTGCCACTCGTGCTAAGCTTGCGAGGGCGGCTATGCAGGGCGCGTGCTGCAACAGCCGCGACCACGACCACAAGCACTAAAAAAAAGGATGCTTGGAATGATGGTGGCATGAGTTTTAAAAAAGAGGCTTGGGCAGGGAGTTTCGCGGTCATGGCGGGGAAGGGGGATTAGCAATGGTCTAGAACCAGTGAATAAAATACCAGAGTGAATAAAAAATACCTTTACGTCTGGTCGTCAATTTTGTATGAATTTGCATATTTTATATTCTCTATGAAAATATAGTGAAACTACTCTAAACTGACTCAAATATTGGGCACAACCATACCTACATGCATGCTGTATACACGAGATACCCCGATTTCATCAAAACAACAGCTTAGTCACCAATAGCTATTTTACTACCCAAAAATGAGGAGAAACCAAATATTGTACGATGTTATGATCAATATCCTGACTGTTGCTTAATCGTAAGCCTGAGCTACATAGAGAAACGCGAAGCCGCCGCAACTCAGCATCCATAGGGCCTAGCGGGATATGTCAGATACCTACTCACGCAATACATAAATGAAAACTCAAGTTTGCCAGATCTTGCAATCTTATCAGTCGCCATGGCTTGAAGCCCCCGTCATTGCCAAATGTCATTATGAGAAACCGAACAGCGCCCGCATGAAATGCCCAAATCCACTCCCTTCCGGCCATCCGAGCATACTTACACATGAAAATAAGAACATTTACGCAAAAGATGGAAAGATAACGTTCAAATAGGTTTATATACTCCTTGCCTATAAGGTTTCTCACATGCTCATGTTCGGCCGAAAGTCTATCTCTGTTCCTGGCCTCGCTTCTTAACTTTGAGATTCATCCAGAGTTTGGCTGAAGGTAGTACTAGTGAAACTTTCATCTACTGCTTATCTTGTCCATTTCGATTTCTTTCATCAATGTTCTTTCATCTTTTGTTCATGGTATTTTTTGCGGTACAATAATGCCGCAGATGCATAGACCGCAATGTAACCTTGTATTACCCATAGCTTAGTACTACCATATCAACCCTCCAACCATTCAGATAGGGTACTTATAGGAGATGATGTGCCATCATCACATCTCATAAAGAAAACAACCACCATCATCCAATCTCTCAACAAGATCTGCACTTTTGCATCTCTTCCCCCCAAAATTCAAGCTTCATCCCCCCCGGATCTCCATCTTGTGATCGCCCCGATTCTTACCTTGATCGTCGCAGAAACAACCCCTCACTCATGCAAGATTATAGTCCGATGCTATGTATGCAACACACCCCCCGGTCATGGATGATCACCGGTTCAAACGCAAATTCATGCATGAAACCAACATTTTGAGTTTAATTTCTCAGCAATCAGTCAGGTGCGCAATGGGCAGAGCTGCATTGTCCAACGTTTTTTATCTTTTTTTTTTTTTTTTTTTTTGTATTCCTTTGTGTCACGGCTTTCACGCGCACATTTGACGCAGCCATGCATTTTGATGCCAGGCAAAATATTCGTTATGAACAAGCTATCCAAGCATAGGTATGTATTTACAAAACCCCCCATCCTTTCCTCCAACGAATCGCCCCTTTTACGCATTCACCCACTTCATGTAATTCACGCTAGGCTTCTTAACGAAGCTCTTGTCCTTGCCACCATTCGCCGCCACGCTCGTCGAGTAAGCAGCCTGCAGGCGCTCCGCATCCTGCTCCGTAATCTTCAGTTCGGGCGTCAGGCCAGGGCGCAGAATCTCCGTGACAATCTGCGCCCACTCCCAGGGAGCGCTGGTGTCGCCGGGCAAGGAGTTGAAGTACTCCCAGCCCATGACGCCGCCAATCTGGCCGTACTTCTGGTCGAGCGTGATGATGGTGTTGTTGAGATCGGCCGTGGGGATCCAGCCGCCGCCATCAGCCGGGGAGGTCAGTTGTCCGGCGACGACAATGTCAGGCGAGTAGCCGGTGTTGACAATGTTGATGTAGTCGTTGGGCGATTCCATGGTGCCGAAGCCGCTGTAGAACTGCGTGTTGTACCAGTCGATGTTGGAGCCCTGGTCCGTCTGGAGGACGTTGTAGTTAAAGCCAGAGAGGTTGGCGCTGTTCTCCAGAGCGGTCGCGACGGGGGCCAGGGTGATGAGGAAGTCTGGTCCAAAGTCGGACCTCAGGCGGGAGATGAGACGGTTGATGCCGTTCCGGCTGAAGGGCTGCTCGACGTCGAGGTCCATGCCGTCGAGCCCAAAGTTGATGATCAAGTCGTGTAGCTGGCCATAGTAGTGCTCAAAGGTGGCACTGTTGGTAGAGTCGAGCGTGGAAGTGCTGTAGGATCCGGCGGCGGCACCGCCAACCATACCCATGATCTTGACGCCCGCCTGCTTCATGATAACAGTCTCGTTCCAGAGGGTGGAGAAGTGAGGGTCATCCGGAGGGAAGTCATTGAGATGGATGACGCCGCCCTGGTTGATGTGGAACGAACACACAATCAGATGCGTCAGCGCAATGCCCTGCTCGTTGATGAGCGGCAGCATCGAGATGGGGTTGTTGCTCTGGTCGTGCGTCGTCTGGAAGTAAATCACCAGACGGGGCAGATCCGTCGGCTCAGACCGAGCAACAGCAACATCCTGGACAGGCACAGCCAGCGACAGCGTCGCCAGCATGGATGCTAGATAGACAAATGCCGACTTCATGTTGACGAGCAGAAAGATCGGCACCGGCACGACAGGGTAAGGCTAAGAAGGCAATGGATGGGCAAGATCCCATCGCCAAGAACCACGCCGGCGCGGGAGGAGATTTATATATACATCCATCCTCGACGCCTAAACCACACACAAATCTTACCGTCTCCCTTCCCCTTCTCTTCCGGGCAATTCAGCCAAATTCGGGCCTTTAGGACCGGACTTAATCACTTGCCAAGGGCCCTCCTCCTCTTAGCCCTCGTGGCCTTGACGCTTTTGCTCTCTCCCCTTCCAAGGCCTCTCTCTCTCTGCCAAAGAGCAGGCTCACGATCCGCTTACACCCAGGCACACTCGCATAAGAGGATTCCAATATTTGGGACAGCTTCTCCCTTGGGAAACAATCAGATTCTTGCAACCTTCCCAAGTAGGCCATGCCAAGACACCATTGCGGAGCCCTCTCACCAGCACCGTTGCCGTCCCATACTCTGGCATGAGCCGCGGGGTCTCTGGCCGGGGCCTCTCCGACGGGAGATGGACAGGCCAAGTCTAACGGCCAAGGTTACATTTATGCACGCTAAGCATATATCAACCTAGGTTCTAGAGTTTATTAGCCGTTGCAGGGAGCGCTACCAGGGGTCCTGATAGCTGCCAAGAGCCACCATTCTCATCGTGTGATTGTGATCATGACTGCCGCGAAAGGGTGACGGCCGAATATTTGTCCCTGCTGCTGTGTCTTTGCCCGCAGATATCGCGTCCAAGCACGTAGGCTCAACTCGAGGGTAGAAGTTTACTAGTTCAATCAGGGCCGTCTCACATTCATCGATAAGACGGCATAGTATTTCCGGAAAATGGGACGAAATAGTCGCCGTATTAATATGTCATTCTAATCAGAGCGGGTGCCTGGCTATTCACGAACCCTATCTCGCAGCAATCATAGTCCTCTTGGCACAGAGTACGACGCTCGGTCTCTGGGAGATGCCTACCTATCTGTCTCACACCAATTATGCAGGCCCGCTTAAGCGGTTAAGACACTGTTTCTCCGTAATCTTAATACTACTGCTGCTACTATTATTACCAGTCATAAATCATACTGTTTCTGCCGCTAGCACGATCTTCTAGCTAGAATCTAAGTTCGAGAATCGCACACAAATTTCGCTGTCTGACACACGCTGCATCTAATACCAGCATCTCGTATTGCTACTCCGCACGACAATTTATGTTTCCCCTCCCTCCGGCAAAACTCAGCTTCAGGCGACATCAGCCTCGGGGACAGTGCCATGTCCCTCGCTCTCTTCTTCAGTGAAACCAACGGCCTGTGCCAAGGGCTTTTGGCTGCCTAGGAGTTTGTGCAAAATCTCATTGTTTTTTTGAAGCGTCTCTGAGATCTTCCTGTTGCAGTTCATCATCTCTCGAATTATGAGCAGATGCCCCATCATCAAGCCGAAGCCTTGATTAAGAAACAATGACATCTCAGCGTCTTTGCCGTCCTCTTTACCAGCCTCATTTCCAGTCCCTCTCTGAATACGCTTTCGGTTGTTGTTCTTCCTCTGGATAAGAGCCCTCTGTTTCCTTGCATTTGATGAGTTATAGAGACATTGAACTCCGATCAAGTCATAAATATCGCCGTCTCTCCAGAATGCGGCCAAGTATTGTGCCGCTGCGGTCTGCATCGCCTGGAGACCCTGTGAATGTGATACCGCGCATCAGTCAGCACTTTGCAGCCGTAAAGAGTATATCGACCTACAAGTTTAGAACGCGAATCATCCAATCCATGTCGGGCAACCATTTGTATTGCGTGTAAACGTGCCCGCACCAAAATAATCCCTTCTTCATATGGCTTGAAGCCGGCCTAATTCCATATTAGCCTACTAGACGATTCTTCCTTTCACTTGCCGTGCTCACCCAGGTGCAGGTGCGACCAGCATAAGCGCATTCGACACAGGTCTCAGTCTCATTTACTAGAGCATGTCAGCTAAATGAAGGCCGAGAACAGTGAAAATATGAGTGAAAATGCGAGGCGTCATCAATGTTCCATACCAACATCCTTTCGGCAAAGAGCGCGAAGGTCACCATCTTGTAAACGCAACGCACAACGTACACATGGCAGCAGGCTTTAAAAAAAAACGTTAACGCGTTGTCTTCATGTCGAATAATATGAGCGCCCAAAACATACTTTTGATGATAGCAGCAAGATGATTCCCTTTGGACCGTGCTCTTGTCCGATTCCTTGTTAGCTGATGATGGGCCCTGGGTCAATATAGCTGCAAAAGGGTGAGGAATATCGCCAAATTGCGGGAGATTGTTGTAAGTCCATCTTCCGGTGAAAATTGAAGAAGGAAATGCCCCCTGAAAGAACTCCTCGAGTTTTGGATCCAACGATAAATTGTAATAGTCGATCGGGAACGGATTGTCCTGTGATTTGATCTTGTCTAGAACGACTGGGGGAATGTTTGAAGGAATGGATAAAGACGGTCGTTTCGTATCCTCGATCTTCGCGGAGTTGCTATCGCTTTCGGTGGATGAACCATCCGTCGCGAGGAGTGGTTCATTAAACGGTTTGTTCTCCATGCTTTGCGGGGGCAAGAAAATTATATTTGGTAGACGAGGATCCATTGAAGCGAGCGCAAGAAATATAGAATGGGCGAGGAGCAACTATGAGTGCGAGAAATGTTGTTTGGCTGATCAAAGAAACAAAAAAATATTTAAAAGAGAGAGATTTATTTTTAGAAATTTAAATACTACTAGTAGTAATTTGGGCTCATATCGGTGTAGCATGGCTGTTGCTTCCTTCATCTCTCAGCGACGCGCTCTTCACTTTTCTCTGCTTGCGTTCTCACCATTTGGCAAGAGCTCGATATGACAGCTGGGTATTCAACTATTCTTGCATACCTATACATTCAATTAATTAGGCTCGTGAAACTGTCGCCAAATACTTTATAAAATATTAAAAGGTGTTTCAGCCTTTCAACTGAGTTGCATTCTGAGAGTATCACAAAATACATGCCCGGCTAGTTGAGGCATCGCTATGCCGAATATTGAAATCTCTTAGGCATAAAGCTTACATGCCTAAGTAGTACAACTACCATATACCAAACTTTATATGGAATACAGATACTCTCAGTTGATGAAATTCTGGAGTATAATAGAGTAAGTCGACGTTAGGAGAGTAAATGGCATGTTATATACAGGACATAATTCTCTTCCTTCTCCCTACGTCGGAAATTTATATTGCTTATAAACCAGCGCCAGCTTCCTTTATACTCACAATTGCGTGAAAGACGCAAGTCAGATGCGCGAATACTTTTTCATAGCCGGCAACTCAAGTTATACTACAAGCTAAGGCATAGATATACATGCTGACTGAACAGGGATTCGCACCCCGGTAGTTCTCCTGAACGAGACGCGATTCCTGGCGTCAGCATGTCTAGGCTGTATGAGCTACATGTCCTGCTCAATAAAACTTTGTGTCGAAGTGTGACAGAACTTGGATGATATTTGCGAATTGAGAGAAATAAGAACAAGCTAGATTGTCCCAGACACCATCGTTCAACGAATAAAAGATAGGAAAGCACTAGACTTGAATAAAAAACTCATATATCTCTTGAATGCTCAAGTAGATATTAGGTAAAACTCGTGTAATAATCCTATTTGCTTATATCACACTTGTTCCGTGCAACGACGCTTGAACAAATACTGTCAGGATCATGGAAACAACTGCTAAAGCCTCTTACAATACACGCTTCACCTCGCCAATATGAAATCAGTAGCTGCCCTTAACGCCGTTTCACGTAAAACCACACGCCAATGCTAACCGCTGGCACGAGTGCCGTTCCCAAAAGCTTCAAAACCGAGTTTCTGATGCGAGGGCCAAGGACTGTCTTCACAAGATATTCGAACTGAGCGGGAGCGTTACCTCTAGGGTACGGTGTCTTGGGAATATCTTTCTCAAGGAAGGGACAAATCTCTTCCCAACCAAAACCACCTTCTAGAGTGCAGGTCAAAAGCCGGTCCTTTGGAGCCAGTCTCTTTGCCTTTTCGGCACTACAGAGTTGTTCTTGTTAGCCTCTCGCAATCGAAAGAAGAGAATTAGGTGTACATACTCTGATATACTATCCATCTTTGCTTCTTCCATGCCCCCGTTTACACCTTTTCCGTGGAACATGACGTCTTCAAATGTATTGTGGAGAGCGACAAATGCCTTGATGAAAGGATCGACGTGTTGGGTGACGTTCATAGGGAAAGATCTGCAAGCCTCGAAAACGCCCTTGATGGTATTACTCAACGAACGTTCCCAGGCGTCGACATCGCGTTCGACGAGTATAAATTTCGCGTTCGGGTAAAACTCGACAAACTCTTCGATAAAAAACTGGGGGATTTCAACGATGGCCTTGTTGAAGAGTTAGCTTATATTCCTTCTTGCATGTATACGAAAGTGAGTTGGAAAGACGGAGAGAGATGTCGCACATCGTAGTTGCCGAGCCATTTGTCAAATTCGGCTTTGCCATATGGCTTATCTTTGCCTGAATATTTGCAACGTATAGCCTCTTCGAAGAGATTGAGATGAGTGGTGCCATTCATGACCACTTCGTACATATGGTAAGGCTTGTATCCTAATGTTCCGAGAGCTTGGTAGAGAGAGAAAGTTCCGACACTGATGAAAGCGCAATATCTTGTTAGATACGATAGAGGTACAGCTTCAAGGTAAAGAGAGCCTACCGGCTGCGACTGAGCACAATCACTTTCTTCTCTTTCACCTTCTCCGGTGTAGGAAGTCTATCGATAAGGCGAGACATGCTGAATCTGATGTATGAAGAATTTTGACAGACGATAGTTTTTTTGGTCGCTGTTTGTTAGGTACGAGAGTTGAGGGCAAGAATCCGAAGCAATCTCGGAATTGGCATCTCGCTAGGTTCTATATATATAGATACATGTAGGCAGCCATCTTTAAGAGCTCCGCTCACAGCTACGATCGGCGTCTGTGTAGTGTCAAAGTCTGTTATAAAGCAACAATGATTTGATAGCAAATCATTACTCTGGGCTGAGCTTGTTAATTAGGGGGCTAAGTACGTGGGTTGATTGGCTGAACTTGAAGGGGCTAAGCTGCAGGATGAAAGACGGTGCTGACGGACTGTCGCGATCTGCTAGTGTATGTAACTTGGTCGTACAATCTCACAACTCGAGGGCAGAATTAAAAGGTGCAAAAGAGAGTTTTGAGAATTCTGAACATGGTTGAATTGGTCATGCTTAGTTGGAACGATGGCCTGAAAAAGCGAGCAAAGCCGGGCTGCCAACTCTTGGGTTCACTAACATAAGGCGAAGAAGCAGCAGTGCTAGGGCGTTTCTGTGGTGTAAGCTCTAGCAGTCGGCCACTATGCTAGTCGAACCGATAACCCGGTCGTATGGGGTCGTATGGGGTTGAAAATAGAAAGAACCTTGCCTAAGGGGGCTTACACACTACATGACGGTCGAAGATTCCCCCGTAGATGAGAAAACAATACCATTGAGGTCCTGCTGTGGTTGGCTGACGATACGCGTACGATCTTTGGCGGTAAAGCTTATTGGCCTGTCGCTTTCAGAGAAGACTCGTAAAAATTTAGGCTTGCATACGAATGTTTTGACGGTTTGTATGGAGTAGGGCATATCGAGGCTGTTGTTCGGCCACAGCCCACAGAGCTTCAGGAAAACAATAGGATATGGCTCGCATAGTTCACATAATTGAATGAAGGAATGACAAATATTGAAGTTTTCACATTGCTATTGACAAATAAAGTGAGATGCGAATATAAGTTTGAACGCAAAATAGTTCCTTGGCATGACTATTGTTTTGCACTAGGTTGAATCTCACTGCGCGAGGGACGACGCGATGGCTTGCTGAGTGGCTCAGACGCTAGCCTCAATGCCAACCTATTCTACGAAGCAGCCTCTTAGTATGGCTCGTGTGGCTGATGTCATAATCATCATCAGCGGTCGGAGCGGCGAATGGATTTGCCGGACACACGTGAGCATAACGCTGACATCTCGCCTCGCCTCGCCTCGCCTCTCCAATCTGCAATCTGTATCTCCCACTCGGGAATAGCCTGTGCCAGCTGAGAGCGGCCACTTTATCTCTGCTGCCATGTGGGTGGTGTGACGAACCCTGGCGACGGGCAGCATCGAATCTGCGCATCTCTATCCCGCCAACCGCGTGAGGCATAATATTACAATCACCCAATCCATGTTTGGCAAGATACACTCGAGATGGATGTATACTGTAAAACGGCCGACAGTCGACTTTGGGGGTTTCAGTCCGAGGCATCATCTGGGGGTCACTGCGTGGGAGGCGTCGTCTGTTTCCGCAATAGGCCTGCCATCTCAACACCCCATGTTGCCTATACACTACTATCACAAGCCAGAAGCTCATGTAGCCGCCGACGAACCGGGCAATCTGCCATTTAGGCAGTCCAATCGCTCTTCTTCCCCACGCCTGGTTAAGAGATTGCAGCGGCGCTATGAAGAAATGGACAGGGCCTCTCCTCAAGCTTCCGTCTGTGGCGCTCCCGTTCCGTCGAGCGATTTCGGGGGGAGGGGAAGCAGAAAACTTGGGGGAGACATTTTCCCAGTCCATCTACCCGCACATAGACTCTGGAGTATCGCATCGCATCGAATCGCATCGCATCGTATCGTATCGTAGCGTATCTCTTAATCCTCGCGGGAAGGCAAAGCTCAAAAAAGGGCGCCCCCACCAGCAGCCATAAGCTCGGGACAGCCCTCTCTCCCTACCCCTACTATGTACCTCTTTTTCTTTTCTTCTTCCTTTTCTTGCTACTGTATTAGATGTACAGTGTTTCTTTTTCGTTTCTCTGTTTTCTTGTGCGTGGGCGTGTGAGAGAATCGAGAACCTTTCGGATGAGAATTCGTCAAGAAGCCGGGGAGAGCAGCCAATGAGGGCTCGACGATAAGAGGCCCTTGCAAGTGGCGGCTAGTGCGAGGCGTGCTGGGGATTTTCTGCGCCCTTGTGCTCCGTAGTTCGGGCTAGTTTGGTACGGTGCAAACGATTTTCTGTCGAGATATTATTAGCATGACAAGTGCTATGGAGAGCGCGTTAGGACGAGCGGATAATCTGAGCGAATTGGGTCAATATCGTGAAGGATTTGACTTGCATGTGCCACACGTTCTGCAAGGCTACGGAATGCAATATCCCTATCTTTCGTTTTTTTTTCTTCACTGATGATCTGTCTTTTCCACTAAATCACTAAAACAGGTGCTAAACTACAGTCTAGCGGTTATAGAGAGGTATTAATTTCCCTTTGCCGCAAGCAGAGTCGCATTGCTGGCAAGGGAGCATGTCTTTATGTCTATATCCGCGGCAGTACTCGGGCTTTTTTTTTTTTTTTTGGTTTGCTTGGCTGCCCAAACGGCTCAACGCACAGCCGAAAGCGATTGGGAAGGGAGCTGAAACAGAGAGAGAGAGACGGAGCTGAAAGCGTCATTTTTTCCTTCCAATGTCAAATTCTTCCTTTTATTCCCATGTCTTAGTTCCGCTAGTACTTGTGCATCTTGTCTCTTGTCTGTCTTGTGGCTTGTCTCGTCTCTAACTTATCCCGAGTCGCAGCGAGTTCGGCATCGCCACAGCTTCTCTGTGCACGCACTGTGCTCACATGTCGGACTGCCGCTTGTGGACGGCCTCGCCGGCCAGCGCAGGTACCGCAAACAGGCACTGTTTTCACGCGGCCACAGGCGGCTGTAGCAAGTACCGCGATGGACCGCCGAGGTGGATGCGATGGGGGAGTGACCCATGCGCTGTTCCGGAAGACTCACGGCATACGGAGTACTTACAGTATCTCTGCATGTACTCGCATGCTATCATCCACAAACTTACGGAGCATCAAGTCCAGTAGTAGGTAGTTTGTACGTACAAACAATCAATGACCTTGCCCGCTTCTCCTTTTTTTTTTATCTGTTGTTCTCGTTCCTGGGTTGATGCTTTGATAACACATGACACGTACCTGTGCAGCTATGCTCGGCGTAAGCCGATTCGATGGAAGCGATCAAAAAATAACGTAAAAATAAACCCAAAAATACGTGGTCGATGGTCGCTCTGGGCGCATGGCACCGCCTAGAACAGGCACTGCCGGCAGCCCAGCTGGTGATGGCGATGGCCTTTGTTCATGCGGTGGACGGGACGGTGTAAGTAAGGGGAAGCACGGAGCTAATACGGTGAGGGATGCACGAGTGCCTGAAGCTAGCGACGCGGATACTCCGTAAAAGAAGCAATTGCAGTACCGTGTATTACTCGTGAATACTGCTAGGTATTGCTCAAAGGATACTCCATATTTAGAAGCAGCCAGTGTAATGCTGGTGTTTCGTACCGACTCTACGGGACCAACAGGCGTCACCCTGGAGCACTTTTGACTCAGCTCGTGTTTGCGCACAGCCTCAACTCTCCGGGCCTTGGCTGAGGCTTTGCCTCGGGGAGAATTTTATACTTTGTGCCACGGCATCGATTCGGGTGGCGCATGTGCCTTGTTTTCCAAGGCGCAAAGTATGTGAGGAAGTCAGATTAGGTAGATTACACGTGCAGATTGCTGCATTACACATGTACCGCCAGCACATGCATGGCTGGAAAGGAGGCCCAGTCAGACAGACAGACAGACTTAGAGTATTAGGTGCAGACCACAGAAAAGGCTGAGGCGGTGATGCAGTGCAGCACTGTGCAACAAACTGCATGCAACCTACTTCCAACCTCAGCGCACACCAATTGCAATCGTTGGATTTCCCCCAAAACAAGGGAACTCGAAAACGAGACAAACAGTCATATCATCTGTCATCGGATGGTAATCGGAGCTGGGCCACTGGCTCGCGGGCTGCTTCCCCTCCCCCAGGATAAGTGCTTGGAGCCTCAAGGGACGATGGGAACAAAAATCTTGGTGAGGCGTTTATGTAAATTTTTAGGGCCCATGGCAATCAGTATCGAATGACACGAATCAATGAGCAAAGGACTCTTGCGCCGCGGCCACTCACCACTCAGAGTCCAGAATCGGGGAGTGGGACTAGCGGTCCAAGCAGCCACCACCAGTTGCCTCTGCGCCGCCCCTTATCAGGTACTTGTGGATGGAGTACAGCAGGATGGCGGAGAGGGCGAGTGTGACCAAGTACCGAGTACCGGAGGGAGAGGTATCTACGTACCGTGCTTGCTGGCAGAGGGCTGAAGAAGTTGAAAATCAACAGGCAAATGAGCAGAGCACGCACAGAATAGAAGCAGAAATATACATCATGCACAGTTGCCAAAAAAAAAAAAAGAGAAAAAAATGAAAAATTAATAAATAAATAATTAATCGCAATAATTCATTCTACGTCTTCTTCTAATGCTGATCTTCCAAGTTCTTCAGTCTCTTCTACGGATGCTTCTTCGACGCCTTCCGTCATACATAGAACATAGAACTGTACTTGTCACGCATACAGCCCAGCGCGCTACCCATTACAAGCAGCACCACAGATAGCGGGGGACCCTCTTGGTGGCGATACCCATCCCCTAGTACTCCATACTTGTGCGACCCTACGGGGCCAGCCCCTCCATCTGGGGGTGAAGGTACCTGCGCGCCAGGTCCCCGTGGTTGGGGCGGTACGTATCGTCTCACAGTCTGGGCTTTTCCAGTTCTCGCTTGCTTTCGAGACTTTAGTACTTAAAACCCTCGCCGCCCGAATCTTCTTCATCGAAAACAGAAACCTTCTTTTTGGAAAACAATCATTGCATTCCAGCTGGTTGCACATTTAATTCTTTTGCCCTTCAAATACCCGGCCTGCTCACTCGAGCTTACACTCAACTCTTCCACCCTTCGTTGTCTCGCTCTCCGCAGCCTTGCAGAGGAATTTCTCGATTTCTTTCTATCGCATTTTACCAACAAACACCACACAAACCGCTATCATGGTAAGCTAGCCGCTGCTGCTGCTGCTTTCTCTATTAAGTCAAGGGATCTGGGACTAATTGTGTTTTGCGCGTTACAGGCTGTCAATCAGACTTCATCGTCTCCCTCAGAGACTGTACGACTACCGCTGCTCCCCATTGATCCGACCGCGCGAATTTAATAGCAACAATGCTGACTCCTTCTTTCTCTTCACAGCTCAAATATCTCCAGCTCGACCAGAAGAACAAGATCATGGCCGAGTACGTCTGGATCGATGCCGGCGGCGAGACTCGATCAAAATCAAGGGTAGGTTCCCTCCCAGCGCGTTTTCCTTATCTCGACCCTGGTCCCTGCTTCTTGGCCATGCAAGGCAACCTTGCCGGCAAAGCCCCGACTTGTCCCGCTGGCCCCGCCACCGCATATCGCTGGGGACTCGCGCTTTGACTGTGCGCGTGTCAATCATGACGCCACAGCTGGCGCTCTTAGCGTGTGGCTCGGAGCCAAGCGGGATTTTGGGATGGGGCTTGGGGCTTGGTGCAATGTGTGGGACAAAAAACACTGCTCGTCGGCTGCTGTGATTTTGCAGTGCCTGACGGTCAGTGTAATTTGTAATTTGTCCACCACATAGTGCTTAGTCACCGTTCAAGTCTTGTCATCCCAGCTCAGCTTAGCCTCACCTTGCCTTGGCCATATCCCGAAATAGCCCCTCGTTCTCCCTCAGGCCTGCGCCTATCCACTCTGGATATGGACAGACCCGCCTGTCTGGGGCTGAGATCATTGATGACTATGCCTCGGCCAGTGTCGGGTTTGCTGTCGATCGCACAAAGGGACCAGAGCGGTGACGTGACGTGAACGGGTCGAGTGTGACGTTGTTGACGTTATCGTCGACGATAACCTGTATTTCGAACATGCTTACTGACTTCATCATGATAGACTCTTGATGCCAAGGACGAGGCCTACACCCCCGAAAACCTCCCCATCTGGAACTTCGATGGCTCCTCAACCGGCCAGGCTGCTGGCCACGATTCCGACGTCTACCTGCGCCCTTGCGCCGTCTACCCTGATCCCTTCCGTGGTTCACCCAACATCATCGTCCTCTCCGAGTGCTGGAACGCCGACGGCACCCCCAACAAGTACAACTACCGCCATGAGTGCGCCAAGGTCATGGAGGCCAACGCCGAGCGCGAGCCCTGGTTCGGTCTCGAGCAGGAGTACACTTTCCTCGGCCAGGATGACCGGCCCTATGGCTGGCCCGTTGGCGGCTACCCTGCTCCGTACGTCATACATGTCTTGAACAAAAAGTGTTTGAATTTTGAGCTAACCTTTTCCTACAGTCAGGGTCCCTACTACTGCGGTGTAGGTGCTGGCAAGGTTGTCCTGCGCCACGTCGTCGACGCCCACTACAAGGCCTGTCTCTGTAAGTAGACACAGACTTCATAACTAACATATGTCTTGATCAAAGGCTAATCAGAGTTTCAGATGCTGGCATCAACATCTCCGGTACCAACGCCGAGGTTCTGCCCGGTCAGTGGGAGTTCCAGGTCGGCCCTTGCGTCGGCATCAACATGGGTGACGAGCTCTGGATGGCCCGTTTCTTCCTTGCCCGCATCGCTGAGGAGTTCGGCATCAAGGTCACCCTGCACCCCAAGCCCATCCAGGGCCCATGGAACGGCTCTGGTCTGCACTCCAACTTCTCCACCAAGGACATGCGTGCCGAGGGTGGCATGAAGTACATCGAGGAGGCCATCAAGGCCCTCGAGCCTCACCACACCGAGTGTATCAAGGAGTACGGTGAGGACAACGAGCTTCGTCTGACCGGCGAGTACGAGACCGGCTCCATCGAGAAGTTCAGCTGGGGTGTCGCCAACCGCGGCACATCCATCCGTGTCCCTCGTGAGACTGCCGCCCGTGGCTGCGGTTACTTTGAGGATCGCCGCCCCGCCTCCAACGCTGACCCGTACCGTATCACCAAGGTCCTGATGACCTCCATCTTCGGCAAGATCTAAAGGGGACGGCTGAGGGTGAGCTGATGGGACTAATCAAGGTGAAGGGTTAGCGAGCTGGTGGAAGTGGATTTGAAAATTTTACGTGGGCGATAGTTGTAACATTATGGATAAGAAGCTGCACACACTTTAATATGATATCGAGGGAAGCTATGGACTGACCAGAGTAATTATCTGGTTTAACGGCGTAACGGGATAATGATGGGCAATATTCGTTTAGACATTGACGGCTGTGCACAAAGAAGTGCTGCGGCTTAGAATTATTTTGCAAATATATTAGCGACTACTTCTGCAATCTCTCTCTCTCTCTCTGACTCTGACTCTCTCTGACTCTCTGACTCTGACTCGCTGACTCTAATTCTCTCTTAACTCTTCTCATTTTCTATGTTAACTACTCTCTACTTCAAAATGAAATGGCTGCTCAAATTGTGGGTGTCGTAGATATGATGCACAGATGAAGTATCCAACCTGGGCCTTGTCATTCTGGCCAGCACTTGGCATACAATAGACTACGATGTATACAGATACTTACTCTCGGCACTCATGTCTTTGGTGAGGAAGTTTAAGTATGTGGATCAGGCCCATTTCAAGGGTCCAAGCCACCCTGGATTGACTTTAGGTACAAGGTTGGGTGGGATTTACTGTTGGAGAGAGAAAGTTTGCCTGTCTATATTTTACGTATGATAAGATGAATCGTTTATTTTAGCGTTTTGGACCTTTGAGATACGGTTGTATCCGTGGGGTGAATCGAACTTTATCCGGGGCGTCTGATATGGCTATCTCCGGGAATTATCTGATCACAGCTGTTTTTGACTGGCGTCCGACAAAGGGAACTTATGATGTGCTGTATCAATTGGTCACCATATAAATCATGGAGTGGATATATGGAATTACGTGTTTATAAATGTGTTTTCTTAAATGATTCAATATCCTTGTGGGAAGAAAAACACAGATGAGTTGAATATGTTTGTATATTATATGACACTTCTTGAAGCTACTTCGTTTCATCACATTCTCCCACTTGCATAGTCACCATGTATACTGATTTCTGGGTTGATATAGCCTTCGTGTGCTCAACGCCTCTGACCCATCTGCTGTTATACGTAGCCAAAGTTTAGACATAGTAGCAATATGAGGCGCGGAAAGCTTTCAGGCCGCTGGCTTGAAGCTTCTTCAGCAAGCACCACTCGAGGCAAACCCACACAAAATAGACCCATCAGCGACACAGTACAGCATTTTATGTTTTGAATGAAAGTCAATATGATCCAGTTGCTATGGCAAACGGTTCATATACTTTTTTTTATTAAATTGTTTACGGTCTTATTGTGGTTGTTCGCCCCATGTCTGAATGCTTATAAAATGGCAGCCTGTCCCAGCTGGTAAAGTGAATAGCAAACGGAACGTACGCAAGCACACACACTCTATCAAGTTTCCCACTTTGAAGAATCTGCTCTGGAATAACTTCCTCTCTACATCCATCATCTTGATCAGCAGCATCGTCAGCTTTTTGCCAGACAAGAGCCACATTACGACTTGGTTCTCCTCTCGTTTTTTATCTCATCTTCAGCCTCGGTCTTTTCGCATCAGTTACTCTCGGCTACCTGACAAACAGGCAACACTTACCACACCTGAACAGTATATTTCTTTATTCTTTCAGCAATCAACATATATTTGTATAGAATATTACTGTATTCAATCAACAATCAACACAGCAATTCCGTTGTACTATCAACAATCAACACAACAATTCCTTTGTTCTCTCAACAATCAACATACTCTTGTGCAGAAATATCCATCTGTTCTCTCAACAATCAAAATGTGCCAAGAATACCTCACCACCGCCATCTGCGCAGTAAAGTCGGCGCCTAATCGTTCAGGCGGGCCGCTTACGAGCACTAATATACGATTATACATTCAGCATGACTTGTATTATAATCTTTCTTTCTTTCTTTACATTCAACTCGATTATAATAATAGAATACCGCCACGATGGCCAACACGGTTGCCAGAATTATCACCAAAATCCAGCTTGATGGAAAACGGGAGAAATGGTAGTAACAAGACGGGGATCTAACGACTTCGCATTTGAGGGCTGCCAGTGCCTTGGAGTAGACTTGACGCGCATGGAGGAATTTGAAGACGTATATAATGTATTTGTTGCATGTTCGCTTATCGCTTGTATTCCACTGGCTGTCACCAGAGTGGCTTGTGTACGAATCTCGAGGGTCAGGTAGTTTTTCGCGAGCTTTGCGCTGTTGGCGGGGGTGATAGAAGACGTTGTATCTGCACAGATCGGTGTAGTTATGAACAGTTAGCGTGGATTGTAATGAACCCAGATTTTGAGTAAGGACAAAGCGCGGAATAAGCATCCAAGTCCTCGGTCAGGATTCGGGTTGGAGGGTGAGTCAGTGTCAGGAGTGTCAGGTTGAGGCTGGCATGCGGTTATGGGGGATGTCACAACTTTTTGGGGGAGTTTGGGGCCTGCGTTTTCACGAGGATTTTCAGAGACCAAGGATTGGTAAATAATCGTAGAGGGACTAGCATATTGATCACCAAGAGTAGTTTTGATGAGGAAATAGGGGAAATGCTACTAGGCTGTAGCTTGACAGGCTCAAGAAGTATAATCCGCCTCTCTCACCTTTTCTGACACTATCCATTCGCAACTTAAAACTAGAGAGGTGAATAGTACATAGATACAAAAGAATGAATATGTAACGCGTTACGCGACTACCAAGGCATGGACGTGTTGCGACGGTTTTCTGACAGCTGCCATGCGGCTTGTCGTTATTCGAGTACAGACGTTCACTGCCCTTCTACCTGTTTGTGTTCATAGCTTTCCAGATAGTACAGTATCATCGATTGTTTCTTCCGCCCATCTATCTGAACACAAACGTAAAAGAAAATGTCCCAGCCAAGAAGACCCAAAACCGAAGAGGAGGTGGAGGCAGAGGTGCAGTTCTACGGCCTCACAAACCAGAGTGCCGCGGCGATCGTTCGCTTCGGGAACGCGCTCAAGGGGGCCAGAAAGCTAGAGAGGGAGCACATCGAGCTTCTGGCCCCCGGAAGACGGCTACATCCCCCCTCCCCTCTCTCTCAGTCGGACTGGAAACAGGCCGATATTGAGGATAGCCCTCGCCCACAGCTTGATGAAGAGGTTGAAACTTGCGGCCGGGATTTGGAGGCTGCCAGCGCTGGTCCAATCGAGTCTCCGGTTGGTTTTGAATTGACTTGAGCGATCTGTTTCTCTTGATATTAGTTAGCTAACGCTTCTCTATTCTCTGAACACAGGACTCGGGCCATCTTGATGACGACTCTGACAACAAAGACTCAAAGGCCCTAATATATGCCGTTCCTGGAATTGACGATATCCCTCCCTCAAAGGAACTTCCTCCTTCAAAATTTCGAAGGAGGGTTCTCTCCCCGATACAAGAAGAAGAGGAGGATGAAGAGCGGAAGGGAGAGGGAGAGGAAGAGGAAGAAGGTCAAAATGCCGATTCATCCGAGAATAGCTTAGGACGTTGAGAAACGCTCATTATACGAAATATACTTTTCTATATTCGGGACGATGCCAGGATCTCGATACTGCTTATTACCTCAACATCTTTCCGGCTATATTTGGTGCTTACCCTACATATAACTCTGATGCTACTATATTATGAACGCGAAATTAGCTCAACAAGTGGTTAGTTGGGAAGCCATCATGCAGACTTTCTAGCTACAACAAGTAAGCCACTCAGCTTTCCCCTGATCAACAAGGACCCTGGTAATTAACACAATTTTGCTAGATCAAATCTACTAGTATTTACTGTCCCATAGCGCAACAGGATTCGTCTCGGCACACACCGGGGCGGCATTAATCATTCTTACCCGGTTGGACAAGACCTATATTTGGTTGATGGCAGTTACTTTGAATACAAGACGCGCTCGACTAAACAGATGGGATCCTAGAACATTGAAGTGGATGGAATAAAGGACTGGGTGGACTATTAACTCTAGGGGGACTTTCCTACTTCTTTCTTCCTTTTTTTTTTATATACCCTAGGAACGACAACGTTTCCGAGACTGCCTAGTAAAGTTTATACAGCATGGTAAATTATATCCTAAACATTGGCATTGCTGACGTTCCATCATCACTTATGTCCCTCCTAATTTCAATGTTTTATTAATGCAACTGCGGTAATACTTTCTTGAAAGAATCCGTGGCGGTAATATTAGCCCACTATTCCCTGGTCTTCTTACCAAACTTGAAGTCAGGAGCGGATTTTTGAATCAGCGTCTCCAGAGTGTCAAAATTATGAATCTGGGTCGTGTCCGAGCCGGCTCCCCACATTGCGTGCGCCAGCCAGGTTGTGACGTGGATATCAGCCTCCGTGACAGAATCACCTACTGCATACGGTAGAACTAGGAGAGAGTCCAGCCGCTCCAGCTCTCTGGCCCAGATTTTGAGGGCTTCGTCAGTCTCTTTGTAGCACTGCTTATGCTCCTCTCCGATAGGCTCGGTGTAGACCTTGGCAAGGGAGCCGTTGTCGAGGATCTTGGGTCCATAGAATGGGTGGTCTGGGTTGACCTCCTTCTCCTTGATGAGCCTGCTTTGGCGATTGACTAGGTAATCCTTGAGCCGGAGTTTCTCTTCGCAATCATCTCGTCATCATTCCGAGCATTGAAGAGGACGGTATCGGTCCTGTCATCGTATGAGTGGACAAGATCAATAATCGCTTGCGCCCTGCTCTTGGCGGCGGCATCCAAGGGCACCAAGGGGCGCTCTCCCTTTAGTCCATCAATCCACCTGACGACATCTACGCTTTCGATGATGTTCTTGTCCAGTGAAGGCGAAGTAATGCTAGGCATGGTGCCGTTGGGGTTCACCTTTAGGTATTCAGGATTGAAGTTGTCGGCAGCGACTAATGATTCCAAATGTTACTTCTTTGCGCCTAGTCGGAGGGTTTAGGTCTTACACAGATCAACATCCTTGACATCATATTCATTTTCAGAGACGCCCTTTTCCGCCAGTGCAAGATGGGACACCTGGGCCCACTGCGAGCCGCCGCAAGTATGTATAGATGGTAAACTGGAAAATAGAAAAGAGAGTTTGTTAGCGCGCGAAGTGTCTCGCAAGTGAAAATGACGGCCGTCTATTATTAGGATTATGCATACATGCACCTTGGACGCCATGGCTCCGCGGAGACGTTCCAATAAAGTGGGATAAAGTAATCTAATTCGCCCGTCTGCCGGTCTTTATTAGCGCTGCCGAAAGAAGCGTTTGTTGCCTACGTTGAAGCTATTTCATTGAGCATAACACATCCTGGGACGTTAATCGAGCTCTATATCCGTCTGTTGCTGGATTTCGCTGACAAAAGCGCATACACTGAATGTCGCGCATTCACTATGCAACCAACCCTAAAAGGACTCAATCTATCTCCCAAAGCTGCATAAACTTGAAGGCTGCTTAGCAACTCTGGAGACATGAAGGGAAATCAAAGACATAATCTAGCTTGAATAAGGAAATTTAGCGTTACGGTTGCCATATTAAGCGCTGTCTCGCTGAATAAGCTTGACACATAGAAATTGGAATCATGGGCCGCCCTGCAGATCCCAGCACTACGATTTATGCTACACGGCTCGTGCTGAGTGGCTTGTACGGCCAATGGTAGCTTTTTGACAAAATAAAACAGCCTCAGGTGGCTGGAAAACATTATCCCTACTAAATCTTTGAGTGCTGATGGCGGCGGTACCGACTATTCTTTGTTTACAACCTTACTTGTACTAATTAGCCCAGAAGCCCGGTCCTCGTCCGAGTTGGTGCGGGCAAAGCACAGAAATAGATCCCAAAGAGGAAATTCTAAAGGGAGAAATGTTCTCAAAGACGAGCAGCCAGGGCATACCGCCAGCTTGGATAGTGGAATCAAGATGTGGAATTAGCATCCCTTCCAAGGGTGATTCTACTCCACGATTCGCGGGCTTGGGGCTCAGCCTCAGCCTTACTTGCTCAGGTACACACGTAGACTCCACTGATGCTGACGATGACTTGGATGTTGGCAAGTTGTTGATCTCAACATGATGGAACTCAGTTGGATGAATAGTTTTGTTGAAGGATTGTAAGGAGTCATGTAAAGTATATAATAGTGACGATGATTCTCTTCAATTGCTCTCTTTTACTTCATCATCACACCATCAACACTCCTCCTCACATCCGCCTTTCCTAACACCTTCAAACATCTTTAATAATAATAATTTCTCAGCCGTTTTTACAAACTCTTCTTCAATACTAATTCAATCAAGATGAAGTTCTCTACTCTTGCTTCTGTCGGCCTCACTGGTCTCTCTACCGTCCTCGCTGCTCCCGGCAGCGTTGACTCCCGAAACGCCAACGGCGCAGTCTTCGCCTTGACCAACGCGGTCAACAACGCAATCATTGCTTTCTCCCGTAACGCCGATGGCACATTGACCAAGACTGGAGAATACCCCACCGGTGGCCACGGCCAGGGCGTCGACTTCGATTCCCAGGGAGGTCTTCAGCTCAGTGCTGACAACAAGTTCCTCTATGCTGTCAACCCGGCCAGCGACGAGGTTACCGTCTACTCCGTTAGCGGCTCCAGCCTTAAGAAGATCCAGAGCATCTATGCTGGTGATCAGCCTCTGGCTATTTCCCTGAGCAACAACGGATTTGCCTATGTTATGGACGGCTCCGTTGCCACAACAGGCATCTTTGGTTTCAAGAGGAACCAGATGACTGGCATGCTTACACCCATTACCAACTCTACCATTGCTACCAGTACTCCCATTGGTGTTCCCGGCACCGTTGCCTTTTCCCCTGACTCCCGTACCATCATCGTCACAAACAAGGTCGGCAGCACCATCGACCAATACTCAGTAGCAGCCAACGGCGATGCCGTCCTGGAAACCACTTACGCATCCACCGGCCTCCGTCCCTTTGGAGCCGTCTGGGGCAAGTCTAACACACTCTATGTTGTCGAGTCTGGTCTGCCCGCCTTTGGCAACGCTGGTCTGTCAACATACCTTCTTGACAAGGTCGACCAGAACCCCCTCTTGAAGCCCATCACCAAGTCTGAGAAGAACCAGCAGACTGATGGCTGCTGGGTCGTTGTGACTCCTGATGAGAAGTACGCCTACACGGCCAGCTTCATCACCAACGCCATCTCCAGCTACAAGGTTGCCGCAAACGGCACTGCAACTCTCATCCAGGAGGTTGCTGCTAGCCCCGGTGAGGGCACCGAGCCCGTCGATCTTGCTCTTAGCGCCGATGGTCAATATCTGTACAACCTCCAGCGTGGTGGCGGTGCTATTTCTGGCTGGAAGATCCAGGCCGATGGTTCTCTCAAGACTCTTAGCAACTCTTTCGGCGCAGGACAAGGTATCCCCGTTGCTGACGGTGCTTCTGGTCTGGCTGCATACTAAGCTTGGACGCATATGCATGGGGGAGCACTTGGCTCAAAACGTAAAGGGTACTAACGCAGGTGGTTTACTATCGATGGGGAGAGGATGGTGGTCAGAAAAGAGATTGCATCTTTGCTAGAGTGTAACAGTACACTCTTTGTGCATAATTCTTCTTCATATTAATACTTTTATACTATTTAGATCGCGAAAAGTAGAGCAGGAGTTAATTCAATATGTTTCTTGAATGCAGTACCAGCAAATTATATCATGAATATGTGACATGCTTCCTTTGAAAGATTTCAAAAGCTCCAATTTATGGAAATTACTTCTGCCTCAGGCAAAGGTCTCCTTTAACCCAACATCCTCGTGGAGCTCGAGCTCTATCTGTGTTACGTCCACTGTCTTCCTACCCGTTCGGATATCTTCGATATCAGGAACAGATGAATGCTTCTCTCCCTCGAAAATGGCATCGATTTCCTCCAGTGTTTTGCCTTTTGTTTCCACCCAATACAGATACTAGACGGAATTAGTGTCATGTTTATTTCTTTTTTCATCATCTTTGAGGAAATTCTTACAATCAAGACAAACGTGACAATATCCCACGAACCGTTGATGATGTATGTCTTCCATGTAATCTTTGTGAGTGCAATGGGCATGACGAATGTGAGAAGCAAACTGGAGCAAACGACATTAGCTTAGTAATTGACTGACGAGATTCACGTGTACTTACGCCAGTCCATTCAGCCCGAATCCTGTCAATGCTAGTCCGTTGGCTCGGATGGGATAGTTCATCACCTCTGGCGGATAAAGATACAACAAAGGTGTCCAAGCGATGGAGTAAATTCCCTGAAAGAGGAACATGACAGCGACGTCACCATAGACCAAACTCTTGGAGGCACCGTTGGGGTTATCTTCGTACATCTTGGTCAGACCGCCAATGATGAAGAGGCAGACGATGAGAAGGCCCTGTGAAAGCAGCGCAGTGGGCTTTCGACCCCATACTGCCGCTAGGTGAGTCCCTCCAAATGCGCAAAAGAGACACCAGACGTTAAGGACAACATTCTATGTAGATAATTAGTCGCCTCTTCCAAAACTTGAAGCGGCGTGCTTACAGCTTTGAGTTGTTGATTCGGGTCCGTAATACCCGCCGTGTCAAGCTCGTTTCCGAGATAGTAGGAAGCGATGACATTTCCCGCAATGCATGAGAAAGGCCCGACCGAAGCGCCAATCAAAGTTCTCTTGCGTGCTGTCGGAGATTTTATGATCTCCCGCGGACTCATGGTCATGTCATTCTTCCTCTCCCACTCAAGAGTATCGACAATCTCTTTGTAGACAGCCACCACGACGGGATTGGTGATGTCGCCATCAGCGTTTGTTTGAGCAACAGATAGACGAGCATCCTCGTAGCGTTCCTTGCTGACCAACCAACGTGGTGATTCAGGAATAAATGGTAACACAAGAATACAGGCCAGCGAAAAGACTCCTTGGAGCAGAGATGGCAGCCGCCAAGCCCAGGTGGACTGCCATTGGCCTGTGCCGAGAGTGACTCCAGCTGCAATCAACGAACCGACATAGTAAAAGTTGTTTAGGATCTAACAGAAGAACAAACTGTCAGCTGCCAAATACACATTGCTTTCTTTCTTCTCTCCCGTGAAAGAGTTGCAAGAGAGACGAGGACTTACTCCAACGCCCCATGCACGATATCTGCTCGCAAATGTCTCGCTAAGATAGACACCTCCAGCGACTGAAGAAATCGCACTGCCCCAGCCAAGGATGATTCTCGCAATAACAAACATTGCAATGTTCTGTGCCGCAGTTTGAAGAAGAATCCCCAGCAGCGTGACCACCGAACCCCAAAAGATGGCGGGCCGGCGGCCGAGCCGATCGGTCATGACACCAGCCCAGATAGGTCCAAAGAAGCCGCCGATGAATACAGATGCGGTGTTGAGACCAGTAAATGCGGGGTTATCAAGATGGAAATAATTTACATATGAGGGCAAGATATTGAGGCCGTTGAGCATGGAACCATCGTAGCCACCGGTGGCAGACTGGACCATGGAGCAGACCAACAGAAGAACCGAGACCGTGGTGGTGGACTCTGGGACCCAGGCTGGGATCCAAGTCCCAGTGGGAGATTTGCGCAGCATGGTTTCTATTTCTGTTTGTCCTTGTCACGCTTACACGAAATCCTTGGGTTGACTAAATCAAAGCCAAAAGCCGATGAGCACCGACGCTGAGACTATGAACGTCTCCTGCACTCTGTCGTTCTTCCTGGATGAATCATTCCACCTTTCTCTCTCACCCCGCGAACCGCAGGTCGTCGGGGGCTATATAAATGCTACTCTAAAGCTAATCTGCTGGATGTAACATTGATGTGAGACACTATATTATTGGCAGCGCCTGATAATCTTTCCGAGCAAAAGTTCGCCGACAACGGTTCACCGGGTACCGGCAGTAGAGCGGATAACACTACTAGAAAGAGAACGTTTCATGGCCGATCCCCAGATATCATGAGAGTGGTCGACACTAAGTCTTTGATAACGGCTTTATATTGGTTCGGCTTAACCAAGCCAAGACATGGGCCGTCGGGTAAAAGTGGCAGACCTACATTCAGTTACCCTTTATGGAAGTCTTTTACTTATCTTAAACTCCAAGGTTCGCCTCCTCACGTTGGCGATACCCCGCGTTTGTTCCCCCACCGATCACCAGACACCAAACCAGCTTAGTCAAGTTCAAATGGAAAGAAACTTGTGCGGATAAACGGCTCTTTAGCTCTCGAAACCATCGATGACACGCAAAATACGACGATAACCATTGAGCATGGTATGATAGCAGTTATAACTAGCCTCGCCGCTCCGCATTTCTACAACTCTGGAGACAGACTAATATTACATTGGTAAAGGGCCAAACTATAAGAAGGGTGGAGGAGGAAGAGGAGGATAACAACGACACAGCGCTAGCAGGATAATCATACAGACCGCCCGTCAGCGTTATCGGCCCACCAGAGACCAGAAAATGCAAGTGTCGAAGCGGCCTGTTATCGCGGTGGCCGGCCTTGCCTGCGAGACTTCAACCTTCTCCCCTGCCGTTACCCTTGCCCCGGCCTTTCACCCCAAGCGTGGCGACGAGATTGCCGAGCGATACGAATTTCTTCATGACGATAAGCCGCTGGGGATAGACGCAGAGTGGAAAGGCGCTCTCATCGGACATGCGCTACCTGGAGGGATTGTGACTCGCGATGCGTTTGAGACACTCTCCAAGGAGATTGTAGAGAGGCTGCAGGTTATTGTTTCGGAGACTAAAGTTGATGGCCTGTGGTTTGATATCCATGGCGCCATGTGCGTGCAGGAATTGGACGATGTCGAAGCTGAGCTCTTGAGACGCGTTCGCGCGGTCATCGGGCCAGATGTCATTGTATCGGCGTCAATGGATCTCCACGGCAACGTCTCGCGAGAACTGGCTCATATGTGCGATCTCATCACCTGCTACCGCATGGCGCCGCATGAGGATGCCATGGACACAAAAGAGCGAGCCTGTCAGAACCTTGTCAACATATTGAAGGGTAAAGAGCCAGGCAGACGACCTCTCAAAGCCTGGATCCCCGTTCCTATCCTGCTTCCCGGAGAGCAGACCTCGACGCGAGATGAGCCGGCAAAACACATCTACGCTGCGGTGCCCGAAGTGGAGGCTGTGGATGGCGTTTTAGATGCGGCAATCTGGGTAGGATATGCATGGGCTGATGAGCCAAGAAATCGCGCTGCCATTGTTGTTACGGGATGGGATGAGAGTGCCGTTTCTCAAGGAGCTGAGAAACTAGCCAAATTATTCTGGGATGCGCGGGCTGATTTCAAGTTCGTTGCGCCTGCCGGCAGTTTTGCAGAATGTCTAGATGCTGCCGTCAAGTCGCCGCCCGAGGAGCGCCCATATTTTATCTCTGATTCTGGAGATAACCCGACGGCAGGAGGCTCGGGAGACATGACTTGGGGGCTCACAAAGTTGCTTGAGAGGCCAGAGTTCAAATCTCCTGATTCTGGATACACAGTTATATACGCCAGTGTCCCAGGGCCAAAGGCTATCGAAACCGCCGTTGCTGCTGGTGTTGACGCGGTTGTCACTGTAACCGCTGGCGCCGATATTGATAACATTCACGCGCCTCCACTCACAATGACTGGTCGTGTTCATTCTATCAAGCATGGCGATCGAGACGCCGAAACCGAAGTCGTATTGCAGGTCGGCTCCGTGTACGCCATCTTGACAAAGCTACGAAAGCCATACCACAAGGAAAAGGACTTTACTGATCTTAATCTCCTTCCGAGGTCGGCTGATATTGTCATTGTGAAGATTGGATACCTTGAGCCGCAGCTGTATGATATGGCAAAGGGCTGGATGCTCGGGTTGACGCCAGGTGGTGTTGATCAGGATTTGAAGAGGCTGGGGCATCATCGGATACGAAGACCTATGTGGCCGTTTGATGAGTATTTTGACAAGATGCCTGAGTTGAAAACGGTATGGATTGATAAGTCGAATGAGCCGCTAAGAGGCCCGGATATTTAGGTATAGAATAGAGGCTGTGTATTAAAAGCAAGCTTCAAGGTCTCATCTACATATTGTCTCAAACTACCTTGCTATATACGAAAGTATAGGCGAACAAGGTCCACGATGATTGCCACGCCTTTTTTGGGATCGCCGCTCTGCGTGTGATTTTTGTCTATGAGAAGCTTATTAAAAGCCCTGGAATCTTCTCTGTAATCTCGAATACTAGACTGAACCGTCTTGACATTGCCTTGAGCCAATAGATCAGTCCTGAAGAAGCCGGGCTCGATCAGTAGCGTTCGCAGACCCAGCGATTTTACTTCCTTATTTAGGCTTTCAACCATGCCTATTAACACTAATCAGCGAATTATATCTTTTTAGTTAATACAGAACATGTCAGTGTACCTTCTAAAGCAAATTTCGTTCCAGAGTATCCTGCGTTGAATCCCATTCCGCTCCACCCAGATATAGAACTGATGAACACATTTGTGCCAGTTTTTCTTTCTCTAAAGTGCGGTAGTATGGCTTTGGTGCATTTTAAAGGCCCAAATACATTTGTCTCGAATGCATCGCAGAAATCTTCGTACCTAGTGTGTTGTTAATAATTCCTATATCCATCTCCATCGGTAGAAGCCGCGGGTTAGTCCTTACGACAAGTCTTCCCAAGCACCGCCTAGGACGTAAGCGGCATTATTGACAAGCACATCTATATGGCCGTGAATACCTATGGCATCATTAATAGCCTCTGTAATTCGAGTTTGATCCCATGTAACATCGAGTTGAAGCACCGTAGCATTAGTCTTCTTCAAATCCGCGACACTCTCTGGCCGGCGAGCGGTCGCAATTACCTTGTCGCCACGGCGTAGGAGCTCGTCAACAAAGACTCGCCCAAAGCCAGAGGAACAGCCAGTTACAAGCCAAACAAGCGATGCCATTTTGACGAAGTAGGATGGTCTAGAAATGAAAAGATTTTAGTATATATACGACAAATAAATCTAGAGATGCTCTAGTTGATGGAGACGGCGCCTTTCTAGAATTTATACATGCAGTGGAAAATCTCTCGCTATAGCCTGATACCCATGATTTGGCAATCTATTGGGTTGGAAAAAAGAAGAAGACCGATAATTGGATCTAATAGAATAACCCATCGAGGCATATTGATCCACTGAGTTCGCTCCGCCTATTGAGAGCGGGATGAAGCGGATCATCCAGGCTGTGAAGCGGACAAGCCGCTCGGTTCCGCCAAGAGTTCATATGAAGCGACATGGCGACGTACAAAATCCGATAGCCAGGATACAATGCCATTGGGTGTTATTTTGTAATTAAAGCAAATTATAAGCGGATATCAGTCTGCGGACCACTTTGTAGTAGCGATGGAGTTGTGCCGTCGATTGACATCCGATTTATTTACCAGCCAAGTATGACCTCGATATAGTGTCCAGCATAGCATATAAAAGGCCCGAAAATCGCTTCAATATAGCCATTTCAAGCCCAATTGAACGAATTTGTCTTTTAACTATTTGGGCTATAACATGGAGAACGCAAATAGTGAAATGCATTTCACTGCAGAGCAAATACATCGACATTCGCTTTCCGTAGATAAATTTCAATTTTTTGTTCATAATTTCGACTAACAGAAAACTTAATTATACTAGAATTGCCTTGTCTTTCTCACCTTCTCTTTCTCATTATGTTTTTCCTTTTGAACATAAATCGATGTTCTTCATTTAAGTCAAAGGTGATAGATGTGATGACTAATCGTTATGATGATCCAATTCTCCGGCGAAATCTCAAGCTTCGAGCTTAACTCCGCGTAAAGCAACATAACCGCAAGCAGCAAATGATCTTATAGGAAATCTCCTGACCAATATTGAAAAAGTTGGTAGCTCTCTATACGCACAAAGTATACCGTAACATGATGCGACCAAAGCTATACTCGTCTCAAGCCTGTCGAGCTTGCCGGTACATGATCCACACCTCGCTTCCAACAGCTGCCAAATAGCCTGAGAGCTGACGCATGACTCGCTGTAGGCGCCTGAAGAGAAAGTGCACGCGAGAGGTCCCTAAATGTTCTTTGGTGTGTCTTATATTGCGGGGGACTCTTCCTAGATGAAATATCTATAGCTAACGATGAAGAAAGTGTCATCGTCTAGGCAAGGCTTGCGAGTACGCCGAGCCTATAGCAGCAGAAGCAGCCAGCCGTATTGAGCAGACTCTCCAAGTTGGCACAGCTTCTCCATCCGGGATACTCTTGAACAATGACCGTGCTGCGCCCTTGCCTAGGCCCGCGCAAGAGTTTCCTTTGGCCTTTTTCTTGGACTCTGAGGATTTAGCTCCCCAGGGAGTCAATTCTTTCTCATGGAGTCGCCAACTAGACATTTATGAGCTTGTAGCCGAGCATCTTGACGATGATAGAGCCGCTCTATGCGAAGAATATCTCTCAACGGTGCACGAATGGGTGCCAATGATTAGCCGGAAACGTCTGTTCAACGAGTTGAATAGCGGCTCGGGTGACGCGGATGGTTGTCTCCCGATCTTGCTGCTTTGCATGAAAGCATTCACCACAAGAGACGCTAATTGTGCCAGAGATTCTCCTTCGTATTTGCTAGCTAGGTCACTTTGTTCAGAGGCAGAGTCGATGGGATTTTTGTCTTTGAGATTAGTCCAGTCTCTCGTTCTATTAGCGGCCTACGAGTTGTCTCATGCTATATATCCTTGTGCCTACTCAACTCTTGGTCGGGCATCAAGATTGGGCCTTCTGTTAGGATTGCACGACAGAAAGAACAACAAGCTTTTTAAAGGTGCCGAGACCTGGACACTTCGGGAAGAACAGCGCCGGACGTGGTGGGTGATATACTTGCTAGACAGGTGAGATATATGTTTTACTCTTGCGTCTGCCAGCTTGGACAACTGACATTCATCTAATAGACTCATGAACATTGAAACGAATCTACCAATCACGGTCCCTGAACCTGCCCAAGATGAGCTGTTGCCGATAAATGATGATGACTGGGATGAAGGGAAGATAGTCCCAAGCGAACCCTTATTCACCACGTCATTCAGCAGCTCAACATCTGTTGGATCCTTTGCCAAGATGTGTCAAGCTTCACATATGCTCAGTAAAGTCATGCGTCATAGAGCAAGTAAAAAGGCTTTGCAAGAAGTTGAGAATCTCCTTCCGGAAGCACAAGCGCTCCATTCGGCACTATCAGCGCTACATAGCTCTATCGAAGGACACGTTTCTGGAGGGATCTTGCGCAAGTCTGCCATAATTGCACTCTCTCTATGCACCTCTGCGCGGCTTCTCCTCTACAATCTTTACGCATGCAATGAGCCGGGAGCTTTTGTGGAGCAGAGCAGGATACCCATGGAGACGGAGATGCAGAGAGCCAGTCTGGATGGAATCATATCCATCTCCTCCACTATTGTGCCGGCGATTGCGCGCGCGAATATCGAGTGCCCTCTTATAGCACAATGCTTATACCACTCGGCCACAGAGTGCGCCTGGTTTATCCGAGAAGATCACGAGCCGCAAATGTACAATGCATTGGAAGATATCGTACGAGATTTGAAGCTAATTAGCGATAATTGGAACCTTGCAACGGAATATCTCGCGTTACTCCAGCAAGCTGGCATTCTCAGCCTGATCAGTTCTGATACTGCATCAAACACGCTAACGCCATCATCTGGATGATTCAGTATTATTCCACTTCTCTTTTAAATTCTGGATTCAATATCAACTTTAGAGAATCTGTACCATATGAAGAGACTACTTGAACTTGACTACTTCTATCTCAGCATTACATACCCTTCAGCGCTACTCATCTACATTTGTTGATTTAGCCACCTCAGCCATATCTATATATCCGTGCTGCAGAGTTTTAAGCCTTTGCTCAAATAAGCTATAACAGTCTGTCCCTAGCAAAACTCTCAAAGCTTTGCTCTTGTCATGTTCTGCCCAAATTCCCTCAAATAAGCCTTGGTTCTCAACGGCCTCAACAACTCTGTCGCCAAATTTAGCAGGGTCTCCGTTCACCATTGTCTCATTTCTTGACGCTGCATCGACAATGTCAATCCAAGCTTGAATCTTGGGTTCGTAATCTGCCGAGATACCGCCATCCGATTTGGAGTTGTTGGCTGCAAAGGGAGTTCTGAAGCCTCCAGGCTCCACGATCATAGTCCTGATGCTAAACGGCTCGAGCAGAGTGGCGTACGATTCGGTCAGAGATTCGGTAGTTGCTTTGGCAGCGCTGTAGAGCATGTGTTCTGGCTTTGGGACAAACCCCCAGATGGATGAAATGCTGATAAGAGTGCCTGTACGATTGCGGCGTAGAGTTGGCAGCAAGGCTTTCCATACACGAATGAAGCCGAATAAATTGGTCTGCAAATATTGCTGAATCTGATTCTCGCTCATATCTTCCACCGCTCCGAGCAAAGTAGCACCTGCATTGTTCACGACAACCCAGTGGAGCGGTTCAGTCTCGGTGCTAAAACGTTGCTCTTCCACTGCTACGATTTCTTGTATAGCCCGTTCAACGTCTGGCTGTGATACATTGAGCTGGAGCCATTGTCCGCCAAGTTGAGCGAACTCTGGATGTTCTGATGAAGCCTTCTCAACGTTTCGTCCGGTACCAATCACTCGATGGCCAGCGCGGAGGGCAGACATAGCCATGCTAAAGCCAAGACCTGAGGATGCGCCAGTGATGAACCATATTTTCTTGGGCGAAACGACGGACGCCATGATAGCGCTTTCTGTGTGTATGTTGATTGAAAGAAAAACAAGAGGCTGATTTTTTAAACGGATAACATTCAGATAAATACATCTTAGTTCGCTAAGTTCCTTTATTTCGTAATTGATCATGGCTTACCTCCACAACCCGCCCTTGGCCTCTTCGTCCGCTCTGGCGCCCGCCTCATAACTTGAGCATCAGCCACAATTGATAGAGGCTATATTACAGAATCAATGTAGTCAATGAAACAATTTCAAAATATGGGTGATTGTTATGAAGCTAACACCGTTGAAACCGCTGTATTGGGGATATTCCCGCCTCTAGAGCCTGGTCGCGGATTCTCTCATGGTCCAGAGCGGAGGCAGAGCGGACCCCGAGCGGGCGCGAGCGGAAGCTTCCATTGTAATGGCGCTTCTTACTATTTATGAGCATAATTAATAGACTATTATTCCAATATGAGCTATTTTCCATATCCACCCTAATGTATAACTGTGGAATAGGTTGTATTTCAATACAGTAGCTTGCACTATATTTCCGTCATTCCGTAGCAAGTTGTGCTCTGTTGTGCAAGGCTATTACAAGACTGTAAGTAGAGCACTTGAAACAAATCTACACGGATTACATATATATGACGTTAATGATATGTTCTTTATAAACCAAGTTGTTCAAGCAGTAAATCTGTCTAAAAACGATCCTTCAACCTTGCGCAAGGTAACACATCCATTTTCGTGTGTGCAACTGGATTGAAAATCAGGAATAGGAAAATACTTGAGAGCCAACTTAGAAGTCTCATCACCTAGCTTGAATCGGTTTCCTTATAGACTCTGCACAAAACAAGACAAGAGAATCACAAGACAAGAGAATCAAAAAACAATATGTAAATTCTCAGTGTCTGTAGTGAGAAAGGGGAGAAAAAAATTATACGCCCAAATATGTATCTGCTTGTATTAAGATGCAAAAAAGTAAATTTTAGTGACACCTGAGGGATTCGAACCCTCGCCTATTTCTAGACCGCGAATAGATCGTCTAGTAGACTAGACAGGACCTGAACACGGCGCCTTAGACCACTCGGCCAAAGTGCCTATTTTAGATGGGAATACTGGAACGGCAATCGGCTTTTGAACCTGCCCTGCAGCAGAGTGGCAGAAAAGTCACTGGGCTGCGTGAATACCCTAGACTAGAAGCTAGAGAATCACCAGCGTAATAATGCTGCAATGAGAACGAAACGCATGAAAAGTTACAAGGTGGTTAATAGAAATAAAGTGTTTTCTACGCGCATCATAGATTCTTTGTTTTTGAATGTAGTTTAATGGGAGGTAGGAAGAAAATGGAATATTTAAAAGGGGAATAGGTGGTGTTCCTAAAAAGGCAACTATATGAATACGGTAAGCATTTAATAAGGAAGGCAGAACGCAGAAGAGAATTCTAGTGGTATTGCACGATAATCAAACTACGCTGCAAAATCACGATTCATGAGAAAGTAGTCTTAATACATGGATAGAGAGAGGCATGCCATTACCGTTAGCATGATAGATAATATAGCGACGTGCAACAAGGCCGTATTCCTACACCAGCTATACCTACTTCTGCAGCTTGCTTTTGAAAACTCTACAAGTACGTGTGCATTTCTCGATTTACTGCAAAATCTAACCTCCATTAAAATTTATATCCTGAAGCCTATGCGTAGGACAATACTCTACAACTTAGCAAAAAAAAGAAAAAAAAGAAACATCGACTGCTCGCGAAAAATGCAAAAAATCAAGCTTTGTTCTCCTCCGGGAAGGCTCGAACTTCCAACCTCCTGATTAACAGTCAGACGCGCTAGCCAATTGCGCCACAGAGGATCCACTTGTTGATATTTGTGAATGCGTAAATAATCTATATAAAGTCTAGCAAAGCTGGAACGAGTGTTTCGCGTATTTTTTGCAGAGCTTGAAGCGCTAGAGGATCTTATGGTGATGATATATGGATACTTGTGATTGGACACAAAGTTGCAAATAGAGTTTTGCAGGCAAAGATATGGTTAATGCCGTGTACGCTTGCACCTGCGAAAGCGGTAGAGCATCTACATGCTATGTCTTATTCAGAAGGCTGCACAGACGAAGTTGTATTAGAGTAGGATATGAGTGGAAATAGTACATGGAATTGATACAACTATATGCAATGCAAGAGATAACAAAATACCCTTGTCTTCCCTTCCTTACCTTGTCTGGTTCAAGACCCCAGCTCAGTCTCCCATTGATGTTCAATCAAGTCTCTAAGCTATGCCATCAATCTTCACATATATAAAACGCCTTGATAAAGCCATGATCCAATTCTCCTCATTCCTTTTTGGAGCCCAATTACCTCCTGTACAGCGCAATATCCAATCCCAATGGTTTTCTCAAAAAGCCCTCCTTTGTTTCCATGGGGCCCTGCAGAACTTTGGCACCGTATCTTCTCGCCCAAGTAGACGCAATCAATTTCATCTCCATCTCGGCCACATTTCTGCCGACACAAGCCCTGGGTCCGTAGCTGAACGGAATGAAGGCATCTTTCTGGCGTTGTGTGGCGTTGTCCCATCTCTCTGGCTTGAAGTCATCGGCATCGGGGCCCCAGATCTCCTTGGAGTGGTGAATTGTATAGGTTGGAACGCTGAGAACGGTGCCGGCGGTAAAGAATTCTCCACAGATGGTAACGCCGGGAGAGTCCGAGGGGATCTCACGAGGCAGACCAATACCAGAAGGCGAGTGGTGGCGCAGAGTTTCGTTGATGACAGCGGTGAGGTAGGGCAGATCGCGGACCATCTCGAAGGTAGGGACGTCGACACCTTGGGGAATGGCATCATCCAGTTCGGCTTGCAACTTCTCCAAGACACGGGGATTACGAGCTACATAGTTCATCAAGGCGCATGACGAGTTGGAGGTTGTGTCGCTTCCTGCGATGAGTTGCGTCAAGGCCTCAGCGGTCAATTCCTGTCTTCCAAGTGGCTCGCCCTTGTCGTCACGGCCTTCCATCAATCGAGCGAGAAGATCCTTGCGTTCAACATCAGGGGGGTTGTCAAGACGTCGCTTCACACATGCAACCGCAATTCCGGCGAGGTTTTCCACTGCGGCAAGGCCTTGGCTGAAGAAAGGATCGGGCAGATACTTGGCATAGGGCTTAAGCGCTGGGAAGCAGCCAAGAGCCGCGCTCACTTCGCCACGACGGTTTAGGATCTCAATAGCAGGCGCATAGATGGGAGGGCTATCCGGTGAGGGTCGAACTTCCGCAAGGTCCACGCCCTTCTCAAGCATGCCGAATGGAGCACCGAAAGCGAGATCGCCAATGACATCAAAGGCAATGAAGTTGAACCATGGAAGACAGTCAAAGTGAGCCTCCTTTTTACCATCCTTGCCCTTGAATTGGCTTGTATCCACCAGGCGATCCAGCTGCTTAACAAAATTCTCCAGGTTTTGGTGGATGTATGGTTCGAACTGGACGATGGACTTGGCAGAGAAAGTGTGAGAAACCATCTTTCGCTTGCGAGTGTGCTGAGCGCGGTTGCGCGTGTTGAACAGCCCACGCTGGATAGAGACGAAAGCATCGTAAAAATCACTATTTCATGTAAGTGTTGAGCCCTATTCACTTTGGTCTATAAAAAAGTTTTTGATGGGGATGCGCCATACGCTTTCAGAAAGCCGTTACCGTGGCCGTAGACGGCGTTGATCGCCTCGTCATCGGCAATGGAGACATGGTTGGGTTGGATTCGCACGAATTTGCCCATCTTCTTGTGTAGCTTGTCGACGGTATCATAGCGATCACCTCGGCGACAGACGCTCAAAAGCCATAGGTTCGAAAATTGAGCTGGGAAGGGAGCCGGGAAGCGACGAAGCGGCGCATATGTGACTAGAAACTGGTATAGATATGATACAACCAGAAGTCCGCCGAGGGCTACCAGAGTCCAAGGCGACAGGACGTTTTCGATCAGCGCCATGGCTGCGTTGACGAGCTGTTGCTGTCTCGCTTCTCTTGTTTCCTAGAGCACAGGCCTTGCGACACTAAAATATGAAGTTGCTTCGGTTGTCGGAATGGGTCGCAGCTCTCCGTTTTTATGGAGACTATTTAGTAGCTCCTGTGGAGATGATGTCGCCTTTTAATTCTTCCGTCAGCAGCAAAAAAGTTTATGCCGGCAAGTTCGTGATGCGTATCAGCGCTTGGAAGTCTGAATTTGAAAAAGCATAAAGGAAAAAAGAAGAAAATGAACGAGACAGGTACACTACACGTCAGACAACTCTGCTATGCCGCCAAACCGCAAATCTCATCTCAGCGGCGAATTCGCTATATATACAAAACTTACAGGCTGGCCCCGACGCCTAACCCCGCAATCTGCCCCAGACGTCAAGGGGTGCGAGAAGTCGGTAGATGGTAGCGGCTTCTAGCCTCCCAGCCAAATTACGACAAGCCTTTGCCCGTCTGTGGCGGCCCTGTCGCCGCAAAGTTGGGGGAAAACAGCCTAGAAGGGTTGCCATTTCCAAGAGGGGCAAAGACTGGCCTGGGGCGAAGATCAATCCGAGGCCCCGAGCTAGATTGTGTTTCCGGCATGGGAGTCGGCAATCGATATTTGCGGGCTGCATTCAATGAGTGGCTTTGAGTTGTATTTTCTCACCTTGCTTCCTTTGGTAGCAACCCACCTTTCCGTGGATTGAGCTTGCGGATATGCCGCTGCAGTTTGTTTACAAGATGAGGCAAGAAGGGGACGAGCCGGGAAGAGGAAGCGGCAGTAGGTGAATTGGATATGCGTGGAGATTGATTGGCTGGCAGTGTGTTCCATCCCCTTCCGCCTCCGCGGAGCTTATTGATGACGATGCTATTTACGTAGGATTAGAGGAACGGGAACAGTAAACACTATTTCCATCATAACTCTATGTTATATATTAGCAGCAGTAGGATTTGCGTAATATTTGCAAGGGTTGCATGTAGCAAATAGCGAACAGAAAGAGCACTTTCTATGTAGATCCCGGAGCTGCATCTCAGATTACGACGTACATATGTAGCTACTGTAACTGCTATGACGAGCCTTAGTACAACCCAGACAATAAATCTACACGGTGGAATTTTTGATACAATAGCCCTATCATCTTGGTTCAGTTAATACTTGTAGCTTGTCTTCACGGTCTTCACGGCCTGTACAGAATACTAAAGTCGCCTTTGTAACGCTCGCTATGTCTCACGAGTCAAGTCAAACGCTGGAGTCTGAAAGCACCGCCATACAGATTAGAGAGAGAGATTTTATTAATCAATTGAATAAAACAAAGTACTTTGATACACATAACAAGTATACCGCCCTTAGCGTACAAAGACTAGAATAACATCGAGCGCAAATACAAAAACGAAACAAACACACAAAGAAGCCTGCCCTATCCCCAGATTTCCCTTGCCGAACTCAGCAGCCGCTGTATTAAGGTGGTGGAGTCCCCGCGGAGTCGAGCCCTCCTCCAAAATTTCCGCACGTGAATAATTCAATATTCCGCGGGTGAATTTCCTTTCATGCTGCTCTATTTTCCGATTTGATTCAGAACGGTTCCTGGATCCTATCGCTGGTCAATGATTGACCAGCTAAGGTCCTCTCCTGGGTCGGCATTGCCATCAATGCTTTCTAAATCCGAGAGAGAGAAATCCAGGGTCGGAAAAGTGGGAATCATTGCACGAGCTGTGGTTACCATGGATTCAGCAGTGGGAATCATAGCATGACCCAGAGCCACGATGAGCCTCAGACAAGATTCTTCCAAATATTCTTCACCCTCTTGATACTCATAATCCATGTTTATGATTTCGAATGGATCAAAATATTCTCTCTCGTCACGAATTTCCCCCTCCTCTGTTTCCTCCTCGTCGTTACTGTCGCTTCCATCATCTTGGGGCGGAGGCATGTGTAAGCTGTGGAGTGGGATTGATTCTTGACAGGGCTCATCTTCATCCGCCTCTTCATCAATATTCCATATTGACTTGAATATTGAGGAGATAACGCTAAAGGCTTCCATTTTTGGGGCACCTGGTAAGTATTGCTAACACGGCGGCGAAGAGAGAATTGAAATAGTAGATCAGGCTTGCTTTCAAAAGAAGGGCTGCAGAAGAAGAAGAAAGTTCTCATTTCAACGGTTGGCACGAAGAGTATTTAAGTTGGAAAGACAGCTGAAGTGATAGGAGTTATTCACTTGCTATTACCAGTTGTTACAGTTGTCAACTTGCCACGGCATCTTGTTCAAAGATAGATGCTGTGTTCTCTTTTTGACTGACCTCAGCATAATGTATACATAGGATGTCGTTTCTTTAAAACAAGAAACAACCATGAGATGTAAAAACCAGTGTTGTGAGTGGTTTTTTTATGCAGTCGAAATTCAGTGGGCGGTATATGAAAAGCTCTAGAAACAACAGTCGATCTTGTCATTGCATATCTTTATTTGAACACCATTAGGTTGCCATTGAGAAAAAACAATGTGTACTGAAATATCCCGATTATATTAATACCAATTGTTGTCTACAGTGAAGTTAATAAGCTGAATATAGAGATGATTATATCAAAGTAATGGCATGTAGGTTGAACAAAGAGAAAGAAGAGAGAGAGTCGTTCAAAGTACATAAAAGTTTCATTGAATATTTGTGAAAATATCTTTATTTCATTCATTGGTTCGTAACAGTCCTTTGACAATTAGCCAGAGTCTTTCGTCACCAGTCATTGTTTTGTTCCATGCTAATTTCTAAATTTAAACCTGTAACCCTTTTCGCAGTTGTAAACTAATCTGCGCAATGCTCTCTTCCGTCGTCTTCTGCCCCGCCATCAGATACAGTACGTTTCCTAGCACTCTACAGTGCACGTTCCATGACCCATTGGCGCCCTCCGAATCCCCTGCAATGAGGGTATCGCGAAGGCTCTGCGCGGCATTGCTAAAGTATCCCGTGCTTCCCGATGCGTCCTTGATATGGATTGCAAGAACACTGCCAAGAGCCCAGATGCCCGATACGCGGTCTGTTTGGCGGGAAAGATCCTCCACCAGATCGCGAGGCCAGGTTGACCAGACGTTGGCAGCAGACTGGCCGCTCGTAAGAGAAGTTTCGGAAGATTTCCAGCCTTGTGACTTTGCCCAGTTCCATGATCCGTCTTGGTCCATCTTCTGCAAATCATTAAGGGATTCTAAGGCGACTTGGCAGCCCACAGGGTGTGCTGTATAGCTATGACCGTGGAGGAGTGCATCAGTCTTATCTTGAGAGCTAAATGACTGGAAGATATTCTCCGAAGCAAGCGTCGTGCACAGCGGAACAAGGCCTCCTGTAAGAAGCTTCGCATGGACGGAGATGTCGGCATATGTGTTGAGGAAAGAAGAAGATGTGAAGCGACCGAGGCGGTAGAGGCCGGTGAAGACCTCGTCAAAGATGATGGGGAGGCCAGTCCATGCGTTGGGATCACTGGGGGTTTCTTCAACAGCGGCGCCAGGTTTGCGGAACAGATCTGGGGATTTGCGGACAACATTGACGAGGGCGCGCTGGAAGAGAGGATCTCTGTGTATGAAGAGTTAGTAGAGCTTTTAAGAGCTGATGAGAAGGGTAGATTCTTACACTAATGCCATGCCTCCAGCACCAAGAACAACAGGCTCGATGATGACGGAACCGAATCGATGGCCTTGCTTAATGAGTTTCTCCAGAGATTCTCTGATAAAGGCTTCATATCGAACATGGTGACCCTTTTGCTCTCGGCCTTGAACGTCGAAGATGTCCGAAAGCGAGCCGAAGTCTGCGTCCTCACCCAATGCCTGTCTCAGCTCCTCGGGAACATTCACGCGCCACTTGCCGTTGATGCATAGGACAGTCGGATAGTCAAACCAGTGACCCTTTCCATCGTACCACTCAACCTTTTCATTATATCCACTGGGCTCTGAGCAGTCCATGGCGCCAATGGTATCACCGTGATAGGAGCCTTTAAGGCCTACAATCCCGAGCTTCTCCTCTTTGGCCCACCCGTATCGGAGTTTTGCTGCCCCTAGGCCCATTTTGAGGGCCACCTCGATACCTGTGCTGCCGTTGTCAGAGAAGAATACGCGGTCAAGGCGAGGGCTGTTCATCCCCTTGAGAAGCACCGAAGAGAGCTCCAGAGCAGGACGATGGATGCCGCTGGCGAACATGACGTGTCCGTAACGACCGGCGGCGTAGGCGGCTGCGAGAGTGAGCTTGGGGTTGGCGTGGCCAAGGCCTTGAGTCCACCATGATGCTGAGCCATCGAATGAGGCGCGGAGGAGGCTGTCGTTTTGTGAAGTCGACGACGGTGAAGAAGAGGGAGCGAAAGTCTGGAAGTAGTCGCCGTGGGCAGAGTCGATGACATTGATGTCCTTGGGAGTGAGTAGACTGTGCTGAGTGAAAGGATACCAAATCTTCTCGAGAGCCTGGGTAGCCATGGAACCCAGCGATGAGATACGTTGCTCATGACGCTTATCGAGATGTGAGATGACGTCGCCTGTGTTTCTATCCTGGGATTGCTCCTCGTAATACTGAGCCATTGCTCGGACATCCTCCTCGAGACTTGATTTTCTTTCAGGCGGCTCGATTACACCAGCGACGGGCACATCGTGATGCTCTGCAAAATACTCTGAAAGATACTCAAAATTCTGATACTTGTCCTCCTTGAACAATACCACCGACTCAACATCATAACCCCGCATGCGAAGTGACTCAAAGGCTGATATTGTCTGAGATATACCTCCCAATCGGGAATCACCGACAAGAACAACAGGTAAACGGAGAGGCGCATACATGTCCGCCTGAGTTGTCCCTGAGGGACCAGGTGAGTGAACACCTCCGGCAGTTTCAACAAAGAGCCATTTCCGGCCTATGTTGGCGCATTGAGCTGCGTAGTCTCGGCATTGAAAGAGGAGGGCTTCATTGGAGGGGATTGTCTAAGAATTAAAGAGATGGAAATGGTGAGACTCAGATCTCAAAGCTAAGATACTTGAGCAAGACTTACGGTATTAGAGAGCTTGGCGGCAATGTGTGGGCTAACAGGGATTTTATACTGAAAGAGAGTCTTGTTGGAGACATCTGGGGCGAATTTCGAGATATGACTGCATGGATGATGGGTTGGTTAATCAGCAATGCCATCATCGTAGTCTCAGATGAGTGGTTATATCATTCTTCATCTAATTCTTCATCGTTAACCCCACTTCTGACAAACAATTGAATTCGTCTTCTAATTGCTCTCTTCTCTTTTCTTTGTTTCAAAAAGGTCATCACTTACACCGATCATCAGCCTCGCTATCCGGCCCCGTCGAGACAGGCTTCAGAAACGCTACGCCGCGACCTGTCGTCCTCGCGGCTGCAGCCTTGCAGAGCAGCGTTGAGAAGACCGTCTTCCCCACCTCGGTGTTGGCACCGAAGATTTGGTACGCGCGCAGGGAGCGCCAAAGCGGCGATGCGAGCGGCGGTGGCGGCTGTGGCATGGCGACAAATGAAAAGAGAGAGATGAAAATAGGAAATCGAATTAAGATTCTAGTCGTGAGACATTAAGAGTGTTTTCTTTCTTCTGTCCTCCTTGACTTTTTTTTGTTGTCTTGGAAGCTAGAAGAGTTGAAAACGGATAGCTCTGGGGCCGGATTAGGAATGCAGAATTATGCCCAGAAGGGTAATGGCGGCCACTAAGCTGAAGCTTGCTTCGCAGTGCGAATTGCGTTTGGTCTCCCTCTCCCTCTCTCGTTTGTCATTTTTGTTGGGGGCCGTGCCGATCTCCGTTTGTCCATGCTGAAGTGGGGTTTCTGCAACCCATCACAGCTCCTGGCTCGAAAGCCGGAGAGCTCAATAGTAACTGACACGAGCTGGGAACCTCGAAATCCCTCACTGCTATTAGAGCCGACGACAAAGCTGTCTATTGCTCATTCGTTAGCATACCCGAGGCAATCTGTCACGTTGCCCTAAGATGGATAAGCGGGCTTTTTTATTGATGATTTAGGTTTTTTTAAGGGCGTCGAGTTGCGGGATGAGCTTGACAATTGGGTATTAGTTGGATATAGTGGAGCAGATATTTCTATTTTTTTTCACTCTAACCCATGTGATGAGCAACTAATTCGCGAGCGGGAATCTTTTGTGTAGACGCCGATACAGGCCGAATGTGACTGCATTCATGTGCATGTATTGTTGTTTAAGGAAAAGCGTGCATAGATCATTTCAAACGGTATAGCAAAGTTCAATTGATGAGACAAGCCTGAATTGAGTCGATCAATTGAGCCAAACGAAGCCCATAGTCAACAACAATGGCTCCCAAGCTCGACGAGACTCTCGCCTCAATCCTCTCATCACGCTTTTCTCAAGGCCGCCTTCGCCGCCTCACAATTCCTTCTCCCAGCTCTGTCGACTTTTCTTCAAACAGCTATCTATCACTTTCCTCCAATCCAGCTGTCAAAGCTGCTTATTTGTCCTTCATCCAACCATACCTGCAATCTACAGACTCTGAAGCTGGCTTTGGCCTTGGATCCGGAGGTTCTCGACTATTAGACGGCAACTCAGCATTCACAGAGGATCTGGAAGATCGAATTGCCAAGTTTCATGGTGCAGATGCAGGACTGTTATTTAATTCTGGATTCGAAGCCAACACAGGGCTATTCGCCTGTGTGCCGCAAAAGGGAGATGTCATTGTTTACGACGAATTGATTCACGCCAGTGTTCATGATGGCATGAGATTAAGTAGAGCGCAAAGAATTCCCTTTGCACATAATAAAGTTTATGAAGATTCTGCGGCAGCATCAGAATCAGCAAATGAGAAGGGCAAACGCCAATGCCTAGACTCCTTGTTGAGAAGCTTAACAGAGGGCGCTGAAGGAGCAGATGTACGGAATGGGAAGAAAAACATCTTCATCGCAGTTGAAGGAGTGTATAGTATGGATGGAGATGCAGCACCGCTAAGAGACATTGTTGAATGTGTGGAAAAGAGACTACCCCTGGGGAACGGCTACATCATTGTCGACGAGGCGCACTCCACGGGAATATTTGGCAACCAGGGAAGAGGGCTTGTCTGTCATCTTGGGCTTGAAGGCAGAATATGGGGCCGTGTGCACACATTTGGCAAAGCTATGGGATGCTCCGGAGGTGAGTGTCGTCTTCTCTCTTCATTTACTTCTCAACATACTAATGGAATTTGTGCATGAAAATAGCCATTGTGCTATGTTCTTCAGTAACGAGATCATATCTCATCAACTATGCCCGCAGCTTCATCTATACAACCGCCATGGCCTTTCCTTCTCTCGCCAGCATACGTACAACCTACGATTTTCTAGCTCAGGGTCACGCGGATCCTCTTCTTCAGCATCTCCAGTCACTCATCCTCAAAATGCACAACCTCCTCACTAGTACTATTGAACAACATCATCCTTCACCAGAGTTATTCCGCATAAACCCTGAGACACCACAATCACCGATTCTACCACTGTTTACGAATCGAGCAAGGAATTTGGCGCAATACTGCCAAGAGAGAGGCTTCACTGTGAGACCAATTGTAGCACCGACAGTTCCAGCTGGACAGGACAGAGTAAGAGTATGCCTGCATGCTGGAAACACCGTGGAAGAGGTGGAAGGACTGTGCAAGGCGGTAGAAGAATGGATAACGGGAGCCATAAAGAGCAAGCTATAGTAATTGAAATATAATATTTTGTGCTTATATATGTAGAAATAGTCTCACTAGTGCCATCCCTGTGATACTCGTTGCGAGAAACCTTTTTTGTTTATCCCTTTTCTTTTCTTTTCTTTTCTTTTCTTTCATTTCCTATTGATCATGACAAACCAAAATCGTAAAAATTACTCATAGACATCCATCTATGCGCTTGAGGGGTCCATTGGCTTCTTGTCAAAGCTCTGCATGGGTTCCAGTCCCCATCGGCCAAACATGGCGCTGTCCTCATCCCAGCCATTGCACTCCGTCGTCAACATCTTCTCACCAGTAAAGATGGCGTTGGCACCGGCCATGAAGCAGAGCGCCTGCTTCTCCTCCGACATGGTCTTGCGGCCAGCAGCAATACGAATAATAGTCGCAGGCATCAGCAGACGTGCTGTGGCAATGGTGCGCAGCATGCTTGTGAAGGCAATGGGTTCGCGATCACCCAACGGGGTTCCCTTGATCGGCACAAGGGCGTTGACTGGGAAGCTCTCCGGGTGCTTAGGGAGCGTGGAGACAGTGTGCAGCAGACCAACTCGGTCCTCGGATGATTCTCCAAGACCCAGGATGCCGCCAGAGCAGACGTTGATGCCAGCATCGCGCACATGGCTGAGCGTGGTCAGTCGCTCATCGTACGAGCGAGTCGAGATGATGGAAGGGTAGAACTCGCGGCTGGTGTCGACGTTGTGGTTGTAGGCAGTCAGGCCGGCGTCCTTGAGCTGGCGCGCCTGCTCGGCATCGATCATGCCCAGCGTCACACACGCCTCCATGCCCATGGCCTTGACGCCCTTGACCATCTCGACAACGTTCTTCAGGCCCGACTTGCGGCCGCGCATGTCCCGCCATGCGGCGCCCATGCAGAAGCGCGTGCTGCCGTTGGCGCGGGCCTGGCGCGCGGCTTCCAGCACAGACTCGACCGACTCCATCTTCTTGGCCTCGAGGCCCGTGTCCTTGGAGTATCGCGACGACTGGGCGCAGTACGAACAGTCCTCGGAGCAGCCGCCCGTCTTGATGTTCATCAGCGTGCATAGCTGGACCTCGCCGGGGCTGTGGAAGCGGCGATGAAGCGATCCCTGGGTTGATGACAGTCAGCTTCGGTCTGTTTGACTTGTGCCATCAATTGATTGGACTTACAGCCTGGTAGGCCAGCTCCAGCAGAGGCTGGTAGTAAATGGCCGAAATCTCCTCCTTGGTCCAGTTGTTGCGCGGCTGCGTTGCTGCCACCGCGTCGGCCACCAGCTTCTTCCCATCCAAGCCCGATTTCTGCTGCTGCTGCGGGGGAGGGGGAGGGGCAGCTCCAAAGTTGACGGGAGAGTCGACGGCGGTGCTGTTGGCTCGGCTGTTGATTCGCACCACGGCTGGAGCTTGCCTGAGCGAAGGCGAGAAGGACTGGGCCAATCGCCCGGCCCTTAGAGTCGTGGTCGATATTCTCATTGTTGTGGTTGTTGTTGTGTGTGTTTCTCCGCCGTTGTTGCGAGAGTTGAATGGTATTGATTGATAGATAGATGGGGAGCAGCTATGACTCGCTACTATCCAATAGCTGAAAAGAGTGGGCAGATCGGGGTTTGGCTTGATGTGATTCAATGGCGTCTCTCTAGGCTCAAGGTCTACAGTGCGTGCATGTGACACCACTGGTACCGACGAACTCGATCAGGACTTCAGCGCACCTCGCTATGATTAGTCGAATTCCCTCAACCTTTGTCTTCTACTCTTGTCTTCTTAGTCTATTTGGCTGTCTGTCTAGCTGCGGCTTACCTTCTCTGCCCTCCGCATTGGCGGATCTTCGGCCGGCGGGGCACGCCGTTGACTCCATCCAAATCCGGTTTCGGTTTTTGTTGGGCACTGCTATCTAACAGTATTCTAACCTGCTGTCATTTAGATGCGTAACGCGGCCCTGTCCTGCCACGTCTTGTGCTATGGGGTAATAGAAAAAAATGGCCTCGGTTATCGAGTCAATACTGAAAGGGCAAAGCGGGTGGCTTCGGTTCAGCTTGAAGCAGCGGCTCGGTAATTTTTTTGTCTCTCCCCCTTGTGCCGACGAGCGTAAAAGGAGGTGATCAGCATCAATTAAATGAATCAGAGCGCTTGGATAGGGTATAAGTTGACTTCATCGTCTCTGCATCTACATGTATATGGCTCATATGATTTTGTACCTGGCGAATGACAGCTGTGGTACCGTGCCTTGGCAAGCAACGAGTAGAATGGCTACACGCACGTATTCTAAACTCCATGGCGTCTCCAGATAGTTTGTTTAACAAGCGCTTTTGCATGTTCTTAAATATTTATCTACTGGACTCTTTAATGATTGATTGATTGGCTCTTTGTTTCCCTCACCTTTATCTTGTGCTTGATCTATAAACTACATGTACATGCCTGCAATGCCGTCTCTCCCCTATTGAAGGGGCCTACTACATATAACCCTCTGTATTTTAGCGCTGGCGCTGAACATGATGCAACCATCTGAGAGATCGCCACTAGCACAGAAAAATAATTGTAGTCTATCAAAGGGGGGCTAAAAGGTTCTAGAATATAATATTTTAGAGCTATCAAGAGCGTTCCTGATGATCCGAGGCTGCGGCCCTCTTAATATCGGACCATGCTTCTTACCTGTGTAGTCGGCTCTCTTAACGCGTTTCGTTGGGAAGCGACTCACAATTTCTACATGAATAAACTGTAGAGAGAATTACGCAAATCAGTAACCTATAAATAATTCGGACAAGATACCATAGACTTTATTTTTACATATTTGTACGCATGTGCCTTCAACGCTGATGGATGTACGTGTCGTTCTGTTGGTTATTAACTCCATTAAAGCTTATCACTGTATTATATAACGTAGCTTTGCTATTTATATAAATCTTATGTTTAATTGCCTCCGTAACTTCTCTGCATGATTCAACATTGTTGCAAATACTCCTTCCTTGACGCATAGTGCAGGTTCAGTGTACACCAAACCAGGAGGCATTCTTTGCCGCCAGGATCAAGGTTATGGGGTTACCCCAGAGTAGACACGGCGCTAGTTCAGACATTTGCCGCCACCGTGTTCCCATTATACATCAAACGAGCCCAAAATCTGGGTTACCATAAGTAGTTGATAGTGAAATCATTGATCAAACCGCGACATTTTAAGAGCCCTTAAGATGACCTTTCCTCAACAACGCCAGCAATTTCGCCCCGCCTTTGCCCAGCCACTCAGAGCCCAGGGGCCTTGAATGGAGTCGATAGCGGCAGGGAATTTATGCATGTTGGCTGGAACATCCAGTGCGAAGTCGGCTTGCCCGAGAACCCCTCATCCATCAGGAATATTAATAGTTTGCGTGAAAATGCGAGTGAATCTAAAGGGAGAGGAGAACGGCGCGACTCCTGGAGAGGCTGTATTGTGCGCATGTTACGATCAGATTAGTCGCGAATGCTCCTTCGACTCTTTTTGATCTCTGGTCTTAGTGTTAGTTCAGCTCACAGATTGTGAGTGCTGACGGGTTTCCCAGGTGGGAGGGTTACATCTACTCAGTTACCACCAACACGAATGCTATAGATAGTAGTATACTGTTTGCAAGCTCCACTGATGCGAACAACTGCATTAAAGCGGAGTTCAATTTAACTATTCCTACATGGTCCAATCTAGCTTCCTCTCTTGCCGCTGGCTCATGCAGAGTTGAGAAGTATCGGACGAGAACATGTGACACAACAACAGCTGTGCTATGGATTATGGCTGACTTAGATATTCCGCGGACCCCGTGTTGAAAAGACGCGCAAGTGAACTCAAACCTTTAACTTTTCTTTCATAAGTAGAACCTTGACGGATGTGGGTGTCTGACGTGTCGACCATCCGTTCCAACACCTTTCGATACCCCACGCTCTCATGATCCGAGCACGATTGTGCATACTATTGCAACTATGGCTTCCATAGAAGAGGCGGAGGAGATTGTACACCGATTGACTAGGAAATATGGGTACTTAAGAGAAGAAATAATAAACGATATGAAACCAGAATACCGTCGCGAACTTAAGGAAAACTGGCTCGCGATGGAGAATGCCGCAGCGCACTCTACCAAGACGTTTGTACTGCTCAAAGTCCCCAAAGTCAACAAACATGCTAATAAATCTTCAGACTGGCCAAGCAAATTTATGGCAGTGGCGCCCGTTTTGTGTTTGAACTTCTTCAAAACGCGGAAGATAATAAGTTTTCCAAGGCCACTGAAGATCCCTACATTTCCTTCAAAGTGTATGAAAATCGACTTATTGTGGAATGTAATGAAGATGGCTTTACTGAGAGGGACTTGGAGGCCATTTGCGCAGTTGGGCAGAGTACCAAATCCTCCTCGTATGGTTACATTGGCGCAAAGGGCATCGGCTTCAAGTCCGTTTTTATTGCTGCTTGGAAGGTACATATCCAGTCTGGGAACTTCTCATTTGAATTTAGGCATAGAAGGGACGACCCAGGACTGGGTATGGTCAGACCTATTTGGGTACCGACTGATGAAAGGCTGGAAGGGCCATTAACACGCATGACTCTTTATTTCCATGACGAAGGAGACCCAGACGAACTTCAACGTCTCAAGTCAATTATATTCAAACAGTTAGACGATTTGCAGCAAACCTGCCTACTTTTTCTGAAAAAGCTTCAGAGCGTAAAGGTAGCGTTCTACGCTAAAGATGGCAGGGTTGAAAGGTCGAAAGAATTCCTCAAGCGCCAGGTCGATAGATACCGAATAGCTTTGGATACAAGCTCCACCGAAGATGACGAGACAGGGAAAGAAAGTCAAATTTACCATATCACAACATTGAAAGCATACGGACTAGCGAGAAGCGATAATCGCGACCTCCCCAATACGGATGAAGCTCGAACTATTTCGACTACAGCCGAAGTCGTTCTGGCATTCCCTCTCTCGGCTCAATTTAAGCCGATTATTACAAAGAAAAAGAGGGAAATATTTGCATTTCTGCCAGTAAGAGAATCGGATTATAAGGTGAGGTTACAAGAGCTCCATGATATCCCAATATCTTTGCACAATATGATTACTGATAAATCATGTAGTTCCTCATTCATTCCGACTTTGATACAAGCGCCAATCGTCAGGACATCATCACCACTTCCACAAGGAATGAAAATCTTCTTGAATGGATAGCAAAAGCATTCATTAATGCCGTCAAACAGTTTTGCGAACATGACACTTTATGCTATAATTGGCCGCTGTTTCTTCCGGCCGCTGAAGGTGCCTCGAGCACGTTTTGGGCCGAGCTAGATGTTAAAATCAGGAAACTGGTAATAGAAAGTCCCGTACTCAAGTCACGCCGTCGAACGGACCTGCGTCTCATCACCGATGTGTGGATCCTTGCTGCGAATGCGACGTATGGGGGAGGTGAGCCTATATTTGACGACCCGGTCAAAGATCCGTTTCTTTCGCCACAATATTCCAGACCAGCAAGAGAAGTTCTGGAAGGCTACGGGCTTCGGCTTCTTTCGGAACCATTTTTCTTGTCTATGCTGAAAACTGATCTAAGCAGTTCCAATTCAAGAATGCATGGAACGGAGATGACTGAGGACTGGCATTCAGCCTTGGCTAGTACTTTGTGTTCGTGGTTCGACCGTCAGAGTACCTGGACTTTTGAATTAAAACAATTGCCTCTGATTCCCTTAAGAGACGGGGAGTGGACCTCTACTTTGTCGAATCCAGTATATTTCTCAACAACAAAAGGCGTTGCTATTCCCGAAGGGCTGGATATCAGGGTGATACAGTCTACAGCAACATCCAATACTGCCCGTAAGAGGCTGTATGAGCATCTGGGTGTGTCAGAGGCGGACGTCGCTGCAGTTAGGGCATTGATACTGAGGTCATATACCCTGGCCTTATTTGGTACTTCATTGTCAGACCTTAAATCCTATCTGCACTACTTATATCTTACACATCAGCCTGGGATATCTGCCACAACAGAGCTTGCAAAAGTTGAGGTTGGAGTTGACCAGGGATGTGGTTCTCGGCCTCATGAGACCGACATTTACCTGCGTGGAAGAACTCACCCTTTTAGCCCAGAAACTCTTCTTGCGCCTAATGGGGCAGCTCCGGGCTTCTCTGTTAAATTTATCCATACTATACACATGGAAGATATTCCTCAGAAACCTGCCCCAGACCATCCGTCTTGGGAGAGGTGGCTTTTGGATTTTGTCGGCATACGCGAGAAATTACGGCTCGTCAATCACAGTGGAGAGACTTTATCAGAAGCTGTGATGTATGTCCACCAGCATCGGCCAGAGCAATTCCTTGGACTACTCAAGTATCTCTGGCGGGATGCAAGTTTAAAACTCAGGGAAAACCAGATTCTACGGAGAACCATTAAGGCTCTGTCGGCTAAAAATCTTTGTGGAGTGAGCTACGCCATCTCCCTTGGAGATACATGGCTCCCATTTGAGAATCTTCGCAACCATGTATCACTATACTTGGAATTGCCGCAACATTTTCCATTTCTTAAAATCAATAATACCGGCCCAGCTGATCAATTCAGCGTCGAATGGAGCTTTCTTGCGGATTGTTTCAATGTCAGGAAGGATGAAAATTTGGACTTCTATATGGACATGTTGCGATATATTCAAAACTCACATCCGAGAGCCGTATTAGTTCGTCAGGGCCAGAAGATATTTGATTTATACGATGCAATCCACGCGAAACTAACCCTTTCCAGAAACCAATCTCAGGATCAACGCACAATTAAGTAAGCATGAATAGAGCTGGATTGAGTTATAACTGCTGATATATTTGACTAGAAATTTCTTCACAGCGGCCAGAATATTTGTGCCAGGCGCTGAGAACTCCATCTGGGCACCTTCTTCCGATTGCTTGTGGCTCGCACCCCCAGACATGCTATCAAAACACTCTCTTCGAAGCCTTTATTCGAGAACCATAGGTGGCGACCAGTTGGAAAATATAGAACGTCTTTTTCATAAGATTGTTAAAATCCCTTCCGCCTCTTGGTCCGACATTGTCACTGAGTTAGAAACATTGAAAATTAACTTCTGTGATGACTTTGAACGGATCAATCAATTGTACAGATACCTGAGAAAACTAAAGCCCTCAGTGACTTTGTTGAGGTGAGTTTGGTGATATCACCTAAGACAAGTGATTTTTTCGAAAATAGGCTGATAGAAATACAGGGACGTATTTGCAACAAAACAGCTTATATATGCGAAGAGTCGTGGCAAATGGAGGTGGTGCAAAATCTCCGATTGCCTGTGGTCCAGTCCGATTGAAATTCGTATCAGCAGCACCACCTCCAATACTAGCACAGGCTTTGACAGTTTTGACACGACTATTACCTTGGGCCCTGGTACCGCCATCGCTCTCTTCCAAGCGTTTATGGAAAAGGTGCCTAATAGTAGTACTAACCAGTCCGACGCCTTCCAGAACATCTTATTTCAAGATCCTTATGAGAAGTGGTCTGCCGATGAGCTGAGATTAGCAGACTACGTTCAAGGTAGACGACACGTCAACCCTGGCGGGTCTGGAGCTTTGGGCTTGAGCTCGGTTTTTGGTGATGGTAAGTTATTTAAAGTCGCATTAGACTCGGATTACGAAGACCTCGAAGACTTTTTCGTTGGAATGCTAGGCGTTACATCAATTACCGTCCAAATGCTCTATGATGAATTGAAGCAACCATCCTCGCAGCGTGACATCAACGATGTTAAAGTCGCCATCTTATCTTTAAGCAGCCTACTACAAACTAGCACGGTACCCTTGGATCCGCAACCAATTCTGGATAATGCTATTTTCCCCGTGAGATCCTGCAACGGAGAGGTTGCACTCCGGTCAGCAAAGGTGGATTTTGCTATCCCGGACAGGGATTATTTAAGTGATATGTTCAAAGAGAAGATCGCGATGCTAGACTTGGACTTGGAGAATATTCATCGGCTGAAGCCATTTTTCGAGTGGACAAAACTTCAAGGAAGATATCTATCTAGCTGCGTTGTGGAGGGAACCTCTGTCTCCGAGAAAGGACGACCGATTTCGGCAAAACACAGAGATTTGAAGCGCAAAGCTTATTATTTTCTCCGGTATGTACATCCTTTCTATAAAAGAGGAATTAACGATGCTGAATGTCCGTCTACTACAAACCAGTATTGCGGCTACCTTCGGCAGCACTCGTTATCTGGCAGACCCGTCTGGATTTTACCAGCTTTTACGAACAATGAACACCATGGAAACAACTCGTATATCCTCTACCCTGACTGTATCGCAGAATAATCAGAAATTCTCCGTCGAGAACGTTATCGGAAATGAACATATTGAGCATACTTCGTCCGGGCTCACAATTTTTGTGCCTCGGAAAAGAAACGCCCAGACAGTCTGCTTCAATTCGGCGCTGCCGAGAAAATTCGCAGAGTGGATAATGCGAAATCCCACAACGCAAATACCGGGCACAGTTGAGAGTGAAATGGTTAGAAGTCTAATTGCTGTCTTGACATGTGATTGCTGTGATCGTTCTGTTCTCAGCGACATCTGCAGCCTTAATGGAATTGTTCAAGTTGATGTTCCAAACGAGGATATTGAAGATGCCGAAGAGGAGGAGGGAGGTTCTGAGGAGGATACTAAAGAAGAAGATGAAGAAGAAGATGAAGAAGAAGATGATAATAGTGAATTGGAACAGCAACAGAGCCAAAGAACACCATATATAGATACCCCAGAAAGCAACTCGGAGACATTAGTCGAGACCGTCGTTCGGCGAAGTCATCTTTCAAGTCAACCACCGCCATATGACCAAGGTCAGCAGGATATGGCCTCCTATCGACGACGTCCGTTTGTTCCGCCGGACCCTTCAAGTGATCATGATTCACCTTTGACTTCGGTAGAGAGTCGTGAGAATTTAGCATCTGCGGGACCGTCTGCCGATACGCAGTATGGTGCGCTTTTGGAGAAAGTTGTTGCCGCAGCTCAAAGAGCAACATTTCCGTCTCAAGGTTCCTTTGATATGAGTGACTTGCGCAATAATCTTCCTAGGACGCTCAGGGATGACGCATTTGAAAGTTTCGACGGATTGGATATTGTCACTCAATTTCGATCAGCGAATCAGCTAGAGCGCGACAAGAAAGTCGGGGCCGCGGGCGAGCTATTCGTGAGTATTGCAAGTAGCGCAACATGAACTTTAAGGGCTAATTGATTTTTATTGCAGGTGTTTGAGTTACTATCCACGCTTGAATTGCCCCGTTGGAGTAACGAGAACTGGCAGAGTACAATTAGAAGTTACGTTAGGGCCCATCCTAACTATCGCAACATGGTTAGTTGGCGTGGCAGAGAGACCGCAGACCTGGTTTACGACGATACTGAAGGCCAGCTGACTAATACTCTCATCGGTTGCGGCTATCTCGATCAAGATGAATGGCATAATGCTCGACCCAAGTACTATATAGAGGTAAAGACTACTACAGGGCCACGCGAGACGCCGTTCTACATGAGCAACAGCCAATACGAGCGCGTAAGTAAATTCCAAGAGGGTTGATCCCTGCGAAGACTAATGAGGTGCATACAGATGAGGCGCACACGCAACACCGGATCGTTCAGAGATATACATGGTCCTACGTGTGTTTTGGCTTAATAGCGATAATATTGGCATGTGCGTATACTTTGACCCTGAGCAACTGAGGCAAGACGGGACATTGTTATTCACGGCGCAAACATGGTCTGTCACGCCTACTGTGGAATCTGAAGATTAATTACTCTGCCGTGGTGTGGCACAAGGGCTAGATCAAGCCTAAAGCTTTGGTAGGAGGGTAGGTTACCAGGGTATTGAGAGGTAACATCTGTATCTAACGGGCCCTCGCATGACTGTCTTGATGCTGGCAATTTCTCCAATAGAACTTTTAGAGTGTATCAATAACAAGCAACTTATTATCCAACCAGGTTTACGCGCAATCCGAAGCCAGGTTCTTTACCGTTTCGTATACACTATACACTGGCGCTTCAGCTTCCGTGGCCCAGCCCCAGATAAATTGCCTGGCCTCCGTTCAAAAGCTGTTGTACCTTTGAAACTATGGATGCTGCATGCATACCTCTTTATCTATTTGTCTCGATCTATAGTATTTATATTTATAGGTGCCTATATATCTTATAGTTGTTGGCTTGTTCCGGTTTTAGCGGAAAGCTTCCATCGCCTATTAACCAGACTATGGGCAGCTTCAATAACATTTGCAGGTTTATATAAAGCCACCCCATCCTCAGCAGGCCTATTTCTTTATCAATAGGTTCTTGGCTTTTATATTTGAAAAAGAAGCGGCAGTGCAGAGGACTTCCAGTATCTATTCAAGTGAATACGATGGTTGGCAGTCCACTGCGTGTATACACCTAGATAGCGTCGATTACAACTAACAACGCACGCTTGTCAACATCAGCTAGCTTATTCCGGTTGGAGTAGCTCGATTATACCTTTCACATTCATTTTGTAAATACAGAGCAGGTGTATTCTTCTTAGTGAACAGCCAATTCACTTCAGCATTACCAAGTAGCCGAAACTGGCCCAGTAAGCCCAGCTTCATTCCACTATGTAACCACTGCTGTCTAAATCCGGATAATGGTAAACATTAACTTGCATACAACTAGCATAGCCAAATCGCCACTCCACCCGCTATTCTTCCAAATCACGCCGCTGCTCTTCAGCCGCCAATTAGGCGTCTGCTTTCCCCTCCTCTCTTCAAAAAAAGATCTGTCAGCTCTCATCTCTCCGGCTCTCCCCATTGCGTCATGCGCGTCAAAACCACGAGCTTGCGGGGTCTTTCACGCGTTTACGCTCAAAACTTACAAACCCAAAAGCAGAAAAAAGATGAGTAACGGAGTTGCAACAAACCGTTGATTAATAAGGCCATTTTTCGTAGCATTTAAATACAACCTCATACCTTCTGTTTCTGTTTTCATTTTACTGGATTCATTTCCGTGGTTGCAATTCTGTAGATTATTTGCCAGTTGAAATATCGCTTTGACAGTAGCCAAAATGGGATCCAAGTATGTCACTACTCTCACAACAGTTGACGATACTTATCATCATCAGTTCCACCTCTCATTATTGCAATTCTCGCACACTTCAATCACAATAACATTGCGCACTAAACATTGGCTAACACAATAATCACCAACAGCCTCGTCGAGCTCGCAGACCGTCTCCTCAAGAATGGCGCTCACAAAGTTCTCACCACGCCTCGCCGAGTTCGCGTCGTCTTCAACCAAACTACTATCGTAGATACTACCCGAGCGGTCTGGGTTTGGGAACACGAATGGTACCCTCAATTTTACATCCCCTCCTCCGAAATCAAGGACAGCACTCTCAGCGATAGCCAATCTATCAAGAGCGAAGTCACTGCGAAGACCGCGGCTGTTGTTAAACTCACCGTTCCGGCAAAAGCGGGCGTTCCAGAAAAGACCACAGACCGAGTACTGAGGTTTGACAATGATCCTAGCTTAGGAGACTTGGCAGGGCTTGTGAGACTAGAGTTTGGTGCGATGGGTAAGAGCTCCGATTTGCGTCTCAACCTATACAATATCTTTCATAATACATATGCTAACCTCGTATTCAAGACACATGGCTTGAAGAAGACGTCCGTATCATTGGCCACCCCAAGGATCCATTCAAACGCCTCGACTTCCTTCACTCCACTCGTCCTTTCGAAGTCCGCATCGATGGCAAAACGGTTGCCAAATCCCCCTACGCCATTCACCTTCACGAGACTGGCCTCAAAGTTCGTTATTATGTCCCCCTTGCTTCGATTGATCCATCTCTCCTTCGGCCTAGCACCACTACATCAATCTGCCCTTATAAGGGTATCGCAGAGTACTACAATATCGTCTTAGATGGAAAAGAGTATAAGGATATTGTCTGGTATTATAACTTCCCGATTCAAGAGAGTATTGCCATTGCAGGCTTGATCTCATTTTATAATGAGAAGGTGGAAATTTTGTTGAATGGAAAGGCAGTATAGAGGCAAACACTTGGATTCAACATGGGACAAAGCTGGCGAGAGATCAAGCGAGTCGGCCATGTATGATTTACGATATGATATATTAACGCAACAAGGTAAAACAATTGAAGATTTACAATAAAACTCTTTGAGTAAAATGTTAGTATAAAGTGACCACATATTGCACACTATCTACTTGCAATCTTCCTAATAGAAAGCCTATACTTTATATATTCCAATTATTCCCGTCGTATATACCTAACACCAATCATATCTAACCAATAAACCCCATATAATAAATAACACATGAGCTAATCTACGCAGAGAAAGAGACTTGCCTCGTCATTCATACCATTTTCACCTTTCATATCCATCTCATTTTCGCCATCGCTTACTCACAAACGTCTTCTTCACGTACAACTGAAGTACGTTTCCAGCACCACAATATTCTGTAGCATTTCCAGGACACACAACATTGCACTCGGAGCTTGATACGTTTTTGCCCGGTGTAGAATCGGCCCAGCCCGCAAGATTCAGAGTATTGCCGCACCAACACTCTTGACCATACTCAACGCCAGCGTACTTATACTGCCCACAGCGAGATAAGCAGACTTGCGGTGTCATAGTCGTGTCATTGTTATAAACCTGGTTGTCCATCAGTTTACCTTCTGAAGGCTCTGCCAGGCATCCATAATAGGTAAAATTCTTATTGCCATGGAAAATAACAGGACCAGTCGGAGATGGTGATGCAGACGGCGCAGATGAAGTAGCTGCTTCTGAAACAGTAGTAGCTACTCCAGAGCCCCCGGGAGCTATTGAGGTACCAGATCCCAAATTCGCAATCGTAGCCGTAGCATTGGGCGAGAGCTTGTATAGCTCGAGTCTGGATCCCGCGCCACAGAATTCTGTGTCGTCTCCAGCACAAGGGAACGAACAATCGCCTTGGTTGGTAGCTTTGACAGTACCTTCCTTCAAAACATTGCCACAGTAGCACTCTCTTCCATACTCGGTTCCAAAATAAGTAAACCCCTTGCAGAAAGCGGCGCAGGACTCGAGTGTCATCGAGTCGTTCGCATACATCTGGTCAATGATGGCACGATCATTAGGCGGCTCGTCCCAGCACCCTTGGAATATGTAGTTGTTAACAATCTTTTTGATTGCAGGGCCGGTGGGAGTGGGAATAGACGTAGCCGTCCCCGAGCTTGTAGTCGGAGGGACAGTAGTTGGAGGGCTGGGGGTTGAAGAGGCAGTATTCGCGGGAGCAGAGCTTGTAACCGGAATATTTTTAAGCTGATAAACGTTGAGTCGATCCGAACCGCCGCAAAACTCAGTCGAGTTACCATTACAAGTCATGCCGCAATCCCCAATCGGAGCAGGAACAGACCCCTTTGCGAAAGAATTATCACACCAGCACTCTCCGCCGTACTCAAGGCCAGCATAGATGTAGCTGTCTGCCTTGCACGCCTCTATACAATCTGCGACAGTCTTGTTGGTAGTGTCTATAAAGTTGGCGAGAGCCCGCGCACCCGTAGCTTCAGTATAGCAACCGATACTAGAATAGCCATCCAATCCGGGGTTGACTGATGGTCCTGTAGGGGTTGGGCTGCTGGACGAGATGCTAGTGCTAGAAATACTAGTTTCAGTGCTTGTAGCGATCACAGTCGTACTTCCATTGGTAGGAGGAATAGTGGTAGCTGTGCTAGATACGGCTGAAGTTGTTGTAGAAATAACAGTAGTGCCCAGTTTGTAAACGTTGAGGCGGTTTGAGCCACCACAATACTCGGTGGAGTTGTCATTGCAGGTCATGCCACAATCCGTAATAGGGGCAGAAACGGAACCATCGCCAAATGAATCACCGCACCAGCACTAAACACACAAATGTTAGTAACAAATTCTCCCCTGGTAAACGTACGGCATAAACGACTTACCTCTCCGCCATATTCGACGCCAGCATAGGTGTAATGGCTAGCTTTGCAAGCGTCCACACATTCTTTCACAGTTCGCTTATCTGTATCAAGCTCATAGGGAAGAGCGCGTGCGTTGGTAGCTTCAGTATAACATCCAATGCTGACATAGCCGTCAACACCAGGATTTACCACGGGACCACCAGTCGGTGGTGGAGGAGTCGTCGAATTCGTAGACAGAGAATCGGCAAAAAGAGAAATAAAGGCCTCGGTGCCGTCGCCGTTTCCACCACAAACTTGGTTAATATCTCCACCACAGTAGTAGTTGCAATTAGAGTCATCAACCTTGAGAATAGGAATTGTATTTCCTGCCCAGCACTCCGTATGATACTGTGTTCCGCAGTATGCAAAGTTCTGCTCGGCACATGCTGAAATACACATGGCGTTGGTATTATTGTCATTTCCATAAAGCTGAGTAGACAGTTGACGGCCTGGGTTATTCTCTTTGAAACATCCAATGTAACGATATCGGCCCTGGTCACTGTTGGGCAATAGAGGAGGAGCTTGCTCTGAAACGGCTTGACAAAAGAATTGTATAAACTGCTTTCCGAACTTCGGATCGTTGGTATTCATTGTCCAAGGCGCAGTCCCGTTATAAGGATCGACGTTCCATTGGGATTTGGGGACAGTACACGTGAGGGTAGCATTTGCGCTCTCACCCGGAGCCAAGGATGTTCCCTCAGCAAGATCGACCTGATTGACGGCTCGAATAAGACCAGCAAGACCAAAAGGAGGCTTGGAGACAGTAAGAGAGAGGCCGACACCGCCTTCCGGTGCCTTATTAGTAACGCGAAACTTGAGTGAGCGCTCGTTGTTCTCAGTTACATTTCCAAAAGTGAAAGGAGTTCCATTAACGTATGGCACCCAGCCAGACGCATCAGGAGTCTGAAATTCGAGTAGAGCAACGGCAGCGGGGCCAGAAGAGCCAGCTATAGAAATTGTCTGGTTACCACCATCAGAAACAAACATTACAAAGCCAGAAAAGGTGCCGCTTTCAGAGCCATCAAACGTAATCTGTATAGTAGAGCTCCCTTCAGCTGCAAGGGAAGAAGGGATATTCTGCACAAGGAATTTACCGGCTGTTAAGTTACCCGAGCCGTTCCACGTTTGCCATGGACCAGTAGAGCTAATGTTAGAGTATAGGACACTTTGGAAAGTAAGGGGCCCATTCCCAAGATTGGTGAGTATCATGGTCTCTGTGACGCCATCAGGATTCTGCCCAGTGACAATTCCTTGGAAGGTAATTGTAGTTGGGGCAATTGATAGGAGTGGGCCAGCGCTCTGTCCCGTGCCGGTTAATCGAGCGTGAGTATTGGGACTGTAGCCAGCAACGTTGTTTGTGGTATTAACGACAACATCATTCGAGATGAGGCCAACAGTGGTAGGACTAAAACTGGCCTGGATAGTGAAAGAATCACCTGTGGCCAACTGAAGCGGCGTGGTGGGAAGGCTTGAGATGCTGTAATCTTTCTTGGAATCAAGCGCAATGCCGGTAACGGTTAGATCGATCAAGGCTGTGCACTTGACAGACCGCGGATCGCTGGTTGCTTTGAGATTAACATTACCAAACGCAACGGGCGAGGTGCAGTTGAGAGGCGCGTTAACGGGTGATCCAAAGCCATAGAAAAGGCCTTGGTTGGTCCCGACATACACAATGCCATCACCAAACACAGGTCGAGTAAATTTCATGACACCGGGGATGTTGAACGAGTTGATCATATTGAGCTTGCCATTCTTGGGAATAGCATCATAAATGCGGAGATTCAGACCCTGCACATCAGTCACCCAAAAGAGACCTGTTCCTGGCTGCCCGTTGAGAGAGGTTGTTGTACCATGGCTAACACCGAGAATGTATGCGTTAGTCTCAGGGCTCTCAGCGACCTTGGTGAATGAAGGGACGCCGGCATCACAAGAGAATTTGAAGACGTTAGATGGATGTTGAATAACGTTGATGTATATATAGCCACCCTCCAGAGGATAGACGCCAGCGCCAGCGTAGACGGAGTTATCGTTCTGATAGACCTGAATAGCAGCGTCCAAGTTGTTAGGGCCATTTCTGTAACCTCCCAGATTGTCCATATTGAGCCAATACGTCTTGCCACTCTTGCCGGTGACAACTCCGATACGCTTTATATCGCCGCATGAAAATTCACTTGGAAGGATCTCAAGAGGACTCGTACCCAGATCTCTATCAGCGCCATCTAAAGCTTGCTTCTCCCACGGCATGAAGAAGTCAATCAGATTTAGGCTGCCATCAGAGTTGACCGTCATGTGAACGGCGGCTTCTTCCAGTGAAGTAGGAGGATTAAACCCCTTGACGGGGACATTGGACAACTGTGACGCGTAGCCATTGCCGGTGGCATACCAAATAGAGCCAGCATCGTCAGATGCGATACCTCCACCAGACATCCAAACTCCTGCACCTCGAATATCGTTGGGCACGCCTTTGCCTTCCATGGCATAGTATTCAACCAACTTGCCACTTGTCTTGTCCCAACCGATGATCCAGCCGGTAAAGTTATACTGAACACAATGCGACGCAAATCCAGCGTAAATGAACTGGCCAGTGTGTAGCAATGCAGTGCGCTGGTGGTGAATGCCTCCATTAAACATTCGCACATCGCTGTTGCGGGCGATGATTCCTTCCAAGGGAACCGGGAAGTTGGGTCTCTCGCTGAGATCATTGGCATCCAAAGCGTGGATAAAGTATCGGCCGGCAGGACGACCCTGAGGTGTATTTAACACAGCTTGATTGGCATATGTCTTTGAGGTGTAATAAATGGTATCGGTGTCAGGATCGATGACACCAGTAGCAGTGATGCCAATGTTGGGGTTAATATCGACACATCCATCGAGATCGGCAGCCAAGAAGGGAATGTGCAGATTCCTCGAGGCCAGGATCGCGCCGGTCTTTGCATCAAGCTTGTAGACATTGTTTTGTGTAGTTGCCACATACACATACTGCTTTGTCCCACCACTGGGGGTATAGACGAGAGGCTGGGAGAAGATTTGCTCGGCCGCACCGCCGTAGACGCCAGGAAGGAGGGTCTGGAACAATTGGCCAAACGAAGAGCTCCCCACGACAGAGGGATCCATATTGTGATTCCTAGTTGCAATTAGTTACTGATAGAGGAACAAACAACTCCTGGCTCTCTTACGTTTGGTATCCGGTCCTAGAGTTATCACCGCCCCAGGTTATGGTATCTGTCGACGCCAGCCCTTGGGCCAGGCCGACAAAGGCCGTGAGCAGCAGCACCGCTAAACCCATTATTGCAAATATCCACGATGGATGCGAGGCTCAGTTGTGTCCAACGACAACCAAAACGGCGGAGACTCGCCCATCTTAAAGGAAAACGAGATGATAAGCCTCTGAGCTAGTCCGCCAAGAGAATATACAAGACGGATATCGCTCGTACTCGATATCGGTACCCATGTCCAAGAGAGTTGGGAGCTGAACAACCCTGGCCGGGCCACGGAATGGCAGGAAGCAGCCGTCATGCCATGGTCACTCGCTCGGAATCCTCAGGGACCCATATCTTGCCACTTGGCTAGCTCTACAACTTGCCTTCACCGGCAGACTGGTGGAGACACGGGCTGATGGCGCATCGAAAAAACGCAGCCGCACAGCCAGTGCGACGTGGACGGTGGGAGCAGCAATACCCACAGACCTGATCTCGTTCACCATAGGCAGGTCCAGGTAGAAGTAGGCACATGTAGTACAGAAGCAGCCAACCGGGGGTTTCGGCAGGCTTCCGTAGCATAGTAGGTAGAGAAGCAAGACTAAAGCTGGCGTCTTGGGGGGCCAAAGAGCGGATTGTGATAGAGCAACAGAGCTCAATGTTTGCTTGGCCAAGCCGAGTCTGGCGCAAAGCCACCACCGCTCAGCTAGGGACAAATCAGATCTAGCCGCGGCCTCTAATATCGGGTGCCTGGCGGGAGTCCCCCTGCAAGGTCGGTGGCGCATGGCGGCATAAAGCGTGGGAGCAGTGCATGTAGCTTACAGTAGATGTAACGGAGGGCAATCGATCTCGGCAGGAACCAAGATGCGCAGCATTAGAGCTACAGATGAATTGGTAATACATAGGTAGTAGTATAAGCATCTGTGGACTGGCTGTGGCGTTACTGTAGAATTCATGTATACCACGTTAAGATAACATACAGCATACAGTACGCAGATAACCAGCAAAGGACAGATAGCATCTGCACAAGGATAAAGACGCAATGTACATGTACTCTGTGCTATCGTGGAATTCTGTAATATAGGTGCAACGTCAGGCCCACTTTGGGCAAAAAGAAGCATGTTAAGATGCATCATTTGCAGGCTAGTAAGCAAACCAATACGAATCCTGGTAATAATAGTAGCAGTTCCAACATGCTGGTGTTACTAGCAATTTCAAGCTGAGCAACAAAAGAAATTTCGAGATGCAGCCGCCTTCTCCCTTGCTTAAGGATCAAAGCTGCGTCTATTATTATCCTTCAAGCATCCTGCAGGGAGCCTGCCTACAAACCAATAATGCTTGGCGCCCTGAACAATAACTAGCGGCATCTCACTGCGGCTGGCTGTCATGCACAGACTGTACATGTATCCGATACAAAAATTCCGCTCCATACGTCGCAGTGGTGGTCTCAACTGCATTCGCCGAGAGCCCAGTTTTAGACATGGCAATGCCCTGCCATTGGCATCTCTCACCGGGGAGGACACCATCACTTCATGTTCGCCAGCTGAATCTGAACCTTGCACATAGATTCGGACGTCCCCCTCCCCCATAGCGGAGCAAATACTATTTTTTCCTACGTGCGGCCAGAAGCGCCCCCATGCTACCGCCACCTTGATCAGACGCTAAGGTCTAGATGCGCTCACATAAAAAATGCGTATACTGTATAACCCCATGCTGCAAAAGCAGCTCTTACCGTTCAGTCTAGGTGTTTAAAATAATTTCCTTTTATCAATCTGCATGAGCGAACAAGTAACCCCCCGGTTTACTGGATCCACGTGGTCGGAGGATTGATACCACCCACATTATTGGTGGCGCAAGCTTGCCAGAGATATTGGCCCTAAAAGGAAACCCATGAGCAATATTTGCTCCCTGGTGGGAGGCGAAAGGAGCCATATTCGGAGATTTACAACGGCAAGAGTGTTTCTCCTTACGTACCGAGTAGAGCCCTGCGGTCAATCAGGCACAACTTCATGCTCTCTGCTTATCAAAAGAGGTTCAGAATCCTCATCTCTAGGCACACTAAGAATAAATTCGTTGGCTACGAAATACTCGGCCGGCTTTTCAATTTTGCACTTCGGGCACCTAAATTCCCATCTGAGAAAGATCAAGCCCTTCTTCCGGAATGGTATCGAGCTATGTTCTCTCCTAGTCAAAGCACTTTCGAAAGCTTCCACGACTAATCTCTTATCTTTAGTCGGCAGTTTATTATACCGTCCAGTTATACCAAGGTAATTAAACTCTTAATATTTGCAGTATAAGTAAATGGAAGCCTTTTAATTTTATAAATCTCAAATCTTGTTTCCAATAAGCCTTAATACTGCTTTAGAATTAGGCACTAATGCTATAGAGATTTTTAATCTTAAGCTATTTATACTACCAGAGGGCGCTGGTAAATAGTAAGGAGACTTCCAATAACGGCTAATAATAACAGTGTCTGTATAAAGCTGCGCTTTACAAGAGCCACTATAAGTAGGTAGTCAGCGAGATTTATCATGGACTACCTCTTTAGATTACCTCGATAGACAATAGGGTAGCGCTTCTATGCACTAATCAAGGCGCTAAAACCCCGCAGCAGCAGGTGTACCACTATATCCGTGCTTGTCCTTTTGGTCTTTGAAGCCCGAAAAGGAAAGTATAACAGAAACACCATAAGTTGGCTCATCTTTGTCGTCAGTGCTATTACATGTTTAGAGATTTATTCTAGATTGAGCATCACACACAGCGTCGTTAATCTCGTGGAATAGGAACGTAAGATTGACTGTATAACTGGTTACACACATAATTTGGCCAAATGCCCGCTTAATCGATCACTGGAGAAAAGTTGTCAACCGCATGGTCTGTGTGATGATAGTACAGCAGTATGTTATGTTCGCTAGAAGAAAATGATTCAAATAGTGTAGCACTCAATATATATGTTAAATTTTCACCCGGGAAAGTGGAGATATTCTCCCTTGTTCATACTATACTCCGTACTCCTAATGGAAAGGTGGAGATATGACAGAAGTTGAAAGTTTATGTGACGTAACACTCCAGTTTGCAGTTCAGGAAGCATCAGTCCGGTCTTGTGCTGCAAGAAATGGCGAAAATTCGTAGTATTAAGAAACACAGTTTCCAACGCTATCACAAATTATTACATAAACGTCGACTTTCAGTTCACGGCAATCGTTGTGGTGCATTTCTCTTGTGCTTGGAAGCTCGGCCGGTGCGCCTTTAATGACAAATTATTATACCAACAGAAACGATATATGAATACTTTGAAACCCATTATAAAACACTGGCTAATTTACTTCATGGATGTTAGTTTAAATCCTTCCCCATACCTCTCATTAAACTCCGAAAACCGATTATCTCTTTGCATTTCGCCTGGCGCTGCCGGGGTTACTTGGCGCGGCTGCAGTTCTTCGTTAGGGATATTCCGAATGGTAACGGTTACCATGTCCCGCGATATCGCCCGCACTGTCTCATTGTCCATGCGCCCACCAATCTGTCTCGACCTCCATCCGAGTCCTCGATTCGTCCCGTGTAGAATCTTCTCATCGGTGGCAACCATCACCTGCATTGCGTCACCCGTTGCGTGGTTCTCGATAACGCTTGCCTCGTTCTCGAAATAAGTATTTGCTTTAGATAAGATACCAATCGACTCAAAGGTGGACTCCCATTCATCCCTTAATCTTGCAATATCTGCAACTTCTTCAGGGGATGTCGTTGAAGCTTTCATCTTTTCCGTCAAGCGGCTGAAGAGAAGCTTCTCGTGTGCTCTCAACTTTGTAGCCATACGAGAAAGGCTAGTTTTGCACTCTTCTAGTCCTTCATGTGTGATTTTTTCGGGTATAGAGCTCGTACCGGTACTGCCGCCTGCACTTGGGGTAGGAGTTGTCGCAAACTGGAGCTGGCTAATGTGCATGGACAATTGAGCGCAAATTGCGAGACTCTTTTCCGTGCTTGCTTTCTCTTCCTTGATCTGCATCAGCTCAGATGTGTTTGGCGTAGAACCCGCGACGCTTTTGCCTATCATAGCGTCCATTTTCTCATTTATTGTATCGAGACGGTCCTCCAAGTTTTCCCTGGCACTGTCGAGGAGCTCTTTGTAACCCTCTATGGCTTCAGATGTGACGGCGGATCTGCGGCTGCTCAGGGTAATAAAGTCAGAACTGTCTTGTCTGTGGCACACCCAAAAAGCACTTACAGGTTGGCGTCTGTGAGGGCAACGTTTATGGTCATTTTGTAGCTGGCCAGCAGTCTTCTAAATCCATCAATGTCGTCGCCCATATATTTTAGCCTCGCCCAGTCGCGAACGCTCGCTCGAGAGCCCGTAGACCGTGATGAGCATTTCTGTATCTGTTGCTCAAACACTTGGCAAGCTTTGCCGCACTGTCGCAAAGGTAGCTCAAGGGAAGAAAGGTCAATATCAGTGGTAGCCTGGACTGTTTCGACCAGCGAAGCCAGTACGCCACTAAGTGCGCTTGCCTCCTCAGCGAGGTCTCGCACTCGCTGCTGGTGAGACTGGTAGCTACTGATTGTCTGGTAAAGCGCGATACTGGACTGGAAGGCGAATTGGCCCAAGGCCAGTAGCCCGGAGGCTACTCCGATAGCTTCTGCCATTATGCCGGCTTACTTTAACGCTGTAATGCTGTGCAGAGCATGCGGGGAAACGAGACTGATGCTTTCAGCCAGCCCATGGAACTCAGAGGGGATATAAGAACTCGCGTAGGAGGGCCTTAGGCAACAGCGCTTCTCTTGCTAAACGCCGGGGATGAGAGAGCTCTCATATTTTACTGGCAGAGGAAGCGCTCAGCTTAAGCGCTTAGAGAGGGCTCGAATCCACCGTTGTGCCGTCGTGGGAATGGCGAGGATTGGCTTATTAATTTTGGTGGCCTGTTAGCCCAAAACCTCAGCCAGGCAGCGGGCGGCAGCTAGCCATTTGCTAGTCATGTCCCCTCCCCAGCATGTAGCGCTATATCTACGAGGTAGATGGAGTGATGTACGGTTTATAGATCTACAGGTGAGCATTTTGATGTTGTAATCTTGACCATCAAGGCCAATGCTTATACAATGACGGGTACTTGGATGCTGAAGAACGAACTGCTCGCAAAGCGGTCAGTGTGGCGGTACCAGCCGAAATGTGTCTCTCCTACCAACAGCTCCTACTAAGTGCCAGCCGATCCAAGCGTCAGTTACACAGAAAGGGTTTTGTTAAACTGGACAACCCCCTTACACGGCCCGGCTAAGCCCGGCTTATTCTAGCTGGCATACCGTTGAGTATCGTAAGTACTATACAACCGCAGAGTTTAAAAAAAGCATAGCGGGCAGCAGTGTGCTGATAGGAGCAACATGAACCACGGAACGCTTAAATCTCGAATGTTGCTTCATACCTCGGCCGGAATTGCAATCATCAGATTGGCTCTTTACACATCCATCTTCTAATATGAAACACGAACTATCACATGGTAGCGACCAACTGCATATCTATATATATAGCAGAATGGTGTATAAGAATAACCAAACATCATTCGTCAGCGACATGGAATAAAACTATGGGGTCCACAGCGACTACAACGTCTGAGCCTTTTTCCATATAGCTGGCCCGCAAGACAGGGCGTTTGAGAGACAATAAATACGTGCTTCCTTTGTTCACTACTGCCATTACCCTTAGTATTGTAGGCTTTTAATACTTTTAATATAAACTTTACCACTAGATCTCGCTTCCAGATCCCATGCCTATGTTGGAAGCAATGATACACCTTCTCTAACTTCTATTTCAACCGATAAGATGATATTATGCTACAGAGCTCAATCCTTTTTCGAAAGCGGATATTTTTGGTAATAGATGTATAAGAGAGGTTTTTGTGGAAGATGATTATTGGCTATACTGGCTGTTGTTGTAAATGGAATCAGCGTCCATCTCACATGGTTTATATAGTTTTCTCAACAGCCTTATTGCAATACATTCATTCACATTACGATTGTTTTTAGCATTATAGCTGAACACTTGGTATCCAAACCTGAGTTTTGGCGACACATGCAGAACTCTTGTTCACCAGCAGGCCAGGCGTTGAACGGCCATTTGTTCTCGATCTGTGTACGGTTACACATACGACACAAGTATAACATTTTGTGCTGTCTCTGAACGATAGATAGTGTGCGATTATCGTGGTGATTGGACACCAATAAAGCCCTTGATCGCTGCGCTGTTCGATTGGAGAAATCTATAACTTTTATATAATACCCGAAAGTTAGCGATCATTCTTTTTTTTTTTTTTTTTTTTTTTTTTTTCACTTGTCTAAAGTTCCGTCTCAACTCGCCACTCTATGATAGGTATTGGGCATTGATGTCACGTCGATAGAAAGCAGGCTTACCAAATGGCCAATAGAGCTGTTTTTGGAATGTCCATTAGTAAAATATAATATCGGCGTATTTAGAGGGAAAGGAAGATGTAATGAAATAGAAGAAGAAGAAAGATGCATTTGCATACAGCTCTAGTTATAGTGATAGTAGACTACGCGCTACCTAGCAATGAATTGGTTAAGTCAAATAAGTTGAGCAGAATCCAGGCCAAGGGATCTATATCACCGTGCTTGTATTGATGTAAATATCTCTAAAGGTGTTTGGCATGTAATTAATTACCTTTCCGCCGTTGACGTTATAATTCCTACTATCTTCTTGGGGTGTTATTCCTATTTGGATCACCTGGAAGGTCTTGGATTCTCCCTGATGAAAGTTGATAATCTCCCCAATCATTTTCGTCACAATGCCGCTCATCGCAGGTCATACAACAACCCACGCTCTTCAACTTGAATTCGTTGTCGGTGACTTTGATTTCGAAAGAATTTGTCTCTACATACCCCGAAAGGTCTTTGACAACGTGGCACTCGCTGCACTCAAATCTCCAGTCGAGCTCGGCGAAGAGCATTCCTTCCTGGATAACGTCCAGCCTGTTATCCTCTATGACCTCTTTAATAGCTTTCACGATCGCGTATCCATCGTTAGTATCTAGGTTCCTAGCTCTACCTTTGTTGCGGATTGACGAAGATTTGCCGCCAATTCTAATCTTGGTGTCGAGAACTCTTCTGACTATCCGCTCATTCTCCTGTCTAGTGAGCCTGTTCCTGAGACGGAGCGACATGGCAATGATATTTTTACTACTTGCGAAATGCTCTGCTTAGTAGCTGATGGTTCAGTGGTATGTGAGTGAGAAATATTTATGTTAGAAGATAATTCCTGAGTCTGCTAACGGTTATTGCAAGTAGCGTCCCGTTCTTTGGTTTATATGTTTTTTTTTCCCAAATGCTTCTTTTACATTGATTCACTCATATTGTAATGTTTTTTTCAGCAAACCACATCGGATGTTGAACATTGAGAGCCATGTATGGTTACTCATACATTCAGTTCTGAATACGAGAACATCGTTGGCCGCGGCGACCAAGCAGTGACAATGTTCTCATTTGGATCTAGATCAGCAATGTTTCGAATCCGAGCCATGCCTAGCAAGGTATTCCTAGGTCAGATACTATAATGGTGAATCGATGCGCAAAGCGGTAATGGGTCGCATTGCTACAAAAGCTACGTCCATGCACCCGCAAACTTTGCGCTCTATTGCATGTGCGTTCCACTTCGAGGACGTTCACAGCGCGTTGAATAAATGCATTGAGATTCACTGCAAATTGGGCAATCACGTACTAGATTGCTATACAAAAATCCAGTCTTTTTATTAAGATCTTTTTTTTTTTCCTTTCCTTTCTCTCCATTTTCATTTTTTTCTTCTTCTCTCGTGACACTATCCACGGATAGTCTGTGCCGCGACGCATGATCTTCAATAGCGAGTTAGTCCAACGCAATGTTAGCGAATGAGAAAAGAGTACCTCGCTGGAGCTGCCAGGCGCTAGTTGGCCAGAGGTACCGCTTGAGTCATAGAAAACAGTTATGAGATCGACGCGGCCGATTGCCGGTCCGAAAATTTTCACCCCACCACGACTGATAAGAGAGGGGCATAATTTCTATCATCGCAACTTTTTTGCTTGGCCTGGGGCTGCATCGTCTCTCCGGTGCAAAAGCCTTCCATTCCATTCAATCGTCTTATGGCATCAGTGTGATTCTTCTCAGCCGCAGAAGTCCTCAATATGCCGTACGAGGTCCTTGTCGGAGGCTCGTGCTACACGGCCCCGGATGCCCAGAAGCTGAGGGAGCTCATCAACAAGTCCAGCCCCTCCAAGGTCAAGGACATCCAGGGCCAATGGATCTACTATGTGAACCTGCAGGTGTCGTCCCACGACACTCTGGAGCAGGTCGAGGAGCTGCTGCACGACGTCAAGGGCTGGGGGCTGGCTTCCGAGACTGCCGGCAATGCCATGACCATCTACGCAACGCCTCGCTACATTTCGCCATGGAGCTCCAAGGCCACCAGCATTGCGCACGTCTGTGGCCTGAGAGAGCGTGTCTTGCGCATTGAGAGGGGCCGTCGCATCTCCATTGAGTTTGAGGACGCCTTGCCCGAAGGCGGGGATGCCGCGTTCCGCGATGTGCTTCACGACCGCATGACCGAGCTGTTCAGCCCTCAGGCGCCATCTTTGGTGCAGATGTTCGAGTCCAAGTCTTCATCTCCTCTGGTTGCTGTCGACATCTTCGCGGACAAGGAGGATCCGATGCGCATTCTCAGAGAGTACAATCTCAAGATGGGTCTGAGCCTCGACGACTCTGAGATGCAGTATCTCGTGGACACTTTCACCAAGCTTGGACGGCCGCCTCACGATGTCGAGCTGTTCATGTTTGCCCAGGTTAACTCAGAGTATGAGTGTATCCCTGTTTGACTCTCATGAGTGGGCTGCTCACTGTTATGTACAGGCATTGCCGACACAAGGTCTTCAACTCGGCTTGGACCATCGATGGCGTCGATCAAGACAAGAGCCTGTTTGAAATGATCAGGACGACTCACAAGACCACGCCTGATTTCACCGTTTCTGCTTACAGTGACAACGCGGCGGTCATTGAGGGCGATCATGCCAATGTTTGGGCGCCGGATTATTCCACTGGCTCCTGGAAGCTCATTCCAGAAGTCGTCCATATCCTGACCAAGGTCGAGGTATGATTTTGCATGGCGATTTTCTCTTGTCAATAAGCAGTCTTCTAACAGAGCTTGCATATTAGACGCACAACCACCCCACGGCCATCTCGTAGGTTCCTCCCAGGCTTCTTTTTCCCTTGAACGCGGCAGGATTCCATTCGTTACTTGTCAATTTCAATTTTAGAACGTTCAAGGAGTAGCAAATGCATCCATTTGAAGATTTTGGTGGGGAATAGAAGCTAATCATGTGCCCATAGACCTTTCCCTGGAGCAGCCACCGGCTCAGGCGGAGAAATCAGAGATGAAGGCGCAGTCGGACGCGGTTCTACAACCAAGGCTGGCCTAAGCGGCTTTTGGGTCTCAGACCTTCTTATCCCTGACAACAAAGCGCCCTGGGAGGCTGACATTGGCCGGCCTCGCCACTATGCTAGCAGTTTGGACATTATGCTGGAGGCACCAATTGGTAGTGCGCGGTTCAACAACGAATTTGGCCGTCCCGCGCTCGCAGGTTGCTTCAGGACACTCCTCACACCTGAGGATGCTAATGATAGCTCCGATTTATCAGATGTTGCAAACTGGCGGGGCTACCACAAGCCCATTATGATTGCTGGTGGTATGGGAACTGTGCGACCTCAGCATGCTGAAAAAGAGCAGAGGCATGTTCGAGAGGGCGCCCATGTCATCGTTCTCGGAGGCCCTGCAATGCTCATTGGCCTGGGTGGCGGTGCCGCATCTAGCAGCGACTCTGCGGAGAGCAACGCGGATCTCGACTTTGCCAGTGTTCAGCGTGGTAACCCTGAAGTAAGCAGACTTGTTACTGGATGATAATTCAGACACCTAAGGAAACAGCTACTAATAGTAGTGCAGATGGAACGACGCGCTCAAATGGTCATCAACACTTGCACTGCCCTGGGTGACCAGAACCCGATAGGCATGATCCACGATGTTGGCGCTGGTGGACTGTCCAATGCTCTCCCTGAACGTGAGTTTACGCACCACTCCCGTGATATCTTTTGATCTATTGCAGCTCTAACTTTAACCAGTTGTGAAGGACGCTGGATTCGGAGGAAAATTTGAGCTTCGCCAAGTCGAGAGTATGGACCAGAGCATGAGCCCGTTGGAGATTTGGTGCAACGAAGCTCAAGAGCGATATGTCCTTCTTATCAACGCTGATGGCATGAACCGCTTCACGAGCATCTGCCGACGTGAGCGATGTGGATTTTCCGACGTCGGAACTGTGATCTCTAAAGATGAGCACGGAGCTACTAGTCTTATTCTCACCGACAGAGAGTCCAAGGAGTACCCCAGGCCGATTGACTTACCCATGGATGCCCTGTTCCCTCCTAAGCGCTTATTGAAGAGAGACGTAGTCTCCAAGAAGCCCAACTTGCTTCCTTTCAATGCCTTGGCCAGCCTACAAAAGGCATATGGAGAACTGAGCGGAGCCGACTTGTTTAAGAAGGCTGTTGAGCGCGTCTTCTTAATGCCAGCAGTTGGCTCCAAATCCTTCTTGATTACCATTGGCGATCGAACTGTCGGCGGTCTGACCGTGCGCGACCAGATGGTTGGACCTTGGCAAACCCCAGTTGCAGATGTTGCGGTAACAGCTACGTCGTTCCACCTTGATACCAAGCAAAAGACTGGTGAGGCCATGGCAATGGGAGAGAAGCCTACACTTGCCCTGATCGATCCCGCTGCTTCGGCGAGAATGGCCATTGCCGAAAGTTTGATGAACATTGGCGCTGCCGACGTTGCAGGCGATCTGCGCCGCGTTAAGCTCTCCGCCAACTGGATGGCAGCTGTGAATCACGCTGGTGAAGGAGCTGCTCTGTACGAAGCAGTCCGAGCAGCCATGGAAATGTGCACCAGACTCAAGGTCAGCATTCCCGTCGGCAAGGATTCAACGTCAATGAAGGCATCATGGAAGGATGGAGAGGAATCAAAGAACGTCACGGCGCCAGTCTCTGTGGTTATTTCCGCCTTTTCTACTGTGCGTGAGATTCGCAGCACTTGGACTCCCCAGCTTCGCAGAGTAGAAGACGTTGGGGAGACTGCTCTCATGTTTGTCGATCTTGCAGAGGGACGAAGAGCTATGGGTGGCTCAGCACTCGCACAGTCTCTCGGCGCTATTGGTGACAAGGCGCCCGACATGAAGAACTTTGATCTCATCACGGACTACTTTGATGCCCTGTCTCAGCTCCACAGAAGCGGCGTTGTCCTCGCTTATCACGATAGGTCTGACGGTGGTCTCATTGCGACCGTAGCGGAAATGATGTTTGCTGGTCGCTGTGGTGTCGACATGATGCTGGATGGAATCTCCAAGTCGGGCAACCCCGAAGATATTATCGAGGCCATGTTCAACGAGGGGATTGGTGCTGTCTTCCAGATCCGCGCTGAAGATGAAATCAACTTCAAGCGGTGCTTCGCTACCTGCGGACCTCCACCCGGTCTAATCCGCAAGTTTGGTGTCGTTCGAACAACAGGCAAACAGAACCTGAACATTCGCTATGGAGGCACAACTTTCACCACCCTTGACCGAACCGAGATGCAGCAGTGGTGGTCCAAGACGTCTTTTGAGATGCAAAAGATCAGAGACAACTCTGCTTGTGCCGAGTCTGAATTCTCGACCATCGCTGACTCTACGGACCCCGGCCTTTCCTACAAGTTGTCATTCAATCCTGCCGAGAATATTCTTCCTCTGACGTCCTCCATCACCGGCTTCTTTGGCAAAACTCACCGCGTTGCTATTCTCAGAGAGCAGGGTGTCAATGGTTATGCAGAGCTGGCCTACGCTTTCAAGGCGGCCGGCTTTGAGCCAATTGACGTCCACATGACTGACATTTTGGACGGCCGCTCACTTGCCGACTTCACCGGCTTAGCAGCTCCTGGTGGCTTCTCGTACGGTGACGTCCTCGGCGCTGGCCAGGGCTGGGCCAAGTCGATTCTGATGCACGACAACACTCGCAGGGAGTTTGCCGCCTTCTTCAAGCGCCCCGACACCTTTGCGCTGGGTGTGTGCAACGGCTGCCAGATGCTCACCAGAATCAAGGAGCTGATCCCCGGCGCCAAGGATTGGCCCAACTTTGTGGACAACACCAGCGAGCAGTTCGAGGCCCGCTACAGCATGGTCAAGGTGCAAGTCGACAAGTCCAAGCCCTCCGTCTTCTTCCACGGCATGGACGGGTCCGAGCTGCCCATTGTCGTGTCCCACGGAGAGGGCCGCGCCTTGTTCTCCTCGCCCAACTCCCTCCAGACACTGACGGAGTCCGGCATGGTCCCCCTGCGATACATTGACAACCGCGGCAACGTGACGGAACAGTACCCCTACAACCCCAACGGCAGCCCGATGGGTGTTGCTGGTGTGTCGAGCCCCGATGGCCGTGTCGTCGCCATGATGCCTCACCCCGAGCGTACCATCATGGCGGACATTACCAGCTATGCGCCTCCGGAGGATCTTGAGCAATGGGGCGAGTTTGGTCCTTGGCTGAGGATGTTCCGCAGTGCCCGCAGATGGGTTGGTTAGAGTCACTCACTGACAAGTGATATCTGTGTTATAACTTGTTTCCATTACATGTCATGTTGTTTTAAAAAAAAAACGAAACTTTAGAAAATATTCAACACTGTGGAAGGCGTATGTAGGGTTGGTTGATTGATTACGGGCTGGTTTTACAAGGACAGGAAAATTTATCCATACAAAAACAAATCGAGATTGAACATTGCACCAATTGCAGCTTGAACAAACCGTGTGACTCTTTACTTGTGTGATAAAGATATTTTTTTTTTATTCTTTTTTTTAGTATTGTGCATTACTCATGCATGCATTCAGCTTAAAGAGTCAGTTTGACTCGGCCGAGTATACATGCTCAGTTCGCTCATAGGGGTATTTCCCGCCCTCCTTTATGCTATTTGGTTAAATAAAAAGAAAAAAGAAAAAAAAGCAACATGCCAAGCTACCATCGACTACCAAGGTATGCCTATTTGCCCATTTCAAATTCGATTTTTTCACTCCCTCTTTTTTAAAATCTTTTACAACGCTGGCCCTTCCCAAGCGTCCCGCCACAGCCTCACATGCCACGACTGTTTATGCGGAAAGGAAATCTGCCTCTCTTTTCCAAAACCTGCTTCGTCCAGGTGTCGCATCATTCTATCAAATTTCATCAGCATCAGTACAAGAAAACACACTAAAAGAGATAGAAGAGAAGAGAAAGACAAGCCTTACCTCACATTATCAACCCGCGGCTCCAGCGACACGCTCATCGTCCGATTATCCGCAATAAAGCACCAGTGCACAAGACTCGTCAGCCAAAAAGGCACTTTCCCCCTCGCCCACTCCTCGCCAATGAAGACGTGTATGCCGCGATCAAAGTCACCCGCGCCCGTGGCCAGGTGTCGACCAAGAATGTCCTCCTTGACCCAGTAAATCTCAAAATAGCCAAAGGGGATGCCGTCCCATGAAGCGATGACGGGGAACGAGTGTCGCTGCTGTAGGACGCCCTCTAGGAAGCCGGGCTTGTATTCGCCCCAGAACTCGCTGACTCGGGGTTTCGACATCCACGTTTGCAGGAGCTGCATGTCTGTCAAAGACGTCAAGTGTACATGTTCCTGGGGCTTAGATCCAATGGGGCCCAAGTAGGGGACTGGCTTTGTCGACGTCGAGGCCACCCGCAGAGACAAGTATCGACCAACACTAGGCACAAAGCGCGAATAGAAAATCTCCCCCATCCTATGGGGCTTCGGCCGTACCGGGTGTCGAACGCCATCTGTAAAGGTGTACTGCAGCGGAGGAGGGGGGAAGTACGTCGGGAGATGCGAAGACGAGTAAAAGGGCCCCATGGGGATGGCGACGGTGTGCGCCGGCGGGATGCTCGTAGGCATTGGCCCGCCAGGCAGGTCGTGGTCCAGACGGGCGAGGCTGTCCATGGACAGGTAGTGGCTCATGGACGACTCGCTGTGGATGGGCGAGCTGGGACGACTAGTCACCGGCGACCCGGGCACGGACGAGAAGGACCGGTGGTTCGGCTGCAGCGTGAAGAGGAACAGGTGGCCGGGGATCTGCCAGAACATGCGCTGGGTGACAAACATGCGCGCCCACTCGTCGCCGCAGTCGTCGAGGCTGGTGCCGCAGGACGAGTCGGCGGCGGCAATCAGGCCCATGCGCTCCAGCTTGGGGATCAGGTTGCGGCCGCGCAGCACGCCGTCGCGCTTGATGTTGATGCGCCACTCGCCCCGGGGCTTTGCGTCGGCGGGCGTGTCCCTGGCGGCGGGCACGTCGAGCTGGGCGCTGGGCTTGGGCTGGTGGAAGTACCAGTACAGCGTCACCCACATCATCATGGCGATCTGGCGCGTGGGGCTGGCGGCGGGCTTGAAGTCGGAGTTGGACGGGTTCGAGATGGACGAGATGAAGAGCGTGTCGTTGTGCAGCGTCGGCCGCACAAAGGGGTGCACGCGCGTCTTTGTGCGCGACGACGACGGCCGCGACGACCGGCTCTTGTTGCTGAAGTCGTCGTTTTCGTCGTCGACGTCGCTCTGGGTGGCGAGCCCGGCGGCCTCGTCGGCATCGCTGCGGCGGCGGCGCTCGTAGGGCTCAAAGGGCGACTCGACCTCCTCCTCGGTGTGCAGCACGACGTTCCAGCCGATGGGGAAGGCGTTGGGGTGCATGTTCATCTCGTGGCTCTTGAAGCCCAGGCCGGCGAAGACGGGCGTGACGGTGAAGGTCTGGCCGTCCGGCAGATGCAGCAGCTGCGGCGCCATGATGCCGGGGGTTTGTCTCTCTGCGTCTGTCTACCACGGATTGGATTTGTAGATGTAGATGTAGGTGTCGATGTAGATGTTAGAAGCAGAAGCAGAAGCAGAAGCAGAAGCAGAAGCAGAAGCAGAGACGCAGAGACGCAGAGACGCAGCAATGCTGGAGATCATCAGCAAATGGAGGGACAATCAATGCAACGGTGTGTGGAGCGAACCAGAGCAAAAAGCAGCAGCGGGGGCGGGGTAACTGCAGCAGCTGAAGAGGAGCTGTTGGCAGCAGAGCATCCAGAGCTTATGCAGCCATGGCTTTGCCCCGGATTTATATCCCAGGGTGCGTTGCTGAGATGCATCGAGATGGAGTTTTTGGCGGTGCGTTGCTGGCATGGGCGCGGGTGACATTCCGGCCGCCAAGCAGCAGCAGCAGCAGCAGTTGCATCACATGCTTTTTTTTTTTTTTCTTTTCTTGATAGAATCACAGCATTACAGCATTTCTCTCTCTCGCCTCATGACACAGCTGAGACAAACTTTTTTTTTTTCTTCCTCTAGCAAACAAACATAACCGAACGAGCTGCTGTGGCCTGACCAGCGCAAATAGTCTTGCGCCACTGCCTCTTTATACCGGATTAGACGCTCCCAGACAGCCGATGGTGGCACACTAGCAAATAGGCCCATTCGGCTGGGCGGACCGCGTTGTTGATCCGGCAAATATTGTTGACGAGTCATGTCTATTTCGTCTACAGTACGGAGTATCTGCTCGTTGGATGTAACCCTAATCAAAGTTAATGTGCTCTCTGCTCGTTGCTTGTCCGCTCATCTACTAATCTATGCTCCTCTCGACTATAACCCCCGCTCGCATCTACATTTGCCAAACGCCATGATACTGTATGTACGATACGTATAAAAAAAGCATCAAGTCTTTCCTCAAAAGATACCCCCGCCCCTAGCTCCGACTTGGCTCCTCTCTGGTCTTCTTCGACTGCTGTATCGTCTCATCGTCAACTCCAACATCATCCTCATCCCTGTCCTTCTTCTTCCCATTTCTCTCCTTCTCCAATATCTCCTTCACCTCCTCTCCTCCAAGATCCTTCATCTCATCCCAGTCATAGCCATATTCCACCGCCGCGGCCTTAATCTCTCGCCGCAGTGTGTTCGCCTCATGCACCAGATGCTCCCACTTCTGAGGATCAAACCCTCGCTCCTGGTACAACGCATGTTGCCGCCGTGATACCGTAATGTTCATCGCGGCCTTGTAGCTCAGATCCCGGCTGATGAACAGGAACCACAAGTAACCGCCCATGATAGTCGCCAGTCCAGCCAGGTACGTTATCGGCTCTACGAGATCCCATCCAAACTCGGTATGGAACGACACGTAGTAGACAACCCCCCACCATCCTGCGAGAGCCGCGAAGCCTCCCTGGGCCAAGCGGTGCGCCCCCTTGTGCGCCAACAGATCGCACTCGGACTTGATTTTGCTCATTTGGTCAATGTCTTTCGACATCCGCCGAAGCTGCAGCCGCATGTAATACGTCCGATCCTTGAAGCTGGGCACCGCCACGCGAAGCTCCTGGTTGAAGCCCTCGATATTAATCGCAAACTCGCGTCCACGGGCTGCATCTCGAATGAAGTCTCCAACCTCGGTGCTGCCACTCCATCGAACCCAGTTCGCCTCCTTGTCCTTTGTGGGACCCTCGCGGCCCAGTCCTGAATACGACGCCACATTGCTCTTGCCGCGTTCTCCCGATCTCCCTGGGAACTCCTGGTGATCGGCCTCAGCTCGAAAGATGATATCAGGCAGCTTTTCGCGGCCACGGACCAGCAATGGCGGTATCTCTGCCTGTATCAACCGCTCAAGGTAGGAAAGCGGCTGCTGGGGATGCACCAGCAGCGCCAGCGGCTCTACCCTTTCTCCCTTTTTCTTGTAGTTTTCGTCTTCTGATTCATTAATCGTGTCCTGCTCGGGGTGGAATGGCATGGGCAGTATGAGCTTCAACAAGCGAGTAGGCGTTGTAAGAACCCGTCCTGAAAACTCGGTACGTCAGTCTTCAGTGAACTCGATCGCTCCATGGTCCATCGCGGCAATACCTTTTGACTCGTCTCCTCCAGACGGATCTGGCGACGTCTCTTTGTACTGTTTGCTGCCGCTCAATCGGTGCCAGGGCCTGTCGTCAGCCTTTTTCTGCGCTCCGTGGCGTCTGCCATCTTCCTCATCCGCCTCCTGGCCTTTTTCGTGCAAGTGCTTCGATTTCCTCTTCGATTCGTCCTCATACACCCTCCGCGACGTCGAAAAGTTTCTTATGGGCGTGTGAAATCGTTGCTGGAAGCTTGGTTTAAGCCATTGGTGCGCTCTTGGCAATGCCTGCGGCCTAGAAATCAGAGGCAAGACGCCGAGGCTTGATCGCGCAAACATTGCATATTAGGCCGTTGCCGGTCATGTGTATTAAATCAAGAAAAAGTTAAAATGAGGGTAAAATTGATCCAAAGTTTTGGCAGAGTGTAGATAAATAAAGGACAATCGCTATGAAGCTGGTTCCTTGGAATAGCAATAATCATGACGTCACGGGCCGCGTTGGCGATCAATTGTGGCTCCCTGCAGCCAATCCATGTCAGTCGTCACAGCATCTAAATTGCTAGTTTCGGCCTCCAGTTGGAGCAGAACAGCCGGCGATAGCAACATTGACAAAGAAAATGTTGGAGCCAATTTTATCTGAATAATATAACTTCTCCTATGCGATTAGACTTTAACATCAGGGAGTGAATAAACTTAGGCTCACTCGTGGTGGCTTGTACTAGCAGTAGGACCCTTGAAATCTTAAGCTATGAAATCTTAAACCATGAGGTCTTTCGCGAGGAGCAATAGCCAAAGCAGCCAGGGGTGCTTCCATAAAAAGGCTCTTTCCATATTAAAATTATAATATCAGAACTAAAGAGGTATCGAAGTCATAGCATTGAGATTATACACTCCCTTGAATTCTGTACATAGACCCGAGTAAACGGCGGCGTCCTATCAAGGGGTAACGATCCAGAAAGAATTACTATGCTTCAAATACGCTGGCCAAGAGCTATATTTGATGTTGTAAATGGGGGTTATATGTACCCCAAGTGTATCAGTTTGAAAGATGGAGGATACAGCAGCACTGGATCTTGAACATGCATTCAGTCTGCCGACGACTTTTGTGTCGCAGACGAGAAGATCCAAGGGTGCAAGACATCGAATTAAAAGAAGCCATATTAATATGTCCTAAAGTATATTGAGCTGCTTGATACCGTTTTTTGGATTTCGAAATATGGATCTTGTTGTTTTTGGAACATGGGGCTGGAATTGCTCGTGCATAGGGAGGTGTGTTACTGATAGTTGCAGACGAACAAGTCGGCATAGAAGAGCTGAAAGTGCAAGATATTGTGAAATATGAGATTATCATTAAGTTTCTGTGTAAGTTCTATAAATTTTCCGTAGTATTCGAGCCGAAGCTAGTTCTTTTCCCGACAGTATGGTAAATGCTGAAGCTACAAGACTAAAGGAAGCTGTGGACATGGCGGCACGACAAGAACGCAATTACGCGTCAGTACTGGCTTTTTCTTCCCCAACGCCTCCTCGATTTACTTTCAATGTTCTTTAGAAGCTTTCGTAGTTTATTCATTCAGACTCTGGTTGGGCTTTATGGCGTCTTCAACTGAGACTTTGTCCAATATTGAGAGGAAACTCTGTTCAACAATTCAATCAGCCACTCAGGTCCCAAAAGCTATATATTATGCCCTTTTTACTAGAATTCCATCCGTCCTTTATTTCTCTATTCCATTTCATTCGTATCCAGTCTGTCGACAAGGTTTATACAAGTTCTTACTCACATTTCACCATCTTGTACCTTCGACACACCGGACTCTACCGCTTCCAGATACGGATAGAGACACACGCCTACTTATGTATTTATATCGTATGTCTGCAAATTATTTATTCCAAATTATTTGCCCAAAGTATCTTTATTAACATGCATTAGTTGATGTCCTATTGTGACATCTTATAACTATCTTTCACAAAAGGGTCACTACAAGCCCCATTGGCTTCCACCACACGAGAGACATCTCCTCCTCTTACCACAAAATGGAGATGAACAACGCCAACACCGTCTTCGTCAACCCTGCCGGAGACGGTGGTAATAAAGAAAACGACCCTCACCTCCCCGCCGTTCCCCCTCGTCCTAGCAGACGTAATCGTCCCCAGCAACCCGTGGCATCAGCCGGGTATCGACTTGGTCCTCGAATTAAATTGACCAAGGAGGATCTCGACTTTGCCATATACGAAGATGAGGCGGCACAAGAAATCCCAGAACCTCGCCGTGAGTACTACGGCAGCAACCTCCCGGCCCTCCCCGACATCACCAACGGGCAAAAGTACAACTACGCCCTTACCCACGTTCTGAAGCGCGACTACAACAAGCTCATGTATGTAGCGCTCAGAACAGGGGACAACGTCGCCATGGACATGTTGATAGCCAACGAAGTAAGCTACGACAGTGTGTCCATGCTGGAGCGAGTCACCGGGCTATACCAATGGGTTGCCGGGTGCAATCCTCTGGACGTCTGGCTGTGGGTCCAAGACAAAGCATACCACCGATGCTGGAACAATGGCCAGAGGAAAGGCTTCAGGAGGTTCCTGAGGTGGATGGTGCCGCTTGTGAGGGAGGCTGGGGACAGTAAGGGTTACGCCGCTATGATGGCCATGGATGAGGTCAATACCCAGGTCATCATGGAGCGGTTTGAGGAGTTGGGCCTTCCGAACTTGACCATCGAGAAGGCCAATCCGAGCGTCTTTTTCACTCCCTGTGGAGAAGATATACACGTCATTTATAGACGTGACTTTACGGCGGAAGAGCAGCGCCTAATTGACCTGCTCTGGCCGGAGCATTGGGGCCTCGGATAGGTAGTGAGGTTGGTGAGGTGGTGAAGCTGGTAGAGTTGGGTATAAGTTTGGGGCGGGCATCATGACTGGCTTTTTCAAGACTTTGCTTTTTTAGGGATTAGATGGGGATGGCGTTTATATAGAATTGATACCCCTTTGATTTGGCCGTGATTTGACTTAGCTTGACAGATTACTTGTTGTCCGTCTGTCCGACCTCTTCCAAGATGATAACATCAAATATTGTACTAGGAAGATTAAAACAGTTTTGTTTAGTAGAAGACAATACAAATTCTGTCTAAAATGGCAACTGCTTCGAAAATGACTGTAATTCAAGAATCTTTCCGAAAGTCTCTCACGACAAACGACCTACACTCGAGGCGCTAGTTGGTAAAGGTTTTATGACTATACCACCGGTATTTTGACTTGGGAAACGCCATGCTTTGTGCTAAATGCGATATTGCCATGATAGAATGAACAGATCTGTATATCTTAGTCCTTATCAAGCCCATAATAGTTTAGTTCATATCAATATACGGTCGTGCTCTGTGGACAGATAGAGACAGATTTCAGTAGGCTGGCTGGTGGAATACTGTAAATAGATGAATTGTGACAAGATTCGAACATAGGCAAACTCTAGATGATGAACGTATCGCTGTCCGTCACTCCCACCAGATTCCACGAGAGCGATATTTTTCCCAGTGCCATCTATCGTACCTGAACTCATTGCTGAATGCCATGTCTTCCTACCTAAGTCGTCCAAGCTTGAAAAGAATATTTACTTCATTTGCTCTGGAGGCTTTCAGGAGGTGTTTCGAGTAAGTGTCTTAGCAAGTGCCTCGCTCAATTCGCCTTGCCACTTCTCACTGCGAATTCTGTTCCACATTGGCTCGACTTCACTGAGAAATTCTTCGTGCTCGGAGATTTATGATGATATTGACATCAGTTGATGGTCTAGGAACCTTGGTCTAACATGTCCTGCTTTGTACTTGTATTTGAAACACCAGTCCCGCTCTGCTCAAGTGTTTAGTAGCTGAGCATGACGACGGCAAGGCTCAATACAACCTAGAGTTGGTCATCGTACTTAATCAGGCCACAAAGTGTAAAATGTGAATAATAAAGGCAGTATAACCATCTCTTATACATTGTTAACAAGAGATATATATCCATTAATTAAGATTCACTGTCAAAGGCGAAACGGATACCCTTTTTGTTAGATAGATATAGTGATATCAAGTCAGAACAATAGGGTGACAGGTAGGGCGCGCACCAGGCCACTCGTTCATTCATATTATTTCCCCCACGTCCCTCTCTTCATTCAACTTCAACTATACACATTGTAAATATTTAATTTCGGCTCTCTATATAAATGTAATAAACGCACTGCAACTATATCCCAAACGCCATAGCTTAGTGCAGCCTTTTACCATTAAACTATCACAGATTACTAAGCCTATTGGCACGCGACTCATGGCCTCGTATTCTCATAAAATTGCCATCAACAACATCACCTAGCATGGTAGGTATCCCCTTTCATACACGATGATAGGCCCTTGGAAACTGTGCCGTATAATCTGGCGCCTATTCTTGGCCATCTTCGGGTCTTGGTTACTTCTCGCCCTGCTGTGGGCGCTTCTTCCCTTTCCTTCCGCTGAACATGACGACGACAATGGCACCGACTATGCAACCAAGGTCCTCCTCAGCGGCAAGACACTGCGCCGAGTATACTGGTAATGGCATGCGAACAAAATGAATAAAGACCAAAAGACTAAACTTCTCATCCCTACAGGAGCTCCGTAATGGTCGATGCTTATGCTTCCCGACAGGGCTTTGCGCTTGACTACAAGCTCGATAGGGCCAACCTCACCCTTGCAGTCTCGGGGCTGGAACAGCCTCTAAGCATATTCCGCCATACACTGGCTGATGTCAACGGACGCATGGAGGAAGTAAACGTAACTGCGCGAGCGGGTGATACGGATGGCGCCAACTTGCCGTGGTTCCCGCAGGCAGATGCAATCTTGCTCTTCTGGCAAATTCACCGAGAGTATGCGAATGTTCCGCTCACAATTCAGTGGTCTGCGCAGGAAGCAGGAGTGGTGCAGAAGTTCGATATATCATTGAATAAGCAAACACACGGAGATGATGCGCTCTTATCCCTGAAGATGTGGGGGAACGACACCTCGACAATCAGAGCCAGCGTCCCATTACGGCCGCATTCCTCATCGCCATCCTACACGTATCGTATCCGTGTCGCGGTCATCCTGGTACTCGCACCATTCTCACTCTTGTTCGCCGATATCGTCGAATCCTTCGGGGGACTTTTCAACACTCTTGTGTCCTGGATCTTCACGGTCATCTTCTTTGGACTCCTGGTGTCAGGTGTAGTTGCAGCTGGCATGTACTGCTTAGGGAAACATCCCCAAGAGCTCGTTGACATGGTTGGGGATGAGCTGCAGAAGCTGAGAGATTCCGAGGTGATGAGAAGGTGGAGAGGCACAGGTGCTGAAGAGGTACCAGCGGGTAACTCGCAGGAGCAGAAGAAATCTTCGACCGAAGCGGATGTCAGCCACGTTTGTTGAGGATCTGATGGAAGGTACTTGTAATTTGGCCGGCTCAAGGCCCAACGTTGACAAACCTCCTACATATCAATCATATAACATATCACCGGCAAGACTCACTAGAGAAAAGTTCTAAACTTATCGTCAAGTGACCATTTTTTTTTTTTTTTTTTTTTTTTTTTTTTTTTTTTCACCTCGCATAATACATGGCTTCTATCGCGTGTCTTGCTTGTCTCTGAAATAGCTACCCATCACAATGGACGTGAACGGAAAGAGGTTAATAAAGATGGCGATGCCATAACCTCAAATGCGTGTATCATTAACTACTATAACTCTTTCACATGATGTATATTACATGCATGTTGAGGCTAGACGTCTTCTTGAGCTACGCTGCGGATTGCCTCATCTTGCAATGAGATCTATGGCCCCATTAATGGTTCTCTGCATATTTTATTACAACGTAATTAATACAATTCATTGAACAAGAAAGGTTGGACATTCGTTTTGCCTTTGACAATAGTTGACATGCAACCAACTAGAGTCTGCCATTCTCTCAAGGCGCAGACATCATCCATATATCCATGTAAGCTCTCGTACTCGTATTCCCCCAATCCCCCCATCTAAACCCTGCAATCGTGGATATTAGCGGCGCTCTTGAGGCGTGGTGGGGTGTTGCAGCGCAGGCCCCGCGCCAGGGACCCGAAAACGAAAATCGCTGCACGGCCGCGGCCAATGGTTTGGCTCCAAAGGATCGAGAAAGGAGATCAATCAATCAATTAGCGGCGCAGATACAGAGCTGGGCGCTATGATTTAGCGCCAAGTAAGGTATAGCATGTGGACGGGCGGTGCCTGAGCCGGGCGGTGTGAAGGCGACGGCAGTGGTGCTAGTCGCTTTTGCGCCCAACACCATCCATTCTCACCACTTCTCCTTATCGTCTCCCCGAGGGTCGTCGCCATTGTTCTCTCTTGCAGCAGTCGTTGGGATCCAGGTTGCATAAGAAACAGGACAAAACCACGCAGTCGCCAGTTCTGCCACTTGTTGTCGCATTTCCCAGAGCATAAACCGCCATCATGTCAGACACAAAGGTCTACCGCGCGAGCACCACCGCTCCCGTCAACATTGCTGTTGTCAAGTACGTCGAAGCAATTGAGTGTTAAGCATGTTGCAAGGAAGAATAGCGGCCTCAGAGAAGAATAACCATCGCTAACAAGCATCTCCATTCCTCAGGTACTGGGGCAAGCGCGACGCCAAGCTCAACCTCCCCACCAACAGCTCCCTCTCCGTGACGCTCTCGCAGAACGATCTTCGAACCCTCACCACCGCCTCCTGCTCCTCCACCTACTCCGGCGACGACAGCCTCCTCCTCAATGGCGAGCCCTCTGATATTTCCGGCGCGCGAACCCAGGCCTGCTTCCGCGAGCTGCGCGCCCGCAGAGCTGCCCTCGAGGCTGCCGATGCCTCGCTGCCCAAGCTGTCGACCTTCCCCCTGAAGATTGTCTCCGAGAACAACTTCCCCACGGCCGCTGGTCTGGCGTCGTCCGCTGCTGGTTTCGCAGCCCTCGTCCAGGCCATTGCCAACCTCTACGAGCTCCCCGATTCTCCTTCTGAGCTGTCCATCGTTGCTCGCCAGGGCTCCGGCTCCGCCTGTCGCAGTCTCTTCGGCGGCTACGTCGCCTGGAGAATGGGTGACAAGGAGGATGGCAGCGACTCCATGGCTGACCTCGTCGCCCCCGCATCGCACTGGCCGAGCATGCGAGCCCTGATTCTGGTTGTCAGCGCCGCCAAGAAGGGCGTTTCCTCCACCTCTGGCATGCAGCAGACCGTCGCCACCTCCGGCCTCTTCAAGTCGAGAATAGAAACCGTCGTGCCCGCCAACATGGCTCTGATGGAGGATGCCATCAAGAACCGCGATTTCGCCAAATTCGCCGAGGTCACCATGCGCGACTCCAACTCGTTCCACTCCACTTGCGCCGATACCTACCCCCCCATCTTCTACATGAACGACGTATCCAGGGCCGCCATCCGCGCCGTCGAGGCCATCAACGCTCAGGCGGGCAAGACAGTCGCTGCCTACACTTTTGACGCCGGCCCAAATGCCGTCATCTACTACCTGGAGGAGGATGCGGCCACAGTGCTGGGTGCCTTTGCGCCGCTTGTCGCCTCCACAGACGGCTGGAAGGACGGAAGCGCCACAAATGCCACCGTCAAGCTGGACGAGGGCATTGCAAGCACAATCAAGGAGGGCGTCAGCAGAGTCATCATGACTGGCGTTGGCGAGGGCCCGCTGAAGACGGACGAGTTTTTGATTGCTGAGGATGGCTCGCCCGTGAAGCGATAGAGAGGGAAAGCAATAGAAATACGGCGTTTTTGTTGGGATGTAATAAGCTGTGCATGTGTCTATGGCGAACAAAAAAGTTGATACATATAGGTACAATCTATAGATGACTTGGATACGAAAGATAATTTATTTTGGGAATTGTTATTCCGCACCCCAGTTTCATTATCCAGCAACGTGGCCGTTAGCAAAGAGATCAGTCCATAATGTAAAAAATATTTGGCTAAATTATAATGTACTTATAAAGTAAAGGTAAAAGGAGCAGCAGAGGCCAGTAGAGTCAGAAGAAGCAGTAAAAACAGTAAAAGATTCGAATACATGTAATTGTATTCACGCCGTTGAGCTCCTGCTAGAATGTTGGATAAACAACATCAGGGCGTTTAATGTCAATTCCCTTTATTTCAAATAATCATCATGCCGTACAGTCTGATATTTGGCCATTGTGTGGCTCAAGCTGCTGCTGGCACTTTATCTGCCACTTCTGATTCACCTGCCATGCGCCGCCGCCTCACCCCTGCAACTGACAACTTTCCTTCTGCACCATTCACTCCAAATCTCGCGCGCACTTCACACGCCTCTTTCTATTCCCTCGCCTAATTTAAATATCCCTCTTCTTTAATCTTATCGTCTTTAACCTTTTTTTTTTTTTTTTCCAGCAAGCCTTGTTGCGCGCAATTCTCTTCCTGCATCATCTACAAAGCCTGTTAGCTATCCATCTCGAGTTTACTGCTACGCCTTCAAGTCCTCAAGGCCAAGCAAGGCAGTCATGTTGTCCGACGAGGACGATCCGATGGAGAAGATTACCGATCTGTTGGCCTGGGGCAACGATGTTGAGATTGTAGAGCTCGACAAATCTGGCCACCCGCAGCAGCAATGGCTTCATGCCCACGACGGCCACTTCTTGCCTGTGAGCTGAGCCCTTCTCTTTCTATCCTCCTCCCTCTCTCTACATATTCTTTGTATCATCACAGCGTGTTCTAACTGATGAATCCAGATTCAACTCAAAAAGAAGTCCAACAGCCTGTTCTTTCGCTCTCTTCGAGAATGGCGCAAGGCAATGCTTGACTCGTTCCTCCCAGTCGGGTTCCCGCACTCCGTCTCAAAGGACTACCTCGCATATCAAATGTTTGATTCTCTCCAGGCCTTCTTCTCAACCATCAGCTCGCTCCTTGCCAATCGTGCCCTGCTTCAAGGCTTGGGGGTAGGCGATGCTTCGTCTTCTGCTACCTTTGCCCTCCTTCTCACAATCATGAAGGATGCCATGTCCCGTATTGCCACCATCGTCTTCGCCCACCGCTTTGGGCTTCGCATCGAGCCGGATGCCAAGCGCTACCGTTTTCTGGCAGATGTCTTCAACGATAGCGCCTTCTTCTTGGAGCTGTACAGTCCATATTTTGGCTCTTGGGGCAAAGTCGTCGCGCTCAGCACAGGTCAAGCGCTCAGGGCTTTATGTGGTGTTTCTGCTGGTGCAAGCAAAGCCGCTCTGAGTGTTCACTTTGCGAAACATGACAATCTCGCAGAGCTCAACGCAAAGGAAGCCAGCCAGGAGACAGCCGTGGGATTAATTGGTTTGCTTGTGGGAACGCTGGTTGTCAAGATGATTGAGGATCACTCCAGCGTCGTTATCTTGATGATTCTCCTCGTCGTGGCCCATCTCGTGACGAATTATCTCGGCGTATGCAGTGTCTGTATGGCAACACTGAATCGACAACGTGCTACAATCCTGTTTGAAGAATACCTCCGAAGCGGCACAATCCTGTCTCCCGAGCAAGTCGCCAAAAGAGAAAATATCATCTTTTGGAGTCCCATAATGCGCAATCTTCATGGAAAGAAGGTAGTTCGCGTCGAATTTGCCGAGAGCTATGGCCACGCGATGAGCTGCTCCGATCCGCACGACAAACTCATCATCGTCGACGGCATCAATCATACCCGGTTTATCTGTTCTCGCGTCCCTGGTCGCCTCACTCCCATCAAGCTTCTTCTCTGGGTGGGTGCCCAACCGATCGATGCTATACGAGCATGGTTTGCCGCCATGGAAGTGGCGTGGATGATGGGCGACAATGGCGCATACACACAGAAACTGGACCAGATATTCTGCGACGCCGGGGTCGAAGGCAATGGCAGGAAGTTTAGCATCGCAGGCAGGGACAGGGACAGTGACTTTGTGCCGCGCTTCAACCGTCCCGACCTCTGGGCCAAGTTGGCAGAGCAAGGCTGGGATTTTGAGACACAGGCTTTGGAGACAACAGCTCCTGTGCGGCTGCAGATTCGGCGTACGCGTGCGAAGAATGCCTAAATAGCTTCTGCTGCTAGGAAAAGGACGATGATAGACAAGCTGAGGGGAAGACCTTTTCTTGCTATTCGCCGGATAAAGCTGGTACTGTATTATACAGATTAAACGAAGATAGGAACATAACGAAGAAACGACATGACGCATTTACGCAGATGGGAAAAAAGATGTTGTAATCGTAAATCGTACAGGGAGATTGTATTGTACAAGGAGCTTTGCCAGCTCCATTTATATCTGTCTAATGCAGCATGCTTTTTTTTTATCCAGTCCCAAGAAAACGCCCATTTATACATCTTAAACATGAATCATTCTAGAGGAGAAGATACCACCTCACTTTTATAACATCTTGCTCTTCCTCACGCAAGACCCGTCCACCTCAGAGCCCGCATCTTGACGCCCTCCCACGTATTCAGCTTTGGCCGCACATCGAGATAGAAACTCGGCCCGCTAGCAGTGCCGCCCGGTCGGCCGGCGTAGAAGTCGATCACGTAGTCGACGCGGGTGCCGCAGCGGTCGATGACCCAGTCGTGACGGTCAAAGGGCGCGGTGTAGCCGAGGATGGTGTTGAAGCGGGCGGTCGGGGTCATGCGCTCGCTTTTGTTGGCAAAGGAGGTGAGTTTGGGGCCGCCACATCTGGTTTGGCAGTTAGTTAGATATTGTAATTGCAATGTTGTATGAACATGGTCTTTTGTGTTGAAATGAAGTTTGGAACCGAATAAGAGACAAGCTACGCACTTTGATTCAATCAGGTAGGGAGCTTCCCACTCCTTAATCTTCTCCCACGCTCGCTCGTTGACGGCATTGTGGATCGGCACCACCGTCTTCATGTCCACCTCGCGAGCGTCGTAGCCCTTGCGCTTCATGGCGTCGAAGAACATCTTCTCGGAGGGGTAGACCCAGTTGCCCGAAGCGTCTACGCCAGACTCAACCTCCGCATTGGAAGGGTTCGCAGAGGCGCCGTGGTCGACGGGACATTCGTCTGCATCTCCTGAAAAGGATCGGGGGATGGAAGAAGTGACTCGGGCGCTGTCGAGGCCGGGATGTGAAGAAGATATCGTGGGGTGGTTGGCGGGGAGCTTTGGCGTCTCGGCTGAGGGTGACCAGATGAGGGAGGAGAGTTTCTGGGTCCACGAGGATGAGGGAGCTGCGCTGCTGGAGGAGTGGTCGACGGGGCATGTTGCCGGCTGGCTTTGGCTTTGGCTCTGGCTCTGCTTGGAGGCTTCGGCGGCGCGGGCGGCCTCGAGCCAGGCGTCGCGGGTTTTGTGGTCGACGGGACAGGCCGATTCGGCGTTGTCTGCCATGCTGGGCTTTGTATCTGGGGACAGGGACGGTGTGTTGTTGTATGTTGTTAAAAGATGGGATTGATGTGTATATACAATACTATGCTGAGCTAAAAGCTGAGCTCTAATGTGTTGTGCAAGAGGTTTACGGTTGGCCGAATCGGGATTCGCAGATTAATAATTTTTTCTGGATACCGGCGCAAAAAGATTATGGGACGTTTTTGCGATCGCGACATCGTGGTGGCTTGAGCCGAGAATTTGCCGGCGTATACTATAACTGAAATAGTACCTACATGATAGATATTGCAAGAATGGTATCATGATTGGCATTTCAAGGGGTGAAACAGGGCCTTACAGTATATTGCGACGTAAAAGCAAAAAGGGGGACAAAAAAGAAAAGAAAAAATTGAATCATTATAAAAAATGAATGTTCCAGGGTGAGGCTCCAGTAAATGGTGACGATCATGCTATATTGGCCAGCTCTGGCGTCAACGTTATCAAGCTGTGGATGTCACCATCATCATAGATGCCTTGATACCACTCTTTGCGAGTTAATGTCGCCATCGCAGAAATGAAACTCTATTTTGGTAACGTAGTCAATCACACATGCTATCGTGGTCCACATTTCGCTTTCGTTGTGGGTATCATGAAATCATACAACGCTTCTCTGAAGTCATCTAGATGACATTGCCAACTTTCCAGCAGGTATAAATATTGCGGTTTTCACAGCCAAATTTCAATTTCGCATCAGTAATCCTACCAATTTCTTAAGAAAATCACTCAAAATATACAGATTCAGTCTCGAAAATGCCCAACTACGAAGAAATTTCACGTCGTGCCGAGGCCGACCTCAACACCTATCAGTCCAAGACTGGAAACGCTCGTCCCCAAGGCTTGGATGACGCCGGTGTTAATTCTTATGCGGAAAAGAAATTCGACTCCGCCGAAGTTACGTATGGGGATGATTTGAGCACAAACAGAGGCTACAACAAGCGTATTCCTCCGAGTGAGGGAGGAGACCTTGATGCTCGCGGAAGGTGAGTCAGCTCTCTCCCATCTACCCTACTTTAACTAGGCTGTCTTGATGCCAGTAAGGGTAAATTGCTAACACAGTTAATTTCACAAACAGACAAGCTACAGGGAATCTTTATGAAGGTCAAGGAGGACCGGACGATAAGATTGCTGAATCATACCGTCAGCAAGGTGGCCAAAATGACATTGATGTTGTAGACGCACGAGTATCCGAGACTGGGGGTCTTGGCAGCGTCGACGACATTGCGACTCAGGGAAAGATTGCTTCCAAGGCAAACGTGGGAAGAAACCCTCCAGGAGCTGGAGGATCGCAATTCAAGGGCAGCGAGTATTACACTCCTGAGAGCGTGCCTGATAGCATCTCTGCGGAGGGATGGGTAGCACCAGAGAGTGTGACTGAGGCGAGTCGGGAAACGGAAGGGTATTCGCAGCGATGAATGGATAAAACTGTATAAAAGAAAAAAAAAAAAAAAAAAAAAAAAAAAAAGACTAAATGAATGAATGAACATGAATTTTACAGCTATTTCCTCTCCAAGTCGTCGTATCACATGGTGTAAATGGGCGTGTGCCAGAGGCTAGACCGTAGTACTAGTGCCAAATACCTAATTGCGTCATAGTGTCTGTCACTCCTTATCGCCATCCTTATCGCTAGCCAGTACTGTCTACGGAGTACTATACACATTACGTAGCGTGACCTATCTCAGCCACTCACTCTGAGCATCATCTCCATCTCCTAGGCTTATCCAGAGCTCACCAGCCCCAACATGCTCCTTTCCTTATGATGATTCACTACTTGTATTTGATTCTTTAGAATGTCTAGTCGATCCCCGTCCGCATCTGGGCTTCTTCCCATGCCGGGATCTCCGTCGTCGTCATGGGCAATCTGCGGCTCTCGGCTTCAGAGCTTGGTGAAGCACCCCAACATGAGAGTCGTGGTTGCTTTCTGGCTTCTAGGTGCGCATTCTGATCCGGTTCCTTGCCATGTAAATTGACTGCGATGTGCAGCTGGGCTAACCGTTCGTCTTGTCTTTGCGCGCGATAGGCCTAATCAACAATGTGCTCTACGTAATCATTCTCTCCGCTGCCCAAGACCTCGTCGGCTCGCTACCGAAAGGCGTCGTTCTACTCGCCGATGTCGTTCCCTCGTTCTTCACGAAGCTCATCGCTCCATACTTTATTCATCGCGTGCCATACCCAATACGAGTCCTAATCTTCATCGTACTATCCGCCGGCGGAATGTTGATGATTGCGCTTACTCCTCCATCTAAGTCGGTGCCCGTCAAGATGGTGGGCGTTGTCTTGGCCAGCCTGAGTAGCGGCGGCGGGGAGCTTAGTTTCTTGGGGCTGTCCCATTACTACGGACATGCGAGCTTGGCGGGATGGGGATCTGGCACGGGCGCGGCAGGCCTGGTCGGTGCTGGTCTTTACGTGCTGTTGACGGACTGGTGGGGATTCACTGTCCAACAGAGCTTGCTCTTCTCGGCGTGCCTACCCGCCATCATGTTCATCAGCTTCTTCTTCGTCCTCCCGCTAGAACCGCTACGCCAAGGCGATACGCTAAAAGAATATGATGCTGTTCCAGGAGGAGATGTAGAAGATGAAGTGGATGGGGAGCCGAGGGAGCAGGAATTGGCAGCTAGCACTTCTGCCCTGCTTGCGCCAGAGCCTTCCGTTCTGTCGGCGAACACTGCCTACGCGATGAACAAGGGCGATGGAAAGTCATTCAAGAACAACTTGCGGAGAGCCAAGTCGCTGGTGATACCGTACATGGCTCCTCTGTTTATGGTATACGTCGCCGAGTACACGATCAACCAGGGCGTCTCTCCGACACTGCTCTTCCCACTTGAATCGTCACCGTTCAACGAGTACCGCGAGTTTTATCCGTTTTATGGATTTCTATACCAGCTCGGCGTCTTCATCTCGCGATCCTCTACGGCTTTCATCCGTATCCACCACTTATACGTTCCATCTCTGCTTCAAGTGGGAAATCTCATTCTACTGACACTGCATGCCATGTTTTTCTTCATCCCCTCCGTCTACATTGTGTTCATCATCATCTTTTGGGAAGGCCTCCTTGGCGGCGCCGTATACGTGAATTGCTTTGCTGAAATCATGGAGAAAGTACCAGCGGAAGAGCGAGAGTTTAGTCTGAGCGCTACGACAGTGAGCGATAGCGGGGGCATATGCATCGCGGGATTGATTAGCATCTTGATGGAAACCAGTCTCTGCGAGTACCAGGTTTCGCATGGGCGGGATTGGTGCCAGAGGATTGGACCTGCGCACAACTGAGGAATATAGAAGCAAATACTTGGACATGCAGACATCAAATGGAGTAGCGTGAATGGTTTAGTGGTAAAATTCTCCGTTGCCATCCGCAACGTCGGGGAGCCCTGGGTTCGATTCCCAGTTCACGCATTCGGTTTTCTTTTTTTGCCACTTATCATATAAGATGTAGCGGAACGAATATCGCGTAGAGCATCAATCTTTTTTACTCGCTACGGAAAGTTAGGATACGTTCTGGACTGTGTACTTTATGCATTGTACTCTTCACTATGAAAGAAGATATTTTTAGCAGCAAGTGCCAGTGCATTTATTAAACAAATGCCGAAAGCAGAATTAGTTGACATGGTTAAACTTTTGACTCTTCAGAAAGTGGCGTTCAAAGTTCTCACGCTCGATACGGTTGCTGATGGCGTTTTCCTCTTTTGGGTACTGCACAGTCTTGTCACCGGATGCCTGTCGCGTGAGGGGACAAGAATCGATTATATTTGCAGCTTGAGTTTTAGACAATCTTACGGGAGGGTTGCACAGTTTATGTAGGTAGGTAGGTATGTGCCAGGTAATTCTTGGCTGATTTAATGCTGGCTTTTCCAGTAATTTACCAGTCTGTACTATGAATGAAGCATGTGTAAGTGATAGGTACTTGTGTTGTCTAATTTTTTGTCATGACCTCAATCAGGCCTCACCAAGGTCATCGGTATTCATAGATTCTGACTTTTATTTTTTCTATTGCAACAGAGATCTCATTTGTGTTTCTATTTTCTGTCTCTCTACGTTGTATTCAGGCAGAATTATTGTGCTGCGACTTTCAGTGGGGCTCGGGAAAAACCACCATTTTTGGGAGTGCCTATCATATACCTACGTAATTTCTCAGCAACCTGATGCTACCAACAGCAGCATCGAATCACAGAGTCCCAGTAGTATATTATATTGAGGAAAGGAAGAAAGGAAGAACTGGGCAGAGGATTTGCTCAACTGGAAATCACGACATCAAATCCGGAAGTGTAGATCGACCCTTGGCGCTAGATGGCTTTCGGCATTGAAGCACAGACGCGCTGAGCCCAGCGAGTGACGATACATACAAGGGCCCAAGTCCTGAAGCAGCATTTGATATTACAGGGCATACGAAACCCGAAGCCGGAAGGGGAGCTTGAAGCGGCGATCTGGGAAGATGGGATGGATGGGTGGATGTCGAATTGCTGCAGACTGGGAAGTTGGTCAATACGAGCAATGTCTCTTGGCGCATGCGATGATTGGCTGTTGAAGTCAGCCAAAAGGATTACTTATGCGTACTTACATATCGAGGCAAACCATGGATTACCTACTCTTTATATCGCAGCTGACAACCGATTTTAGCATGATTTTCTCGATCCGCAGGCACAAATACGCTCCATGGCTGTTTCCAGCAGCAGACCTCAGCATACGTACGCACATCCGGCACACAGCTGAAACGATAATTGCCCCTTGCATCCGGCACTCCAGCTCCTCTTCTTACTCATAGCACTAAACAACCCCCCGCTTGGCCATTTACCCATTCACCAGCAAAAAAAAAGTCTAAAGCAATGAAATCGTTAGCGGCCACCAATTGAAGAGCCCCCCCCCTCCCCTTGCCTTAGAGCCGCGACCATCGCTACAAACTAGCGACTCACAGGCCCCAAACGTCGCTGCAAATGCGCCGTGCCCCATCATCGCCAAGGCGCCAAGCCTGGTGTCTGGTGCCCGCGAGAGGCCGCGCCAGCTGCTAGCAGGTCCCCAGCGCCAGAGACCTCCCCAGCGCTAGGATGCCGTGCCGAGCCCCTTTTCCAGGCCTGAGTGTTTCGCCTGGCCTGGTTGATTTGTCTGTCTGCATCTTCTCGCTGGTCTTGCTTGTGTGCTGCTTCGCCACGCTTTCGTCGTCCAACCCTGCGCTTCTTCAGCTCGAGTCGCTGGCTCTCTCGTTATTCGTTCTCTCTCTCTCTCTCTCTCCTCTGTCTCCTGTCTTTTTGTTATTGTCGTTTTCCTTTCTCTTCTGCTTCTTTTCTTTCCAGTCGCTTGTCCTCCGCCTCCTTCGTTTCTCCCGTCTGGTGGACTCGCGGATCGTCGTTCGCTACCAACGCCCGGGCTCCACTCTCTTCATCCTTCTTTTCCGACCACTTCTTTTGCGCCGCGACACAGGCACAGCGAGCCTCGCCTCCCCTCCTTGTAGCACCGCTTCGTCTCGCCAGAGCATGCAGCGATAATGTTCGTCGGCGGCGTGCGATCCTCCAAGCTGTCGGCCCTGCTGGCCGGCACAATCATCTTCATCATTGTCTTTGCCGGCCTGGCCTGGAACCAGATGGACTCCATCGAGCTTCCCAACAGGTACGTCCCCCCCAGATCGCATCGTACAGATCGCATCGTGTTCCCTGCCCGCAGACCTCGAGGCTGACCCAGCTTGTCGCCTGCAGAACGCAGCCAAACCAAGATTCCGCAACCTTGAGGCCCGACCAGCCGTCATCGCCATCACCGCCAACTGAGCCTGTCAAGCCGCAGACCAGCTTCCGCGATGTGTGGTTCGAGGTGCACAAGCCTTCCATCAAGCCTGATGCACCATTCTACCAGCCCTTTGGCGCCTTCAAGTTCGAGCAAAACCACCAGGTTCACTTCCCAGAGCCCTTGGGCGAGGACCTCTGCATCATCGATCTCGACAACCGTCCCTTTGATCTCGCCGGTCAGGTCTTTGGACCCACTGTTATGAGCTGGGACAAGGATGCAGAGAAGGTCCACGGCCTGTCTGTTGGCGTGCTCAACCACTGGCTCTATGGTATGTTGCCCCTCGGCTTCTGCTGCGCACTACTACATACAACTGTTGTGGCAACATTGACAGAACAGTTGACTAACCTCGTCATCTGCAGCTAAAATCCACGGCTACAAATACTACTTTGTCGCCATCGAGAAGCCCGAGGACCGTCGTGCTTCGTGGAAAAAGGCCCCGGTCATCTCCACCATCCTCAAGAAGCACAAGACCTGCCTGTACCTCGATTCCGACGCCATTTTCCAGAACCTCGACCTTCCTTTCGAGTGGCTCTTGAACTACTGGGACATTAGCCCCACCAACAACTCTCTCGCCCTGGCCGTTGACCCTGACCGCGAGTACAACAAGGACAAGTTTGGCAAGCTCATGCTCAACACCGGATTCATCATCACGCAGAACAACGCCAAGACCTACGAGATTATGGACGCCTGGGCGGGATGTCCCGAGGAGAACGGCAAGCACCCCGAATGCGTCGAGTTCCGCACAAACTCTCCCGGCCGCCCTACTGATCAGGGCGGTTTCGGTACCTTTATCCGATACGATTATCCCGACGACATCAAGCAGCTCGCCTGCACCGACGCCAACGGTTTCCCTAACAGCGATTCCGAGTGCGAGGGCCGCTTCATCCGTCACCTGTGGACTGGAAAGGACAGCTGGATCAAGATCTTTGTCGGCCAGCAGGTTCCAGGCGCCTACCTCGAAATGTTCCACAAGGAGTTCCTTGAGGCAAAGCCTGAATTTTACATTACCGAGAAGGATCTCATGGCCAAGGCAGCAGCCGAAGAGGCCAAGGTCCCATCTGAGGCGAGGCCATAAATGGTTTATACGCCATCGTTTTTGAGACGGATCCTTCATAACGAAACGACACGACAGGACTAAGAAAATACATCTATATTGGCATATAACAATGCACTTATAATACGGCCAGCCATTTCCACTAGGCCATTTTTCGAATCGTGTTTCTTGGCTTTCTTATCCGTGTCTTAATTTTTTTCTCTTTTCCATATACGATACGTAAGCATTAAAGACGCAAAGGAAAAAGACTCTTCGTTTTTTTTTTTTTTTTTTTTTTAAAGAGAGGGCGGTGGAATGGAAACTTTCAAACAGGAAACGCGATTTGTATATATAAAGAAGGACGTTATTTCTTGGGATCTCTTTTTTTTTTCAGCTTAAGAAAGCTCTACTGGGCGTGGATAAATAGCGAATGGTGATATACCTTGCATCATAACTGAGTGAATGGGCGGCAGATGGTTAATATGCTGCTGAATAAATATTTACAATGACTTGATGATGGATGCTTGTCTGTTATATGTGCAGAGTGTGTGGTGTGTTGCGTTCTATTAGCTGAAGCGTGTGTGTCTGCGTATAAGGTAGTTTTACATGTTTTGTGTGAGTGGTATGGCTCGCACGAAACATTTACCTCGGGGGGTTTTCTTCGATGAGCCATCAAAAAAAGGCGTCCCATTTGATTATGAGGCAACATTCTATTTCTAGCTGTGATGTGAGGCTGTGCCGTGTTGTTGTTGTTGTTGTTGTTGTTTGTGTGAGAGTCGAAAAGGCAAAAGTTGTCGGGTGAAGTGCCCGCGTGATCACTTTCAAGCAGCACGAAAATAAGGACATCTTGCAAGAAGAGGCAATCTGGTGGACATGCAAGATGGACATTTGACAATAATCATTTCATCATCATTCTGCTTCAGCAAAAGATGATGGTGCATGAATTAAAAAGCCGTCAGTCTCTATATCCAGGCACATAGGTCTCATGCTAATCGAGAAGGAAGCAGTGGAAAAGAAAGAGACAAAAAGGGGTGGAGAGAAAGAAAGAATCATCCTCACCGCCTTTAAAACTATGTCGATTTTTTCTTGTGTAATTTTTATCCTGCGAGGACCCGGTTTCTGTAGCACGGCGATGGAGTTGGACAGGAGGCCGCGCACATGAGGCTTATTGAAAACATGCAGCAGGGTTTGGTGCTACGGAGGTGTTTTGATTCATTCATTCACTCATGACGATGGGGGGGGGGGGGGGGGGGTTTTTTTTTTTTTTTTTTTATGAGAAGGTAAAAAAAAGTGGGTGGGGAATTATTTTAAGACTGAGAGTGATGCAGAGTGATAAAAGGAAAATGGGGTGGGTGTGTTGGGG